>OY856409.1:361879057-361929057 GCA_963693085.1 Alisma plantago-aquatica | reverse complement strand
TTTGTCTTGATCAAAGTTCTGTCGAATAGAGAATTGCCTACTAGTTTTGGGTAATGGCCTTTGTGACAAAGTGGGTTTTCTGGCTTAATTCCGAGGACGAAATATCTTTTAAGGTGTGTAGGATGTGATGGAGTGAACTTTTGGAGTCCTTAATCATCCAATGACATAAGTAAAAATCATAAGGTTGAATAATATTGAGAGTCCCAAGGTTTTGACAAAGTAGGTGTGCTGATGTGATGTTGATATCATGGTTAAGATTTCTCTTTTATGCCTTTTTGAAGAATTTAATTGGATGATCTAACATTTGAGTTTTGGCACTAAATTTCTGTACAAGATAGCTTGAGTTGTGAGGAAGCAATGGTTAAAATTTGGTGGAAATTGGAGCATCCTAGAGAGAGTTATTTAAGTTTGAAATTGGTGAAATAATGTGCTTTTTTATGTTTATAGCCCTAAGTTGGGGCTTGCATTCTGTGTCACAGGCCCCTTTGATTGAGGGCGGGTCATGTGGCCAGATCTTGGCCATTTGTGGCTAATCCAGTGGTTGGGAGTGCTGACTTCAATGAACCCTGAATTTGGTCTTGTAAAGGGCCTTGTACAATCGTTAGATGCTTTTTGGACGGCCCTGAGATCACCTCCAAGCTCCGGATCTGGAGGAGTCATGGGAGCAGAGTGGCGTGCGAGAATCCACACCACCACGATCTCTAGACGTGCACCCAAAAGAAGAAGCGACGAGCAGTTAAGTTCAACTCGAGTGGAGGAGTGCGGAGACCCCTAAAACGAGCTGTGTGATCGCTTCAGTAGGGAGAACGGAAGCCAACTCCCCACTGTCTCTCCACCATAGCCTGCAGTGGCGGCCATGAGTAGAATATGGAGTTAGAAGGTCGTTTGGAGGAAGATGAAGAAGGAAGAAGCAAGGCCGAAGCCAGGGGAGATAGATGTGAGCTTTTTTTCAGTGGTTTCAGGTGGAGGTTCCATGGCGGACGGAGCCAACCTGACCAGAATGATGGCAGGGCTCGGAGACCTGTGGGGAGAGCTTCTCGCCATGAGCAAAGGTTGCAAATGAACTCGTGGAGACCCTGTGAAGCTTCCGAAGCAGCAGGTCAGCGCTCGAGTGATAAGAGGCAAGACGCCTCTTTTACCCCTCCGCAGCAGAGCCGACGCCGGCGATCCCATAGCGGAAAGGGATACGGAGCTGAGGACGAGGAGTAGAGTTGCCGTCAAGCTTTGGATGGGGTCGGCGCATCTAAAGGAGGCACAATCGCATCTTGAGGAGGTAGGATCGCACCCCTTTTTCCTCGCCGGAGTGGGTGGGTGCGGCGGCGCACACGGAGGACGGGATGCGGGTGTTTGCGTTGTCCGCGACCTGGGGAAAAAAAAGAAAGAGGGCCAGCTCGTCGGGTTCACGGATCCTAGGATCCGTGGATCCACCCTCAGACCCGAACCGGCCACCTGCCTCAAGTATAGGTAAGCGCCCAGCCACGTGGCAGTGCCTGATAGGCTGAAAAAGGTTAGAAATTCAAATAATTCCCAGTTCTTCAATAATTCATAGAAAATATCTCGATGATCCGAAAAATATAAATAATATACCAAAATGTTTAGAAAAATGATTAGAACAAGATGGGACTATAATATAAGTATTTTGAAACTGAAATATTAGCGATATCATGTAAGATGTGTAATTCTTGTTTATTAGATAATAAATATTAAATGATGACAGAAAATTATGGAAAATTCCAGTAAACCTGTAATTATGTTTATAATGCATGTGATGTCAGTTATAGTCATGATGATGTACGAAATCATGTAATTTTCTTAATATGGCTAATTAGGGCTAATAACCCTAAATAAAATGTATTAAATGCATACATGCTCAATAAATGATGAAATTCACAGAGTAAGCTCATATCAGTAAATGAAACCTCAGTTTTAATTATGGGATCATAATGATGAAAAGAATGCATGTTATATGAAGATGAATCTTAATACTTGTTATAAAACCCTAATCTCGGTTAATGATGTAACCTAGGGTTAATTAATGTGCACAAAAATGCTATGGAAGATAATGTTCAGATAATGGACCATAATCTGTAAAATGACATCAGTAAGATAATTCTAAGTCAAGAAGACAAGTAATAATGTATATAACCTAATGAGATAAGCAAACCCTAATAGATATAACTAGGATTAAGATGAGATATAATAAGATGAGAACCTGATGACAATATGTGGTCTTGTCTTAACCAGGGGTTTGACCAAGATATAGATGACATCAGGAATATGAGGATATGATGATTAGGTTTGTTCTTGATCAAGGTACACAATTACCTCTTACTTGGCTTATTATACAATATGCTTGTGTTATATGAGTAGTAAAATGCTTGGCATATGGTATTGATTGAAATGATTGTTCTTGTATGCTATGTTGCTTGGTTCTCCATACTTATGGCTATGAACACATGAAATATAAGATATCTGATCCATCATATGATAGCACTAAACTCTTTGGTAGTACAGTGCATTGAAGTGATCTCAAACTCTTTGGTAGTAGATCACATGTGTTAGATCTCAAACTCTTTGGTAGTAGATCACACGTAATATGATCTCAAACTCTTTGGTAGTAGATCATAAGGCCTAAAAACATCAAAGCCCTTGGGGGCAGATGTATGAGATATATGATGGAAATGTGCTTAAAATATGTGTTCTCTTTTGTTAATGAATATCCTTGTGCAAGTATATGCTTTTCTTATATTCTTCTGTTACTGCCAAGTATATTAGTTTTATCTTATTGCCAAGATATGATGAGAGGTATATAAAAGACACGTAGGCGTACTCAGTACAATATTCTTGAATATTGCGCTGACGTGTACCGCATGTAATCTTTTTGTTTAGGTTGTGGTTTTTCTCTTGAAGGTCCAGGATAGTTGAGAGTTGTGTGGCGAGCTGATGTACATGTGGACATGTTGTCTTAAGATCCTGTAGTTTAGATGTAGTACATGTATATGTTTAAGTTTGCTGTTCAATATGTAATATCAAATGTTGTAACAATTCATGTTGTAATTATATGTTGAATGGTGAACATCTGTGTATGGTTGTATTATTGTTCATGTGCATGTGCTATTGATTGTTTCCTTCTGACTCCCTTGATCTTCTCTTTCTTAGCCTGGTGTGGGGTGTTTAAATTGGGATTCTCGCTGAGGTGAGGGTTTCAATTTGGACGTCACACATCAGATTAAGTTTTAGAAAATCCGGGGACGCCACATGTGGTATCAGAGCATGAACAATAGCAAATCCTGACATTTGCTCATTATGCAACACAAAACTAAAGAACCTTGAACTTAATAATCTCTTTAGGGTTAGATTAGTCGTCTTTTAGAGACTAGATCTGACCTAGCCTCTAGGTTAGCACCTAGATGTCCGAGAACTAGGTCTAGACTGGTGCTTGTTGAGTAGCAAGTCCTTAGATGTCGTTCTTTCCTTGTAGTGCAGCGGTATGGGACGTTGCACTATTTGGAAATGACGTGCATCAAGGGAAGAGAAACCCTAGACATATTACGCACGTTGTCTAGAGTAGCTACACTAGTCTACACCATGTTCTCACCCTTTTCACTAGTTTTCATGACACTGGACTCTCTATTATGTGTGGGACACTCGTTTTCAGGATTTGGTTTTTTATTCCAAATGGATCGAACCTCGATAGTTTTCTCTGACGCTTGTTTTATCGGAGAAAAACTATATAATATTTTATTATGTATATGTATTACAAAAATGTGTCCGCACACACGTACGAGTAGGAGGTGATCATGCAACCTAAGTGAAAGTGAATGACATCAGTCTAGAAGAGAGAGTAGTTCTAGATTAGATGTCTAGAGCCTTTTTGATATATACGATAGATGGAATAGAAGATATAAGTTTTGATGATATGATGTAAGTCTTATTTAGATGACATAAGATGGTTATGATGATATATGGTTGTCTTTGAGGACTTAAGTTCAAATTTGAGGATTTGAGATAAGTTTTCATGATGAAAGTATGTGTGTGCTTTTCTAAGTTAAGATAAGCTAAGTTAAGATAAGGTTGTGAGTCAGCATGAGCCTCAAGCTCTTTTACAAAGGAGGACCTCTAGTGTTGGGACCAGTTTTGGGGTTAGCTCAAGAGAGAGCGAGACCCACATGGAGAAGGTCAGAGAAACTAGACTCCACGATATGAGAAATATGAGATATGTGATATGATATGTCCTAAACTAGACTACTCCTGAGTGATTGAGTTGTGTTGCTTAATGCATGATTCCTATAGTCTTGTTGAACCCTAGATGTCCTTGGGAGGACCAAACCCTAGAGATAGAGAGAGGCTGGTTATATATGTGCATGTGAACATGAATATGAGAACCTGCCATCCGGGTGAGGGAGAGAGCCCAAGACCCTGGAGGAGGTAGCTATGTTAGTTCTGAGAAGCCTCATGCTCGGGCTGGTGGTTTCCCACATAGGAATCTAGTAGTGTATATATAAGAGAGTTTTGGGTAAGATGTGTCATGGGTAGAAGACCTATGAATAGTATGTCATAGCATGCTTTGTTTTGTGCTTATGTGGATAGAGCTTGTAAGGCTATCACTAGTTCCAATGAGGTAATTCGAGAACCCTAGACTGAGAGGAAAGATAAAGTATGTGCATATGAGATACTCATAGAGTTGAGTTAGCTCAGAGAGACTGAGCATGGAACTATCCTCATGATGTGGGTCAGGATAACCTCCGTTGGACTAGATGAAGTTTTGATATATGTTTAACAAGTCACTCACATAAGTTTGTTTAGCAGAACCATGATGTAATATATGTAAGAATGTGATTTAATCTTGAGACATGATATATAGACATGATATGATGAAAACCTAGAGATGGCTTGATAGATATCAATGCATAAATGGTTAACCATGTACATGATAATGATGATAATTTGATAGTGTTGGTTAATCTTGTGAGAATTCATTAATAAATGTTGCAATTTATTTTGAGCAAGGAAATAAAATCATATGAAATGAAACATGTTACATGAGATGTTAATCTAAGTGCTTAATAAAGATGAAAAGTATAGTTTGATAGTTAGAACAACATAACGTTTATGACACCTTGATATGATCTAGATGGATAAAGTGAGTTAATGATAATTAACTCCCTCCTAAAAGGCATATGTTAATGATGAACATGTTCTAACAAATTACCTCAATAAAATGTTGATGACACCTTGATGTATGGGTTTACTTGGGTTAACTCCTTGGGAATATGGTAATATGATGTTGAATAATAACGCATGAGTTGAGATAAGGATGCAATCCTAACATATGAGATATGTAATGACATAACCTAAGTTTCTAGACCTTGAGTTTAACCTTGAATGGAGTGTTTGTGCACCCAAGATGGTTGTAAACCTCCCTAATAGTGCTTTGGATATACGGCTCTAAGTAACCTTTGCAGATATGTTACACATAGAATAGTGCATACATATGGATGAAGGTAAGATAAGGCTTTCCCTGGAAGTATGAGTATGGTTTACTTTCGAGGACGAAAGTTCTTTTAAGATGTATATGATGTGACAAAGTGGGTTTTCTGGCTTAATTCCGAGGACGAAATATCTTTTAAGGTGTGTAGGATGTGATGGAGTGGACTTTTGGAGTCCTTAATCATCCAATGACATAAGTAAAAATCATAAGGTTGAATAATATTGAGAGTCCCAAGGTTTTGACAAAGTAGGTGTGCTGATGTGATGTTGATATCATGGTTAAGATTTCTCTTTTATGCCTTTTTGAAGAATTTATTTGGATGATCTAACATTTGAGTTTTGGCACTAAATTTCTATACAAGATAGCTTGAGTTGTGAGGAAGCAATGGTTAAAATTTGGTGGAAATTGGAGCATCCTAGAGAGAGTTATTTAAGTTTGAAATTGGTGAAATAATGTGCTTTTTTATGTTTATAGCCCTAAGTTGGGGCTTGCATTCTGTGTCACACGCCCCTTTGATTGAGGGCGGGTCATGTGGCCAGATCTTGGCCATTTGTGGCTAATCCAATGGCTGGGAGTGCTGACTTCAATGAACCCCGAATTTGGTCTTGTAAAGGGCCTTGTACAATCGTTAGATGCTTTTTGGACGGCCCTGAGATCACCTCCAAGCTCCGGATCTGGAGGAGTCATGGGAGAAGAGTGGCGTTCGAGAATCCACACCACAACGATATCTAGACGTGCACACAAAAGAAGAAGCGACTGAGCAGTTAAGTTCTACTCGAGTGGAGGAGTGCGGAGACCCCTAAAATGAGCTGTGCGATCGCTTCAGTAGGGAGAACGAAAGCCAACTCCCCACTGTCTCTCCACCGTAGCCTGCAGTGGCGGCCATGAGTAGAATATGGAGTTAGAAGGTCGTTTGGAGGAAGATGAAGAAGGAAGAAGCAAGGCCGAAGCCAGGGGAGATAGATGTGAGCTTTTTTTTCAGTGGTTTCAGGTGGAGGTTCCATGGCGGACGGAGCCAACCTGACCAGAATGATGGCAGGGCTCGGAGACCTGTGGGGAGAGCTTCTCGCCATGAGCAAAGGTTGCAAATGAACTTGTGGAGACCCTGTGAAGCTTCCGAAGCAGCAGGTCGGCGCTCGAGTGATAAGAGGCAAGACACCTCTTTTACCCCTCCGCAGCAGAGCCGACGTCGGCGATCCCATAGCGGAAAGGGATACGGAGCTGAGGACGAGGAGTAGAGTGGCCGTCAAGCTCTGGATGGGGTCGGCGCATCTAAAGGAGGCACAATCGCATCATGAGGAGGTAGGATCGCACCCCTTTTTCCTCGCCGGAGTGGCTGGGTGCGGCAGCGCACACGGAAGACGGGATGCGGGTGTTTGCGTTGTCCGCGACCTGGGGAAAAAAAAGAAAGAGGGCCATCTCGTCGGGTTCACGGATCCTAGGATCCGTGGATCCACCCTCAGACCCGAACCGGCCACCTGCCTCAAGTTAAGGTAAGCGCCCAGCCACGTGGCAGTGCCTGATAGGCTAAAAAAGGTTAGAAATTCAAATAATTCCCAGTTCTTCAATAATTCATAGAAAATATCTCGATGATCTGAAAAATATAAATAATATACCAAAATGTTTAGAAAAATGATTAGAACAAGATGGGACTATAATATAAGTATTTTGAAACTGAAATCTTAGCGATATCATGTAAGATGTGTAATGCTTGTTTATTAGATAATAAATATTAAATGATGACAGAAAATTATGGAAAATTCCAGTAAACCTGTAATTATGTTTATAATGCATGTGATGTCAGTTATAGTCCTGATGATGTACGAAATCATGTAATTTGCTTAATATGGCTAATTAGGGCTAATAACCCTAAATAAAATGTATTAAATGCATACATGCTCAATAAATGATGAAATTCACAGAGTAAGCTCATATCAGTAAATGAAACCTCAGTTTTAATTATGGGATCATAATGATGAAAAGAATGCATGTTATATGAAGATGAATCTTAATACTTGTTATAAAACCCTAATCTCGGTTAATGATGTAACCTAGGGTTAATTAATGTGCACAAAAATGCTATGGAAGATAATGTTCAGATAATGGACCATAATCTGTAAAATGACATCAGTAAGATAATTCTAAGTCAAGAAGACAAGTAATAATGTATATAACCTAATGAGATAAGCAAACCCTAATGGATATAACTAGGGTTAAGATGAGATATAATAAGATGAGAACCTGATGACAATATGTGGTCTTGTCTTAACCAGGGGTTTGACCAAGATATAGATGACATCAGGAATATGAGGATATGATGATTAGGTTTGTTCTTGATCAAGGTACACTATTACCTCTTACTTGGCTTATTATACAATATGCTTGTGTTATATGAGTAGTAAAATGCTTGGCATATGGTATTGATTGAAATGATTGTTCTTGTATGCTATGTTGCTTGGTTTTGCATACTTATGGCTATGAACACATGAAATATAAGATATCTGATCCATCATATGATAGCACTAAACTCTTTGGTAGTACAGTGCATTGAAGTGATCTCAAACTCTTTGGTAGTAGATCACATGTGTTAGATCTCAAACTCTTTGGTAGTAGATCACACGTAATATGATCTCAAACTCTTTGGTAGTAGATCATAAGGCCTAAAAACATCAAAGCCCTTGGGGGCAGATGTATGAGATATATGATGGAAATGTGCTTAAAATATGTGTTCTCTTTTGTTAATGAATATCCTTGTGCAAGTATATGCTTTTCTTATATTCTTCTGTTACTGCCAAGTATATTAGTTTTATCTTATTGCCAAGATATGATGAGAGGTATATAAAAGACACATAGGCGTACTCAGTACAATATTCTTGAATATTGTGCTGACGTGTACCACATATAATCTTTTTGTTTAGGTTGTGGTTTTGCTCTTGAAGGTCCAGGATAGTTGAGAGTTGTGTGGCGAGCTGATGTACAGGTGGATCTGTTGTCTTAAGATCCTGCAGTTTAGATGTAGTACATGTATATGTTTAAGTTTACTGTTCAATATGTAATATCAAATGTTGTAACAATTCATGTTGTAATTATATGTTGAATGGTGAACATGTGTGTATGGTTTTATTATTGTTCATGTGCATGTGCTATTGATTGTTTCCTTTTGACTCCCTTGATCTTCTCTTTCTTAGCCTGGTGTGGGGTGTTTAAATTGGGATTCTCGCTGAGGTGAGGGTTTCAATTTGGACGTCACACATCAGATTAAGTTTTAGAAAATCCGGGGACGTCACAGCCTTTGAGCTTGATAATGATCTTTTCAATCATGACCTTTATACTTATATACTCATCAAAATCTGTATTTAAAAAACATGTCTCAAGTATCATCAATAGGTAGCCTTCTTATCAAGCGAGCAATAAACTCTGATTTGGTTGAAGAAGCCCAACTGGGTACTGATTGACTATGACAACGAGCAACAAGGTATATTAATTAGTCTCAAGGCTTTCCACCTTTAAAAAAGGGGTGTTACAGTCGAAAGATTGCAATTAGCCCCAGTTCCTGGCATGACACATGTTCTGATTGTTAAATGATTCCCACTGATTGCAAGAAAAACAAGCAAGCGTGAGTGTCCAGTTGGTCTGTCATTTGTGCCTTTTTTGGCAAATGATGAACACAAAAAAAGAGATTAGCAAGTCAAATTAACTATTGATTTCATCAACGACAGTTATCTCAAAGTGGTGGTGTAGTCAGGGTGACATGGATGTTCACAATGTAATCAAACATCTTTATGTATGAGGGGTTTGGTTGTTGTGTCCCTAGAATTTTCTTAACGACTCTTAGAAACTACCGTTTTGTGATCTGACAGCCTCACCTTCTGACTTATAGTAAATAAATGTTCTACCCAACTAAGACCCAACAGAGCTCATGGTCCTTCATCTCCTCTTCATCTTCCCAATGTGTGTCTGCCTGTCTGTAGCACATGACCAGTCTCTCAAGTATTGCCTCCACAAGAGGAACACCACCACTGCTCATGCCTCTCACGACAATTATCACATGTTTCTTTCCATTTCTTACTTACCCACCATTTACAGATATATACATCATCACAAAAAAATGAATTCAAATCTTACAGTCGACATTATTTTGTTAGAAACTTATAGCACACCCCATCAATAATCAGTCAATTTACATGTAATTAGTGGTGTTTTATTAGAAATTTGTACCAACACATATTTTAGTTCCCTTAAGATCCCATGCTACACCAAATCATTGGTGCTATTTTTGTTATTTTTTGTTACTTTTTGCGTTTTCGTGTTACTTTCGGTGCTAGATATTTACTTTTTATACCATATAATTACTTTTTGTGTCGTAATGTTACTTTCAATGTCAGATAGTCACTTTTTGTGTCTTAGTGTTACTTTTAGTGTTGGATAGTTACTTTTCTTACCATATGTTAGTTTTTGTGTCATGGTGTTACTTTCAATGTGGGATTGTTACTTTTTGTGTCATGATGTTACTTTGAATGTCGGATAGTTACTTTTCATAGCATATAATTACTTTTGTGTCCTAGTGTTATTTTTGTGTCGAATAGTTAATTTATATTGGATATTTTGTCTTAAAGCATGCTTCACGGAGTACCGACAATGCCTTAGTAGCACATTCAGTAAACCAGTGGCAATGTCTGGTAGTGCTCAGCTTTGCTTCACTAACTCCTCCCCCTTTTCCGTCTGCAAATTTCTTAAATTTCTTCTGGGCATGAACAACATATCTGTATGATTATCACCATGCATTTATTTCCAACCTATAAGCATTTTCCCTTTCCTTTTACTTGCTTTTCCTGCTGAATCAATGCCGACATAGTATGACATAGCTTTGCTCCTTGCTTTTCTCAGAAATGAACGAGAGCTTTCCACGCTGTGTGATAAATGATCTTCCTTCTGTTTTTGTGAAAGGGAGCATCTGTAATGTTGGGAAACTGGAAATTGGAAACATTGTGCATGTTGGGCATTGCTGCTGAGTGGAATACTTGAAATTCTGCTAGCTTGATCATTTATGAACCATGTATTTATAATACCGTGGTTCAATACTTGAGAACCATCGTTTATTAATTCACAAACTTTCACCAATTTCGTGCTCGGCGATTTCATGTCCGTAAGTGGCAAATGAGTTCTTTCTTCAAGTCTGATTTACGGATCCACCATGTGTCAAGATAATTTATGATGTCTGCTTATGCATAGTGCATTCTATAGATAAATGAAAAGACAAATGATAAAAAAATATCAAAGAGTTCAAGTAGAGCGTCCATTCCATTACTTTAAAATGTTAATGCCATATATAAACATCGGAATGGACTGCATCCACATTGTCCTTAAAGTATCCAACAAAAGCAAGTCTCGCATAATGAAGTATCCAACAAAAGCAAGTCTCGCACACATTATGTCAAGCACATAACACACACATATAAACATATAGAGTTTTTTCCCCAAAACCCCCCTCATCTTTGCCATAATTCCATAAAACCCCCTCTGTTATCCAAAATCCCTACAACCACCCTCCCTTTCATCCTTAATTCCTAGAACCCCCTCCATCCAACCCCATTAGAATAGGAGTTAACGACTGTTGCTCTTTTCGGTTTTTTCTAACTAGTTGTATGTTACATTAGCATATATAATTATATATAATAATATTTTTCTTTTAAAATAATAATTATTATTCAATTGCTTAGTTATAATTAAAAAATAGATATCAAATAATTTTATGTTTGCTCATCAATAGGCCGGGTTTTGCGGGACCCGAACCGAACAGACTCGACCCGAAACGGGCCTGAATCCAGATAGACCGGACCTGGAATGGATCCAAACCCAAACAAACCCGTGTGGAACGAGACCCTTCTGGACTTGACACGGAACCAACTGGACTCAAAAATCATCAAAATGTTCTACTGAAAATATTAACAAAAAGAAGTGCAAAACCAAAATTCAACCCGACTTGACTAGATCTAAACTAAATAAGACCGTACTCGAGCCAACGTAAATTAAATGGACCCAACTCGACCCGACAACTGTGAAG
Organism: Alisma plantago-aquatica; assembly: GCA_963693085.1. Classification (NCBI taxonomy): domain Eukaryota; kingdom Viridiplantae; phylum Streptophyta; class Magnoliopsida; order Alismatales; family Alismataceae; genus Alisma; species Alisma plantago-aquatica. The sequence continues at coordinate 361,917,502 of OY856409.1, read as the reverse complement.
ACCCGGAAAAAAGATTCGTCTAACCCAAAACTAACATAGACCCAAATTTGTCCAAATTCTGTACTAATTTGACTTATTTTGTTCGGACTCCTAAAAGATATAAAAAAAATTCCTTGTCCGTCAATGTAGGTTAGTCCAATATTTTTTATAATGGTTACATCAGCGGGTGAGGCCAACTTTTTAATTTATATTTTAATTATAGCCGGTAAAAGTAGATATATACAGGTACCAGGTTTCGATATACACGATTCAAAATAGATCCGATTTTGAACAAATTCACAACTAGGTGACCTCTATGTTAGATTGTAAGATATTAGATTTTAGTATGATTTTGGCATACCTAGTGTATAGACTAACCAAAATTTGGGCTTAATTTAGTTCTGGGTTTGGATGGAGCAACCAAAATTTGTACTTGAATGTATTTTAGGACTGATTGATAGAAAATTCACTTAATATTTTTTTAATAAAAATGACCCAGATCTGAAATTTTGGCAATCCGAGGAACTAAATTTGTGACATGATTAAAAATATACCTTTATTAGTTAGAAATAAAATAACATGGCACCGTCAAATCCTGATCTTTAGCACAAAGTCTGCCTAGTGGGATGAGTCCAAAAGAAGTTTTCAATATAAAAATATTATTTATATTAAATAGTAGTATAACATGAAGAATTTAAATAATCATTATTAGTAATCTAAGGAGCTAGAGATTATTCTATACAATTAATCATGTTATAATAATCAACAGTTAACGAGAAACAACTAAAGAAGCAGCGACCTTTAGCTCTGTTCTAGGTTGGTGCAGTAGTTACTGATTTATAATAATATATAAATCCTTTTCCGGTAGCATCCGATGTCTTCTTACTCGCTAACCAGTAACTACTGCACCAACTGAAAACATGGCAGTGCTAACCAGTAACTATTGTGCCAACCGATAGCAGAGCTATTGGCCGCTGCTCCTTTAGCTGTTTCTGATTAACTGCTAATTATTATAGCATGCTTAATTATATAGAATAATCTCTAGTTCCTTATATTACTAATAATGATTATTTAAATACTTCATGTTATACTACTATTTAATATAAATAATTTTTTATATTGAAAAACTTCTTTTGGACTCATCCCACTAGGCAGACTTTGTGCTAGAGATCAGGATTTGACGGTGTCATGTTATTTTATTTCTAACTAATAAAGGTATATTTTTAATCATGTCACAAATTCAGTCCCTTGGATTGCCAAAATTTCAGATCTGGGTGGTTTTGATTAAAAAAATATCAAGTGAATTTTCTATCGATCAGTCTTAAAATACATTCAAGTACAAATTTTGGTTGCTCCATCAAAACTCAGAACTAAATTAAGCCCAAATTTTGATTAGTCTATACACTAGGTATGCCAATATCATAGTAAAATCTAATATCTTACAATCTAACATAGAGGTCACCTAGATGTGAATTTGTTCAAAATCGGATCTATTTTGAATCGCGTATATCGAAACCTGGTACCAGTATATATCTACTTTTACCGGCTATACTTAAAATATAAATTAAAAAGTTGGTGTCACCCGCCGATGTAACCATTACCAAAAATACTGGACTAACCTACATGGACGGGCAAGGAATTTTTTTTTATATTTTTTAGGAGTCCGGACAAAATAAGTCAACTTAGTACTGAATTTGGATGAATCTGGGTCTATGTTAGTTTTGGGTTAGACGAGTCTTTTTTCCGGATCTTCATAGTTTTCGGGTCGGGCTGGGTCCATTTAATTTACGTTGGCTCGGGTAAGGTCTTATTTAGTTTAGATCTAGTCAAGTCGGGTCGAATTTTGGTTTTGCACTTCTTTTTGTTAATATTTTTAGTAGAACATTTTGATGATTTTTTAGTCCAGTTGGTTCCGTGTCAAGTCCAGAAGGGTCTCATTCCACACGGGTCTGTTTGGATTTGGATCCATTCCAGGTCCGGTCTGTCTGGATTCATGTCCGTTTCGGGTCGAGTCTGTTCGGTTCAGGTCCCGCGAAACCCGTCCTATTGTCAGACATATCTGGTATGAGCAAACAGAAAATTGTTTAATATCTATTTTTTAATTATAACTAAGCAATTGAATAATAATTATTATTTTAAAAGAAAAATATTATTATATATGATTATATATGCTAATGTAACATACAACTAGTTAGAAAATAACTGAAAAGAGCAAAGGCCGTTAACTCCTATTCTAACGGAGTTGGCTGGAGGGGGTTCTAGGAATTAAGGATGAAAGGGAAGGGGCTGTAGGGATTTTGGATAACAGAGGGGGTTTTATGGAATTATAGCAAAGATGAGGGGGGTTTTGGGAAAAAACTCAAACATATATCACGAGCAACCAGTAGTGGAGTGTGAGTGGAGGCACTAAAAATGGAAAAGGTATCGTGCTGTATCCTGCAACATGAGTCCAGATAGACGAAGAGTTGAAAGACATGGGGAAGACAGAGGTTCTGGAATTTGATATACAGGTGAAAGCCCATCTCTTGCAGCTATCAATCATGTTTTTTCTACTCCGATGCATACTTCTTCTTTTTCCATTATGGATGTAGCCACATGTAGGCAGAACAAATTTGGATTTTGATCATGTCAACGACTGAAAAGTAACTCGCCCACACTCTACAGCCCTCGTTATGCTTGGAGACGGGGGAGATCACCATCGTTTTGGTAAACCAGATTACTGAGGAGACTCTACAGACTCAGGTGCTAACGGTGGAGGCTGTATAGAGAACATGGAGCTTGTCTTGGAGATTGGTGTGTAAATACAACCTCGTACAGACAAAGTGGGCATGGACGGATGTTGTGGACGACTTCGTCTGCTGAAGCCCCGACAACTGATTCCTTCCCTCGCGCCCATTGGGCTTTCACCGCAGATGGATCCATTTCTGATGGAGGGAGCCTTACACTGATCCACTGTTGGCTCCGAAGCCGTCGACACTATGTGCATACGGGATTTGTTGTTGTTGGAGATAGATCGTGGCCGGATTGTGAGGAGCTAGAGAGATAGGGCTGTTGGGAGGCTCTATTGCAAGCCTCCGGTGTTGGGGCGCAGGAGCCGCTCGGTTCATGACTTTTTATTGATTACAAATGATGCCACCGCATTTTCTTTTACGGGTAGTAAACTTTAAGTACCCGCACGGGCAATAAAAACATACTCTCTCTCTCTCTCTCTCTAGATAGATAGAGAGAGAGAGAGAGAGACTAAAAGTTAAACATAATTGATTCTGCTTAGAATTGCTTAAAATAAAATTTTAACGAAAAAAGTAAGTATGTAGTGTTGATCTATACTAATGGGATAGACACTCTAAAAAACATGTGCTCATATGGATAAGTGTTGGCCTTGCTTCTTAAAATAGTAAAAATTGAATGCCCATAACTAATTAAAATGTTGGTTTTTAAAAACATTAAAGAAATTACATAAAAGTATTCAAACAAATTAACAATTAGTTTATAATTAATTAATAACTTGAAGAATAAGACCTACCATTAGATTTTATGTATAGTCCATTAAAGATAGTAAACAGTTGAGTTCTATACATGTGCTCTCCTAACTAACTAGTATTCACCTCTTCCTAATTAACTACTTACTAGCATAATTGACTACTGACTGGCGGTGCAGAGCAGGCACCCAGGAGAAAGAAGAAGAGTGAACTTCCACGAAGAAGATGTTGTGGAGGAAAGAAGAAGAGGGAATCCATGTAGAGAAGAATCTATGGAAGTGTGCAATCATCAAAGGAGGGGTTTCTGGGGATGAGGAGGTAGAGGGAAGGATCACGTTGCCATTGCTGCTTGAGGAGGAGTTTTCGAGGAAGAGGAGGTAGTGTGAAGGCTCATGTTGTCATTGCTTCTTAAAATTTCCAGGATGACAAAATGGTATCATGTGTTTCCATTAAACCCAATTCCTCCTTCATTTTCCTTTGTTCTCAATCCATCCTTGCTCTTTCCCTATCGATATCACAGTTATTGGGAGATTGAGGGAATACATAAAGGGGGAAAAGGGGGTCGTTACCAGAGATGCCTAATACATGTGCAAGATGAAGATAGGGTTGAAAATATAAGGGATAGTAGCAACTTATATGATAGTGGTGATGATTTTGTCGAGGCTAGCTTTGTGAAGAAAATACACAAAGAGCTAGAAGCTCTTGACAATTCTAATAAAGGGGTTCAGACAAATGAGGGAAGATTGAAAAAGATTTAGGAGGAAGTGAAGATTAAAATGATAAAGAGAAAGAAATTGATAAGAGCATGACTGCAGATGAATATATGGAAGAAGATCAGGAGGTGGTCGAGAGAAAGTCGATGTGGAGCACAAAGGATTGGTAAGTAAATCCATTTGTAGTGATCTGATTCTTAAATAGTAGCTAGTGATATTGATACTCGTCATACACCTTCAAGTAAATTAGCTTTTTATTTGAAAATGTAATTAAAGCATATTGTGGACTAGATTGTCTTCAATAAGTCATATCCTTCAATCTCTATACTATTACCTAAATGGAATGTTGGCATCTTGTATTTCTCTTGAGTGTAGATAAACAACATGAAAAAAGAATACTGGACTATGTGTGCAGATAGGCAATCATACAAGAATAGCTAACTAACAGATGATGGTTCTTTTTCATTTCCCCATAAAAAATTGTCTAGTTTTAACTAGTACTTGGAGTAGGTATATACTAGTTTACTCAGTTACCAAGGATGTTCCCTAGGAAGAAATCCTATGGCATATCGACTAAGATAGTAGATAAGGGAAAAATTGAACATTTTTTTGATAAGAGAATCTCACCAAATAAGAGAAAATATGCAACTATATGCCTAGAATACAAATCTTACGAAGGTGAAAAACACTCACCTCAGGTGCCAAGCACCTTAAATCCATAGGTCAACCTCTGAAGTTTTGGAAACCCAATCAAACTCTAGCATATGAATCCAATTCTTTCTCCTCTCAACTCAGAAATCCTAGAAATGGGGATTAGAAGAGAAAGAGTGAGAAAAGGGGACGATTTGATGTGATTATCAATCAAATCAGGGGAGGGACAAAATCTTGACATGTGGGAGAAGATTCACCATGAAATGCTATGTAAAGAAGCTAAACGTATTTGATTTCATCATATCTTGGATGGAGAAACCCTAAGTCAACATCTCCTCCACTTTCTCTTCTCAAAACCCTTGCTCTCCTATCTCTCAAAAATTTCATTTCTTTGACTGGAATGATGAGTAGTGAGAGATCCTTGTGTGTTAGGTTAGTCATATAGATGAATTGAGGTGCTTAGAACAATTACAAACAATCCCCTCAATGTAATTTTATTTTGCTCAGACTGGTTGGTCGGCTGAGTTATAAACTGGACCGAAACTACACTTTTCAGAATTCAAACCTCATAAAAAAATTATGAAACTTTAATCCAATGTATGAAATTGATAAAAAAATTTAGATCATTTGGCATTACTGATAAATAATTAAAAATATAATACTAAACTACTAGATTGCAGTCAGCAGCATGGTTAGTTGAGTTTGTCCTTCTCAGAACTCGACCGACACCCCTATCTGTAGGGATCAAAATCATTCAAAAATTACGAAAATTTATTATTATCTCTATAATGGAATTTAACAACTACAATTAAAATTTTAGATCCATTGGATATACCAATAAAAAATAAAATTCAATTACCACACTGTAATATCAATCTAAAAATATGATCAGTCGAGTTTGAAACTCGACCGATAAATAGGTCAGAACATTCTTCAAAAATTCTAATATTTTTCAATAGTGTTCATATTTGAGATATCCAAATCATATCCAAATTGTAATTATATCAGAGTTACAAATAAAATACTAAAAATCATTTAGTGAGACACTATACTTATCAAATTATGTATTCATATGTCATCAAAACCCTAATTTAGGCCGATTAGGGTTTCCAAATCTTAACCCTAATTATGTGAATCAAAGTATGATTAAACCTTCTCATTATATTTAAAATATGAAAACTTAACTACCATCACTAATCAAGCTTTAAACAATGATCAACTTAATTAAGCATACAATCATCCAAGTAAACCCGAATTAGATGACTAATTTGAAAATAGGTCCTTACACAAGCCTTCAGGAAACAAACACTCAAACTAAAATAGCGACAAACCTTGAGTAAATGAAAGCAAGGAGTTGTAATAGGCCACTTAGATAGTAATTGAAATCAGGGTATTGTGGTGGAACCACACAAACAATAAACAAAGGTAATGTACTCTAATGAAACCACACACGTAAATAAAAGAAGTAGCACAATGTAATGCAAACACTCCATGAGTAAATGAAAGTAGTGTAACATAATAGGAAATATAGACAGTAATTGAAATCATGTATTGTGGTGAAACCGCATTGAAAGTAAACAAAGGCAATATAATATAATGAAAACACACATATAATAAAATAAAGGCTAAAAAATTGTAATGCGAAAAAACCTTGAGTAAATAAAAGAAGGGAATTGTAATAGGCCACATAGGTAGTAATCAAAATCAATGTATCGTGGTGGAACCACAAAGAGAGTAAATCATGGCAATGTAATGTAATTAAACCATATGCATATAGTAAAACAAAGGTTGTAAACTATAAAACAAACACACCTTGAGTAGATGTAAGAAGTGCATCATAATAGGCCACATAGACAATAATTGAAATAGGTGTATTGTAGATGAACCACACAGAGAGTAAACAAAGAAAATGTACTGTAATGGAACTACAATCATACATTCAAATAGAAGTAATAAGTTATAATGTAGACACACCTTGAGTAAATGAAAGTAGTACACTGTAATAGGACAAATAGATAGTAAGTAAAATAAGTATATTAATGTGGAACCACACAAGGATAGTGCATTTTAGTGGAACCACATGTCTATAGTAAAACAAGACTATAAAACTATACTCAGGACACACAAAAGAAAACAAAATCAGTAAATTGTAATTGGAGCATCAAGGAAGGTTTATGGCTCAAGCAGATCTTGAAAGCAAGAATGTATATAGATATATGTATATATACATATTCATTTATACATTTATATATATTTATTTATATATATATATATATATATATATATATAGAGAGAGAGAGAGAGATCTGCATATATACACATATATATACATATACATATACATATACATACAAATATACATATATGTATATATATACTTATATGTATATACATATCACACATATAAGTATATATACGTAAATATATATACATTAATGTATACATACATATATACGTACAAACATACATACACATGCCTACAAGGAGTAGCTCAAGTGGTCAAGCATGGTGTTACCTAACAAAGGCACTCGGGTTCGAATCCCAATTGCTGCCTTAATTTACCACCCTCCCAGAAGTTCAACCTCCACCACATGCATAGTAGGGGGGAATCTTTCTCTCTTAATCCCATATATATGAATATTTAAATTTATTAATATATGTATATATATGTATGTGTGTGTACAAATGCACATACACACATATATGGGATTAAGAGAGAAAGATTTCTCCCCCCCTCTACCACGCCAGTGGCGGAGGCCAAACGCCCGGGAGGGTGGTAAATCAAGGCTGCAACTGGGATCACATACACACATATACATACACACATATATGTATGTATGTATGTATGTATATATTTATACACATATATATATATATATATATAAATATATGTATAAATACATAGAAATATATGTGTATGGTATATATTCACTACACATGCAGGTAACTAATTTAGTTATTCGAGGATCTATTTTGTAATATAAAGGTACCTGCATGTAATGAGACAGACAACATTTGTAACGAGATGACCAAATTTGTAATACAAACACTCGTTTTGTATTACAACGTAAATTGCTGTATAAATATCATTTTTACTGGTGTAATACAAAATGAGTATTTGTATTACAAATATAGTCATCTCATTACAAACAATGGCTATCTCATTACTAATATGTATTTTCCTATTACAAAATACACGCACATGTAACTAAGGTTAGTTACCCATTCAGGTAGCTAATGATATATAGGGCTTGTTTTTAATGCCCGCACGGGTACTGTAGTAGAGCTACCCATTTCAGAAAATGCGGTGGCATCCATTGTAAATAATCCAAAAAAGCAAGGACGCGCTAGTACTTACAGAAGAAACACATTTGTGAATCATTCTCTGCCTGAAAATCCCAATTCTTCCTTCTTCCCACTCCAAAACACTCGAATTCATCCACCTTGGTCTCCACTCCCCAACCCCAACTGCCGAATTCTTCGGCCTGTGGTCTACATTGCCCATAATTTGGGCGATTTGGTCTGTACTTGTGCTGCTGTGTGTGGCGTTCTTCTCCGCTGCAACATTCATCGTTGTTTCTGCCGCAACTGCTTTTTCCAGTTTCTGCTGTTGAGATCAAAATGGGGAGAACAAAGGTAAAAGCAAAGAAGGCGACAGGAAAGGGAAGTACAAAAATAATGGATAGTGAAGATTTGTTGAGCAAGCACTATGAAGATGTGGACATCATGGTAGAAGAAGTAATTGCAACCATACTGCAAGGAGATGAAACATGCAAGAGTGTTGAAGAGCACAGTGAACATGCTATGCCAAGAAAAGAAAAGAAAGTTAAGAAGAAGAAATACAATGTTGAGAAAACTGACACTCTCCAGAAGACTGCTGGAGATGACAACACATCAGGGGAGAAACCAGCCGATGACGTTACTGAGAAATGATTGGCTGCAGTGCATGAAGAGACTGAAGAGCCAGAAATAAAAGATGCTGAAGAAGTTGAACAGGATGAAGCAGAAGATCGCAAAAGAAATCAGAATAAGACTTTGGAACAAAAAACCAAGCAAAAAGGAAAAGCAAAAATTACAGAAGAAGGTAATATTGATTATTTTTACACTTCTACACGAAAGTGTAACTTGCTGGACTAAAGAGTAACGATGCTGACAATAGAGTAACTTGTAGCAACCTAAGAGTATTCATGAGTATATAAAAAGTAACTAAATCAACTACGAAGTAACTTGGTGAACAGAAAACATATCTACATAAAGTGGAAAGTAACTTCGAATTAACTTGGTTAGTCAGGTATTTCTGTTCGAAGATAGGGCATTTTATGTTTATACTGTACTCGATAAATCTATGTACATTTATGTTAGCATAACCAATATAATACCCCACAAACTCACCTTATCTACAAACGATGACTAAAAAGTAAATTTACTGAATACAACGTAACTCTGAAAAATGAATAGTAACTCTAAAAGTTAAAAAGTAACTACCTGAAAACAAGAGTAATTGTAACAGATAGAAAATTGTTAGATCAAAGGGCTCTAGAGGGGGGGTGAATAGAGCTACACACACTTCACAAAATCAATTAGACCACCAATTTAAATTTAGTGCAGAAACTAAACCAAGAAGCAATTTGATGTCCTAATCTAGCATTCAAAGCAAGGATAAGAGACAATCAATAACAAGCACTTGGACAGGTGGTTAGAGTGGTTCCACATCCTAAACTTAGGAGTGATGTCAGTTCACTACCTAGAGTTGGTTAGACTCTAGGATTTGCAACTTGGTTCTCTTATATATCACAATAAGATTACAAGATACATAAACCACACAACCAAGGACTTAATTTCTCAAGCTAAGATCTTCTACCTTTCCAAGGACTTACCCACGAAGCAAGATTCTTCAGCCTTCTTCAAAGGACTTACCCAATCTTACCTTAGTCTTTAGCCTTGCAGGATTTACCTATCTCACTTGAGCTTTTCCTTGCACCTCTCCTTCTCTTAGAGAGATTCTCCACGTTTCACCTTCACCAAGGGATCTGGAGTAGCAATCTATCTTCACTCTTGAAGAACAACCATCATCTTCACCTTCACTCGGGGAAGACCAGCAGCAACCTCTCTTTCACTTGGAGAAGCAGCTTCAATCAATCTTCAAAGGGAATAGGAGGTAGGAAGAGAGAAAGGAGAGTTGTACATCATACAAGGGATAGCTCTCATACACATGGACCTAACTCACTCATAACTCACGAATTTATCTTGAAGGTAGAGAGAGAAAGGGGCTCAAGGGCTTGGAACACTCTCAACCAGGCTAAAACTAAGTTTTCAATGGAAGAGCAACTTGGAATGAACTCCAAGGGGTTCTATTTATAGTTGAGGGTGTCCCTTTAAGTTGTGGGACACTTGGATACAAAAATAGTCGTTCTTTGTACAAGAAAACAACTCTATTTTTGCCCAAAACACTTCACCAATGGTCACATCACTTTTTCTGCAAATTCCGTACAGTGCAATCGGTCGAGTTTCAATGGGGGTAACTCGACCGATCAAGTAAAAGACAAAACCGGTATTCAAATGATCGGTCGAGTTTGTCCTGACAAAACTCGACCGACCATTTAAACTCGAAATGGTTAGTGACATGATAGGCCGAGTTCTATGCAAGCACAACTCGACCGATGCAATCTTCAGAAAATCGACCAAGGACTGATCGGTCGAGTTTCAAGCCAGGGAAACTCGACCGACCAAGTGCCTGTAATCAATTTTCTAATTTGCATTTAAAAGTGATTAGCACTTGGTGAATTTTGTCCCAAACATTTTTCTCTTCTAAGTTACAAGTCAATTCATCTTTACAAGTGATTACATAGATGTTCTAAGGTCGTTTACATAGAAAACCCAAAATGCACACTTGTAGTCATTTTGACTTGAACTTGACCCATTCTAGGGTTTTGTATATTAGATCCTTTTCATGTACCTAATGTCTGCAAAAAATCTTAAACAAACATATTAGATACATATGAGTGGAATGGTTAAGTCATTATCAAAATATAGGTAATGTATAACCTCTAGGTCAACATTTTCCCCCTTTTTGACAATGACAAACCATTCCTCAAACATATTGAAAAGGATAAGAAAGTTATACCTTTGCCTTGTGAATTTTGGGGGATTCATGATAAGAACAATTTGAATTGCTCCCCCTCAAACTATGCTTCCTCTCACCTGCACGTTAGTTTCTCTACACATACCAATACCAATATCCATGTACTATGTAATCCTTTGCATGTCACATGATCAATAGTGAATTAACAAGGAAAGGATCACTTAAGCAAGAAAGCAATAGTATAACAACAAGAAACAATATGATTGACTCTCAAATCACGAGATATTTCTCCCCCTTTTGACATTATCAAAAAGGTGGGGGGGGGGTAGAAGAGCAAAAACTAGGTCTTCACCAAAACTCAACCAAACATATATGCACGGTAGTAAACAACAATGTAAAAGCATATAGCACACAACCACGGAGGAGAACACACAATCCAAGGAAGAATCAAAATATAGCTCAAAAAGCACCACGCATAAGATGAAACACAATAAGTAGCAAAAGTGCATATAGAAGATATTTTAACTCAGAAAGATGTCTTCATGAACAACAACTACAACCATAAAGCGAGAAAACAGAAATAAGAAAATAGTATAGCTCAAAATAATGTGCCAGGATGTTGCTTATACAAAAAAGTCTAGAAAGATGTATATGATAGACATGCTAGACTATAAGTTAAGAAACCACCTAGACATCTATGCTATCTATATCGACTGTATCATCATCGTCCTCGCCAGGGTGGTAGTCCTCATCCCCGTCTGAAGGCGGAGCAGCAGTGCCAGCATCAGATCCAGCACTTGTACATAACCGACCTTTAGTGTCGATTATTTAAGGCCTTTAGTGTCGGTTTCTGAGCGAAACCTATGAGGGCGACGCTAAAAGCCCAGCCGTTACGCGTCGGTTCAAAAACTGACACCAAACCCCTTCGCGCACCACCGAAAATGCGCCAGCAGGGCACTATAGGCGTCAGTTATTAGATAAGAAACGGACGCCATATACCTTCGCGCCACAGAAGGGCGCCATCTTGGGCACTATCAACGTCGGTTATTAGATAAGAACCGACGTCATATAAACCCCAACACGGCCATGCTGGCCAGCACGACCGTGGTGTCTGGTCCGCTGCCACGGTCGTGCACTCCCAACACGTCCGTGCTGGCCAGCACGACCGTGGTGTCTGGTTCGCTGCCATGGCCGTGCTGGCCAGCACGGCCGTGGTGTTAAGGAAATAGACGTCGGTTATATTCGAAACCGACACTGTAACGATGTGGCGTTGGTTTTATACAAATAACCGACGCCTATTGTTTGTTTTTTTTTTGTCTGTCTGCAGACCTGCTGTATGGCTGGTCACAAGATGAGAAACCTGCAGTTCAGTTATGAACTGCAGGTTTTATGACATCCATTGATATCAGCCAACAACAGGCCACAAACCTGCAAAATTAACAACGAAAATATTCACACATTTAGCAATGCAACCTGCAGTTCCATTTGATTTTCACACATTTAGAAACATTGATGTAGCTAGCAATCTGTAGTTCCATTCATTTTCACATTCACACATATAGAAACATTCATATAGCAACCAACAATTTCATTCATTTTCACTCAGACACATGTAGAAACATCCAGACATGTAGAAACATTCACACATATATTATAATTCAGAAATTCATTTACAAAATATCATTCTTTAGTCATTATTCGCTATCAACATCCCAATTATATCTTAAATCCCCCACTACTTGTATGGTTGTTGCCCATTCTTCTCTTACTTCATTTAATTCTCCCGTCGTATAGGGAGCATGTACATCTGGTAAGGTCGTTCCTGTAGTGTGGTCAGTTTTAAACACCTGTAAAGAGAATGATGTATATATATAATTAATGAGATATAAATAAGATTGATATATTTCATATTATCTAATGAGACTATATAATACCTCAACAATACAATCGAAGTCCATTGCGGCATATTTGATAATCATGTGCATAAATCGCATCACATAGTATCCACATGCCCATCCGTTGTCTTGTGTAGCACACTATAAATTCAAACATACAAAATATTAAAAAATACAACTAATTAAGCACTGTTCACATAAATAATATATACATATATTGCAGTCGGGAACTTACTTTCACGTTCTTCCAAATTATGGGCTGGTTCTTTTTCGTGGGGACCTTTCCTCCAGCCTTTTTGAACTCATCAAAACCCCTACATGTTAATGTAACACAGTACATTGCATAATTAAATAGTAATGTAATAACATATGTTAACGGATATGAAAATGAAATATTTCTCACCGGAATAATACCATTTTCATTATGTGTCCATATTTTGTATTCAATTTACTCCCCTTAGGATCTAGATAATAGACAGTGAACGTCTCGGGGACAATAACCACCACTAGAGGTAAAAAAGTTAAAAATTAATATCTCAAAATCCACAATAAAAATGTAATTTTCTTAAGTCCAAATTATAATAAGCAAAGTAAACTTACTCTACATTGAATGGAGCCATTATCATTGTCTTCTTATTTTGAGAAAAAAATTGTAAAAGCCCCACAGTAGTATTGTTGAACTGATGGAGGGTCTTTAGCTACCAGACTAATCAAAGATGGAATCAAAAATCCTACATGTTCGAATGCAAAATCTGCACATATCTTGTCTAAGTAGATGCAAAATATGTATTAATTATGCATGCATTAATAAATAAGAAACCAGATCACCAGATCCTACACAAGGTATATGGATGTATAAAGAAGATCTCACCTTATCCATAGCTCTATCACAGATGTATTTAGCCAATCATATCGAAACAACTCCAAAATATCTTGTATAAATAGTTTGCTTTCGTATGATTGACCTGCAACATCTGAATCTATAGAAATAGTTATAGGGCAATTTATATCATGTTCGCCTAACCATATTTCCATACCCCTACAGTTAGGACCTAACGGGATAGGTAGGTCCTGTGGTACCCAACTGGGTAATGTAGGAGGTGGAAGTGGAGGCCTAGATGCTGTGGGTGTCTTCTTTTTAACCTGTATATATATAATAATTTCAGATCAACTGACATCATATACACACACTAACAATTTAACGTAATGTAAATTTAACACACAATTTCAGTAAAGATGACATCCGCTTTTAGCCATAATATAACTCCGCCTTCTGCCTCACCAAGCGTTTCACAATCCGGGTGGGCATATGGCAATGGAAGATCCATCCACTTGGGGAATATATGTACCGGGCTCACACGAATCCAACCAGCTGGTAATGGAGACCCGTGAAACATTTCCCCTGGTAGGGATAGGTAAGCCGATGCCTCTGCAACGACATATTCATTAACTTTTAGATGGCATGGCTTCAACCCCTACAAATTTTTGTGTATATAATGTTATATACATATATACATATCATCTTTTTTTGAAATGACTACAATTTCATATATACATATCATCTTGAAAACATATCATCTTGAATTAAAAAAATAGTTACTATGTCATAAAAATACTTATAGCGGATTTGCTAGGTGGTGGGTCTACAGGATTATTCCCAACCTCTGCAGTAGGAGTAGAGCCTGCAGTAGGAGACACCATAGGTACTATCTGGTAAGTGGCAGTCTGAGATGCCTGCCACTTTTTCATTGCTTCTTCGAGTTTCCTATCAAATAGCTTATCTACCTATACATGGATAAAAGAAACGTCAAATTTTAATTATTGAATTCTCTTTTACAGTAACATCTACAAGGAAAAAAATATGTTACATCTTCTTGTGAAAGTCCCACTTTTCGGACATGTTTGCGCTGGGATGGCCCAAAAAAAGCTTTGATGCCCACACCAGCGCCTGCAGCCCTAACACGTCCAGGATGCTCTGGGTTACCCATAGCAACTGTCAATTCATCCCTTGTGCCCTCAGGGATGAACTTGCCTTGTTTCCTCAGCTCATGCAGCTCCCGCTAATTGCCAAAACAAAAATTTGTAATTAAGTAAACACCACAAATAATCAATATTCGAACGATTGTTGTAAGAGTTGTATTTTACCATTTTTGCAGCCGCCTCAGCAGTTGTGGGCTTCCTTATTTCTCCCTTCTTATTTTTCCTCCCAGCTATCCAGACATCATGGCAAGGCAGAGGTGTGATACCTATAGTGGAGGACTCCTGAGTAGTAGCAGACTGAGCAGTAGCCTCAGACTGTAGTCTTTGGCGAATGCCTGCATACCCCTTTGGACCCATTGTGTGGTCATGCACATTCAGTGCATGCCTTGATCTTTGTGCCTCACTGAGGGCCTAGTTAGTATACAAATTAATGATTTGGTTAGTAACAGTAAATGATAATCTTGAATAGGTGAATACAACATATATTAATGAGATTGGGACTGACGCCTAATACCTTGAATTCATCAGTTTGTCTTGAAGCAATAAACGCGTCCCATTCTTCTTTGTCCAGGAAGTTCCACTGTTCAGTGGCTGTCTTCTTCCTCTTGTCAGCTTTTTTTATGTATTCTCAGGTGAGACTTGTCCTATAGTTCCTTAGGACTCTCCCACAACGTTGCATCATGCATTTACAATGCATCTTTTCATCCAATTCAAATATACTCTGCAAATTAAAATTGCTATTAACTAGTATCCAAAAAATTAGTAATCTACAAACTTTATGCCAACAAATGCTACTCACGCATAAATCCTTCCATATTACGTCTTTCTTCTCCTTAGAAACTTTATGCCAAGAATCTATCTTACAACCGCAATGGCTACGAGTAACATACCCAAGATATGAAACAAATGAATTGTGATTCACACCAGATGCATTTCCTGCATTATCAAAATCCACAACAAGTTTGGGTCCATTTCCCTTTTGCGCTATTAACTTCTTCATCATAGTGATGCCCCTTCTCTTGTCAACTTTTTGGTGTTGCTGATCAAGTGTCTCAAGTGCTTCAGGTTGTACATGTGCATCATCAACCTATATTTTGACAAAATAAACACATTTACAAGATATAACTATAAATGGACATATAGATATAAATATATGATATATTTTTAAAACTTACATTGGGAGGCGGCGCATTGATGTCCTCACCGTCACGGTAATCATCAGCACGGTCATCAGGAGAATGCTCAGCCATCTGAAAATTCACATTCACATTGTAAAGTTCACATTGTAAAGTAATTCAAATTGTAAAGCTCACATTGTAAAGTTCACATTCACATTGTAAAGTAATTCACATTGTAAAGTTCACATTATAAAGTAATTCACATTGTAAAATTCACATTGTAAAGTTCACATTCACATTGTAAAGTTCACATTCAGAAAAATAAAACATATAAAAAAATATAAACATGCCTCTAATATTGCAATTTTTTATCAATTAACAATCCTTCATTGTGATCTCCGCGCACATACAAGTCATCATTAGCTTCAATATTTGCTGGTGTTGGCAACCCAACTGAGAATAGACTAGAGTCATCATACTTATCATAGTATTGTTCTTCATCTATAGGATCTTCAATGAACTCTCTTTTACCATGAAGAACAACCGACCATTTATCATTTGCAAGATCATCGATATAAAATACTTGTTTTGCATGTGATGCCAATATGAATGGTTCATCCTTCTCGCCAATCTTTTCAAAGTTCACTAAAGTGAAACCCAATTCATCCACTATAACTCCTTTGGTGTTATCAATACAATTACATTTGAAGAGAGGAATTCTGAAATCGATGTAGTCAAACTCCCATATGTCTTCAATGACACCGTAATATGACATTTTAGCTTCACGTGGACTCTTATCCTTTGCACTTGCAAAAAACATAGTCGATGCTTGAAGGGTGACCCCACTGTTTTGGATGACACTCTTATCATCTTGGCGCTTTTTGTAATATATGAATCCATTAATGTCATACCCTTCATAAGACATACAGTCAATTTTGGTTTAAAGGCGAGGCATTTGATAGTTTTAGTAATATCATCTGGTGTTTGAGATAGTTGATGTAAGACTTAATTTTCAAACCACTTAATAAATGTCTTGTTATGCTCTCTAGCAAGCCACATTGTATTGGCTCGAGGATATTGTCTCTTGATGAAATTGGTATGTTCCTCGATATAAACGTTCACTTCGTCCATGTTGTGTAAAATATACAAGTGACCTTGTTCCAACTGCTCACGGCTGATTACTTTCACACGTGATCCCAAAATTCCTTTGCCAAATTGCTCGTCAATATTCTTGTCATTATCAGGAGTGTAATTACCACTGAGAAAGTCATTACAAAAATTCATAACCTCTCTCGCCACATAACCCTCGATAATACTCCCTTCAGGCCGATAACGGTTTCGAACATCACTTTTAAAAATGCTCATGTATCGTTCAAAGGGATATGTCCCAACATTTTCACTTCCCTAGTCAAGTGGACAACAAGATGTACCATGATATCAAAGAACGACGGAGGAAAATACATCTCAAGCTGACGTAGGGTAACAATCACTTCTCTTTGCAATTTATCGAGAGTATCAGTGTCAATAACTTTTCTGCACAGACTGTTGAAAAAGAAACAAAGTCTGGTGATTGCAAACCTTACATGCTTCGGCAATATAGATCTAATTGCCATAGGAAATATTTGTTGCATTAGAGTGTGACAATCATGAGATTTAAGACCTATCAACTTCAGATCTTTCATTTATACCAATCTACGGATGTTGGATGAGTAACCTTGTGGCACCTTAACATTTACCAAACATTCACAAAAAGATTTCTTCTCCTTTCTAGACAATGTGTAACAAGCGGGAGGTAAGTATGTTCTCCGATTTCCCATTTCATGAAATTTTGTTAATTCTGACCTTATTCCCATTTCACGTAGGTCTATTCTGGATTTTATCCCATCTTTAGTCTTACCTGGTATATTCAACAAAGTACCAATGACACTATCACATACATTTTTCTCAACCTGCATGACTGTCAAAGAACTCCAATAAGGAAGATCCCAAAATATTGACTTCTTCTTGAATAAAGATTTGTCACTCCGTGTGGCCATAGTACATTGTGATCTCTTACCAAATTCACTGAAAAAGTCTTTTACTCTTTCGTAAACAACCTCCCCTGGTATAGGTTTAGGTGCACTCCGTTCCTCATTCAATCCATTGAATGCTTTGCGCTTCCTACGATACGGATGAAATTTTGTAAGAAACCTTCGATGACCGAGATATACAGTCTTACCGCCATGTTTTAGTCTTGTTGAATCAGTGTTCTCTTCACATATAGGACACGCTTTAGCTCCTTTGACACTATATCCAGACAAATTCCCATATGCTGGAAAGTCATTAATAGTGCAAAACAACATAGCATGCAAACGAAATGTCTCTCTTCGTGAAGCATCATAGGTCATCACACCTTCACCCCAGAGTTTCTTTAAGTCATCAATCAGAGGTTCAATATAAACATCGATGTCATTTCCAGGTTGTTTAGGGCCCGATATCAACAACGACAGCATTACGTACTTATTTTTCATACACAGCAAGGGAGGAAGATTGTATATAACAAGCATGACTGATCAAGTGCTATGTTTGCTGCTCAATGTCCCGTACGGATTCATCCCATCTGTACAAAGCCCAAGTCTTAGATTCCTGACTTCTTCACCAAATTCAGGGTACAATAGATCAATCTTCTTCCACTGTGGGGAATCAAACGCATGTCGTAGGATCCCATCATTATTTTTCTTAACATCAGCATGCCACCTCAAATTCTTTGCATCTATCAAATTGGCAAACAAGCATTGAAACCGTGATATTATAGGTAGATACCACATCACCTTGGTAGGAGAACCAATTTTGGACTCCCCCGAAGTCGTCAATTTATACCGTGACGCACCACATTTTGGACAATCTTTCAAATTCACATAGTCCTTTTGAAATAATACACAATCATTCGGGCATGCGTGTATCTTCTTGGCATCCATTCCCATTGGGCACAACAATTTCTTTACCTGGTATGTTGAGATTGGCAGCTCGTTTCCTTCAGGAAGCATTTCTTTCAACAAAGTCAACAATGAAGTGAAGCTTTTGTCGCTCCATCTATTGTTAGCTTTCAACTTATACAATCTCAACATATCTCTAAGCTTCGTAAACTTAGTACAACCTGTGTATAACGATATCTCAGCATCATGCACAATGTTTCTAAAAATTGGAGGTCGATCAGTGTGCTCTACCCCACAACTATCCATCATCGCATCAACGATGTCTACTGGAACTGGTTCATTCACATCTACGTCATTGTAGGCAATTTCTTCTTCCACACAAGCAATGCTATCGACATCCACTGGTTTCGGGTTTGAAATCTCTCCATGCCAGTGCCATTATGTATAGCCTTGTATAATCCCATTACACATGACATGACTTTTGATTTCATCACCAGTGCTGACTTTCAAGTTGTTACCGCAATGCCTACATGGACAGTAGAACCTATCTCCAGGTTTTTTCCTATGTTCCTCGGCAAATCTAATAAACTGGTCAAGACCAGAAATAAACTATGGGGTGCAGCGATTGCGAATGGACATCCATGATCTATCCATTCTATGATCAAAGAGAAATCAAATATACATGACAACAAGATTAGGATCTAGGGTTAACAGATTAGAGTTTTTGCATGGTTAAAACTTTAGGCCAACAAATACATGTGTTGTCATTCTTATATATAATAAATGTGCACCACCTATCCCTTTCTTGAACACCTAATCTCACTAGTAAGTGTATAATGTGTATTGGGTTTTCAAGAAAATTTCGGCAGCATTTCCCCGCTGTTCTCTAAGTACATATGTACTTAGAGAACAAACAGGGAAATGCTGTCGAAATATTCTTGAAAACCAAATACACATTATACACTTACATCCTAAGTGAGATTAGGTGTTCAAGAACAGTTCCAAACCGGGGACTATCTAAGATTTACTCCTAATGAGTATATCTTGGACGGGTTTCTAGGCCAACAAATACATGTGATGTCATTCTTATATATAATAAATGTGTACCACCTATCCCATTCTTGAACACCTAATCTCACTAGTAAGTGTATAATGTGTATTGGGTTTTCGAAAAAAAATTGGCAGCATTTCCCTATTGTTCTCTAAGTACATATGTACTTAGAGAACAAACGGGGAAATGCTACTGAAATTTTCTCAAAAACCCAATACACATTATACACTTACATCCTAAGTGAGATTAGGTGTTCAAGAACAGTCCCAAACCGGGGACTATCAAGATTTACTCCTAATGTGTAAATCTTGGACGGGTTTCTAGGCTAATGAGTACATATCCACTACATGTATTTGCTCACTTACATTGCATCACTCACAATTAGAGCATTATTAAATAATAAATCAAGAATTCAATAATTTCAAACATGCAATAATTCACAATTAGAGCGATAAGATTCACTTTGTACAAACATACATGGCATAATTCAGGCACAATAGCAGGTGTGGTCATTGACCCGATTCAATAATATAAGAATAATTTTAGAAGAGTAATGTAGCACAACATTATAGGCTATCCGATTATAATTGAGCAATATAGTACAAAATCAACCAACATGGCCGTGCTACCAACACGGCCATGCTGCTCAGCACGACCGTACCAACCTGCGATTTCACACACCTCGGCAGAGGAAGAAGAGGAGGAAGAAGAGCAGAGCAAGTACCTTCGGCGGCGTTGGCGGGGAGAGTAGCAGCAGCGAGCAACAGGAGTAGGAGAGCAGGCCGCCGGAGCAAGATAGAAGGTCACCGGAGGAGAGAAGGCCGCCGGAGCTGGGGCAAAGGGCAAGCGGCAGTGGAGGTGGGCATAGGACCACCCAAGCGATCAGAGCAGCGCACAGCCGGAGTAAACGGCGACAGAGGTGGGGGCAGAGAAGAAATCACCAGAAATCGCCAAACCCTGGAGTAGCAGCTGCGCGAGACAATGAATGAAACAGAGAAAGGGGAAGAGTCGGGCTCGCGGGTGTTGTTAAGTTATCAATCGGCATCGGTTATTAAAAACAACTGACACGTAAACCTAAAGGTGTCGGTTCTACAAACCAACCGACACATATTCTTAACGATAGTCATCGGTTTTTACTAGAAAAAAACCGACGTCTATCTACATACGCCGATTAAAAAAATGTTCTCGATTAATGACCATAGTCGTCAGTTTCTTTCTAAAACCGACGCTCAAAAGGGTGTGGAAATTTTCCCAGGAAAACACGCAAAAACCCATAAGCGTCGATTCTTGTAGTAAAACTGACGACCAAAATGTTCCCAAATTTTGTATCGTGAATAACCTTTCGTCGTCGGTTTTTTAGTAAATAACCGACGCCATATGTCAAATTTTGGAGGTAATTTTTTTCACGCGAAATTTGGGATTTGGCAGTTAATTTTAGGCGTCGGTTGTTTATTCTACAACCAACGCTAAATAGAAAGTGATACCCGTGTCTGGCCACTCCTCTCCGATATATGTCGGTTTGTGTATTAAACCGACGCGGTAGGTTTTAGGCGTCGGTTCATAGTTAATAACCGACGATTGGAAAGTGACTTCATAAGCCATTTCTGTAGTAGTGCAGCACCATCACCACCGTCTTCGTCAGAAGCATCCTCACCATCACCGTCTTCAGAATCAGCATCCTCATCAACATCCTCAGCCTGGTCGGGCATCTCCTCGTCATCAGGAGGACTAAAACAATGACCGGGCCAGCGGGCATTCTGCTCGGCCCACGACATACCAAGAGCAAGAAGCTCCTTGGCCTGCGGGAAGGACGAAGCAGAGTCACCCAAGGAGGTGAGCAGAGTGGCCAGGGGGCCAGTAGGTAACGGCAGGAACGTAGGGGCAGAACAACCAGCAGCATACGGTGGCGGAGCGGCAGCGGAAGGCTCGGGAGCAGGGAAGTAATGCTCGTATGCATAAGAAGCATAGGCACTACCTGGGTATGGCTGGTAGGTTGGGTAGGGTGAAGCACAGGAGAGGTTCATGGTGGACATGATAGAACACAAATCCTGGTGCAGGCGTTCCTGAACCTGAAGGTTGTACGCCTATTCATGCATCATATATCCCAGAAGGGTTTCATTGGATGCACGGAAGGATGCATGGCTAGGTCGGGAATGTGGCTGCAGAGGTGGAGCACGGGTAGAGGAGGGTGGGACAGCAGAGGCAGAGGCAGAGGCCGAAGCACCAGCGGCAGGGTAAAACACAGGGACAACCTTCTGAAGAGTGGTTTCACTAATACAAACTCCTTTTCTAGCAACCGGGTAATGGAAGTCAGAAAAGAGAGATTTATCAGTGGTGAACTGGAAAAGACCACAAATCAGAGCTGGGTAGGGAGGGTGGGTGCCTTTGGTGTTTTTGCCGGTGTCGAAACAGGTCATGTGGTGCAAGATATATCTAGCCCATTTGACACCTATATTGTTTAGAAAACAATACATAATGACCGCGGTGTTTTCTGCAATGTCCGTTTGATTTCGCTTAGGATAGACATTACAGTTAATCACCAGGGCCAAAATGCGCCTCTGAAGATCAAGAGAGGATGAAGGAAGGGTTAAATTCTTCTTGTAAGCCACGTCGAGTTTCTTTAAAAACCGATGAATGTCCGAGAGCATAAATTCATGGTGTTTATAAAAACCTTCCGAGTCAAGAAGATTGAAATACTCTCCATAGTCCTTATGCCAAGTGTTGTTTTCTTCGTCTCCGGCAAGAAAGAAATTGAAAGTTTCCTCGGAGATTTGAAAACGTCGACCAGCGATCATCGAGGTAAGAACTATTTCGGTATTCGGCGGGGGAACAAGCATATCGTAGTTCCAACGCAGGTTTGTGTAGAACTTGTGTACTGCCTTTGTGCTAGATAACTGATTGTTAAAGCAGTCACATTCGATCGCAAGGGCGGACAAGTGGTGGTCGGCGAGAAGCCTCGAAACAGAGGTAATAACCGCTTGAAAATGATTTGGATCAACCAAGGGGCGAAACGGAAAAGGAGATAGGGGAAGAAGGTCCTTATACCAGTTTACCGCCTCAAGAGACACAAAAGAGGTATTGTCAAACAGAATCAAGTGATTATTTGAAGAGGAAGCTTGAGCATTTCCAGGAGCAGGACGTTTTCGTCTATGGGAGGTCATGGAAGAGAAAACAAGGAGAAAAACGTGCACACAAGAAAGATCAAACCTCAAACGCTGAAGAAACACCACCACGGGCGCCTGGGGAGGTCAAGAACGGGGTTGCTAGGTCGCCCTAGGGTTAGGAACAGGAGGTTTAGGGCTGGGTGTGAGAGCTTAGGGCTTGGAGGCAAGGAATCAGTCGACTATTTTCTAGATGTAAGGGAAAATAGTCGGCCGATCCTAGCTTTTAAGTTGGTGCAACCCGTCGATCGATCGAGTTCTGACGGTGGCAAACTCGACCGAACGGTCCACTGAAGAACTACTCTCGGCTCCTGATCGGTCGAGTTTTCCAGGGTGGAAACTCGACCGAAGATCAACCTGACCTAACAATCTCATTCTTAGATTCTAGCCATATACATGCCAATTAAATTCATTTTTCCATTCTATTATGTATAATTAACATACTTAGGCACATTTAGCTCATCTTTGGTCACTATTTAGTGATAAAACACAAAATTCGATAAAAACCCAAAAACAAGCAAAAACTAAGCATGTTGACAGTCAATTTAAGCACAAACAAGCATATATAGGCAACACAATATGAAGATAGACATGAGCAAGCATATAGGAAAAAGGCAACTAGCTAGATCACATGGCAATATCATTTAAATAAACAATGAGCAGTTTAGATCGAATAAAGTTAAATTGATATCTAGCTAGAGGTATTGTAAAGATGTCCGCCAACTGATTTTCTGTGTCTACATGTGTGATATAGATATCTTTCTTGGCAATGTGGTCACGAAGAAAATGATGGAGAACCTCTATATGCTTGGCTCTACTATGCAATATAGGATTGTAAGATAGATTGATTGCACTAGTATTGTCACAAAAGATAGGAGAATCATCAAAAAATATGTTAAAGTCTTGGAGAATTTGCTTCATCCATAGGACCTGTGCACAACAACTCCCAACTGCAATGTATTTAGCTTCGGTAGTTGATAATGCCACTGTACTTTGTTTCTTGGAGAACCAAGACACCAAGCATGGTCCTAGAAGGAAGCAAGTGCCACTTGTGCACTTTCTATCAACCAAACACCCTGCGTAATCCGCATCACTGTATGCTCTAAGAGTAAAATCCCTTGATTTAGGATACCATAGTCCAAAATTTTGGGTTTTGGCTAAGTACCTCAAAATCCTCTTAACAGCAGTGAGATGCGACTTCTTAGGGCTAGATTGAAAGTGAGTGCACAAGCCAACACTAAACATAATATCAGGTCTAGAGGCAGTTAAATAAAGTAAACATCCAATCATACCTCTATAGAGCTTTTCATCTACCTTTTCACCTTCTTCATCTTTGTCAAGTTTGGTAGTGTTTGACATGGGTGTATCCATCGGCTTCATGTTCTCCATCCCAATGCACTTGAGTAGTTCACTTGTGTACTTGCCTTGGTTGATGAAGTTTCCTTCTTTTGTTTGCTTGATTTGAAAACCGAGGAAGAAGGTCAACTCACCCATCATGCTCATTTCAAACTCACTCTGCATAAGAGAACTAAACTCCTTGCAAAGATCAAGATCAGTTCCGCCAAAAATGATATCATCAACATATATTTGAATTATAAGAGAATGGTTAGAAGTGTGTTTTAGAAACAAGGTAGAATCAACTTTTCCCATGACTACCCGTTATCTAGCAAAAAGTTCTTTAGTTTCTCATACCAAGCTCGAGGTGCTTGTTTGAGTCCATAGAGAGCTTTTTGCAACAAATAAACATGATTGGGTAATTTGTCATTTTCAAAGCCCAGAGGTTGAGCAACAAATACTTCCTCCTCAATTGTACCATTGAAAAACGCACTTTTAACATCCATTTGATATAAGAAATTTTTGTAACTAGAAAAGGCAAGTAGCATACAAATAGATTATAATCTAGCAACAGGAGCATAAGTTTCATCAAAATCAATACCTTCATGTTGGTTGTAACCTTGTGCCACTAACCTTGCCTTGTTTCTTACCACTTTTCCTTGCTCATCTAGCTTGTTGTGGTAGACCCATTTGGTGCCAATGATTTTTCTATCACTTGGTCTTGGTACTAGGGTCCACACACGATTCTTCTCGAATTTCTCGAGCTGTTCTTGCATGGCAAGGATCCAATCATCATCACCAAGGGCTTCTTTGATGTTCTTTGGCTCTAGTTGGGAGATGAAGGCACTATCTGCTTGTTCTTTGTTGTGAGCAGCTCGTGTCCTCACTCTCTCGAACGGGTTGCCAATGATCAACTCCTTGGGGTGATTCTTTGCAAAACGGGGAGTGGGATCCTTCTTTACTTCTTCTTCTTCTTCTTCTATCACCTGCTTACCTTTATTTTTGGTGTTGAGGTCTTTTAAGATGGGAATCAATTCATCTACATAGTCATCATCACCAATATGCTTGCCAACAACAGGGTTAGTTTCAATAAACTTAACATTGATAGATTCTTCAATTTTAGAAAATTCAATGTTGAATACTCTATATTCCCTGCTAGTAGTGCTATAGCCTAGGAAGAAAGCCTTATAGGATTTCAGATCCAACTTGTCGAGAGATCCTTCGTGTTTAAAACAAAACAAGGACATCCGAAAACATGAAAGAAATCAATAGACAGCTTCCTACCATGCCATAGTTCATAGGGGGTTTTCTTTAAAGAAGGATGAGTGAAAACTCGGTTTTGCACAAAACATGACGTGCTAACAGCTTCAGCCCAAAACTTCTTAGGAGTGTCATACTCAAGAAGCATGGTCCTTGCCATCTCTTGTAGCAACCTGTTCTTTCTCTCTACAACCCCATTTTGTTGAGGTGTACGAGGAGAAGAGAAATTGTGCAAATAACCAAGTTTTTCACAAAAATGCTCAAAAAGATCATTTTCAAACTCTCCCCCATGATCACTACTGATAGAAACAATTCGGCAAGAAGCTTCATTTTCAACCCGTTTACAAAATCTTGAGAAAACATCAAGACTATCGCTTTTAGAAATGAGAAAGATGGTCCAAGTATATCGAGAGAAATCATCAACAATAACAAGACAATACTTGGAACCACGAAGCGTTTGTGTTCTCATTGGTCCGAATAGATCAATATGAAGAAGTTCAAGAACTTTCTTAGTACTCATGACTCATTTGTATTTGAAGGAGGATTTGGTTTGTTCCCTTGTGTACAAGGTTGGCATTCTTCATCCTTATCAAAATCCAATTTAGGAAGTCTTCGAACCAAATCCTTTTTGTTCAACTTCTTCATTTGATGCAAATTCACATGACCCAAACGAAAATGCCAAAGAGAAAGATCATTTTTATCCACAACCAAACATCTATTTAGTATGGGCCTAAGAGCATCAAGAACAATAACATAAAGATTACCATTTCTAGTTCCCTTAAATATAACATTGTAGGAGAGGGAATCTAGAAGCAAGCATTCTAAAGCAGTAAATAATACAAGATATCCATTATCACATAGTTGACTAACACTAATTAAATTGTGATGTAGGTCATCAACAAGCAACACATTTTTAATACATAGCTCATTTCCTACATCACCCTCACCTATAACCTTACCCTTCTTGTTTTCCCTGAAGGTTACCGATCCTCCTTTCTTTTTCACAAACTTGTTGAAATGGCTGATTTCTCCAGTCATATGCTTAGAGTAGCCACTATCAACAATCCATTTCTTTTTAACCTGCAAGAAAAGAGGATGTCGGAACCCAACTCAAACTTTGGGATCCGGGGTTAGCTTGGGGACCCATTTCATCTTTGGGTTGGTCCCCTTGGGCTTGTAAGGACAATAAGTGGAATAATGGTCATCACATTTGCAATGAATACATACCATAGGGTTCTTAGAGTAGGAAGTCTCTCCATAGAAAATGGGAGGTTCCACACTCTTCTTCTTACCCTTCTTCTTCTTACCTTTGGGAGCAGTCCCATCATATCCCAAACCACTAGTACCAACATGTTTGGTAGAGTTCTCTAGGACATCATTGAGGGATTTCTTTCCCGAGAGAAACCTTTGCAAAGTAGATCTTAACTTAGCATTATCATCACTAAGATTTATAACAGTAGTAGAGAGACTAGCAAGATCTTCTCTAGCATGCAAAAGGACGACCTCAAGACAGAGGGCTTTAGTAAGTAGAGAATCCTTTTCTAAAGTTAAGCTAGCAACTTCTTTTCTTGGCAAAACAGGCCTAGAGGATAAATCATTAACTTGAGCAAGCAACTTTGCATTTTCAGATTTAAGCACAACAATCTCTCTTTGATAAACATAGACTTCATCTCTCGTAGCATCATCAATAAGCTTGAGTTCTACATTTTTAGTTTTAAGAGTATCAAGCTCATCTAGGCACTTTTGGTTTTCTATCTTAAGTTTTTCAATATTTTTAAGATATACAACATTCTCAACCTCTACTCCATTGTATTGAAGTTTAAGGTCAAGAAATTGCCCTTGTAAGGAATCTATGCTCTCAAGATGTAGTTTTTCATTTTTATCAAGAATATCAATTTTAGCATAAAGATCGTCAATTATCTTGCCTAATCTTTTCCTCTTAGATTTACATTTAGAAAAAGATGATTGGCATTCATTTAGCATATCGATGAGAGTTTCCTTAGATAGCTCATGCACATTAACATTGCTTACCTCACTTACCTCATTTACATCTTCACTAGTGGAGGCCATGAGGGCAAGATGGCATTCTCCATCTTTGGAACTTGAGGAGCTTGAAGAAGACTCCTCCCACGCTGCATGAGATGCATCTTTGGATCTTCTCTCCTTCTTGTCTTTCCTCTTGTACTTAGCTTCTCTCTTGTACTTGTCATCTTTCTTGTGGCTGCTTTTATGATGGCTCTTCTTGGCCTTTGGGCAGTCACTCTTGTAGTGGCCTTTTTGACCACACTCATAGCATCTTGGAGTTGGGGAGGAGGGCTTGCTCTTGTAGTGTTTCCCTTTTGAGTAGTTTGCTTAATGCTCATTGGAACCTTCATCTTCACTTGAGGAAGGGTTGGGAGACTTCAAGACAAGTTGTTGTTTCCGGACCATTTCTTCAACTTGTGCTTTGAAGGCTGTGTCCTTTATCTTCTTAGACTCTTTTTCTTCTCTCTTCTCTTCCTCTTATTGCTTGTCAAGCCTAGGTTCATGGGCTTAGAGATTACCAACCAGCTCCTCGGTTGACAACTCACTCAGCTTGTACACCTCTTCAATTGAAGTAACCTTAGGCTCCCATCTCTTAGGAACAGATCTCAAGATCTTGGCATTGATAGTACCTCTATGTATTACACTCCCAAGGGCTGCCAAGCTATTCAAGATGACATTTAGCCTAATGTACATATCTGACACTCTCTCATTCTTACCCATCTTGAAGTTCTCTAGAAGACCACCAAGCATGTAGACTTTGGCCTCCTTCACTTGCTCGGTTCCTTCATAGGTGACACACAATTTGTGCCATATCTCATGCGTCGTGTCCCAAGAAGAGATCCGATTGAAATTGGATGGAGTAAGAGCGGTGTAGATGATGCTTACATTTTTGGCATTGAGTTGAGCCCGCTTAATCTCAGCTTCAGTCCATGTGGTGATGTCCCCTTTTGGATCTTCATATTTTATGTGGACAATCTTCCACATTTCATAGCTCACACCTTGGAGGTAGAATTGCATTCTCCTCTTCCAATATAGAAAGTTTGTGTTGTCGAAGACTGGAGGTCTCATGGAGAAGCTTCCTTCAAGGTTGAGTGACCCAAGAGCTGAATCGCCCATCTTCTCCTACTTGTTGAAGTAGCTTGGAGAAGACCTGCTCTTATACCACTTGTTGGATCAAAGGGCTCTAGAGGGGGGGGGTGAATAGAGCTACACATACTTCACAAAATAAATTAGACCACCAATTTAAACTTAGTGCAGAAACTAAACCAAGCAGCAATTTGATGTCCTAATCTAGTATTCAAAGAAAGGATAAGATACAATGAATAGCAAGCACTTAGATAGGTGGTTAGAGTGGTTCTATGTCCTAAACATAGGACCGATGTCAGTCCGCTACCTAGAGTTGGTTAGACTCTAGGATTTGCAACTTGGTTCTCTTATATATCACAATAAGATTACAAGATACATAAACCACTGAACCAAGGACTTAATTTCTCAAGCTAAGATCTTCTACCTTTCCAAGGACTTACCCATGAAGCAAGATTCTTCAGCCTTCTTCAAAGGACTTACCCAATCTTACCTTAGTCTTCAGCCTTGTAGGATTTACCTATCTCACTTGAGCTTTGCCTTGCACCTCTCCTTCTCTTGGAGAGCTTCTCCACATTTCACCTTCACCAAGGGATCTGGAGCAGCAAGCTATCTTCACTCTTGAAGAACAACTATCATCTTCACCTTCACTCGGGGAAGACCAACAGCAACCTCTCTTTCACTTGGAGATGCAGCTTCAATCAATCTTCAAAGGGAATAGGAGGTAGGAAGAGAGAATGGAGAGTTGTACATCATACAAGGGATAGCTCTCATACACATGGACCTAACTCACTCATAACTCACAAATTTATATTGAAGGTAGAGAGAGAAAGGGGCTCAAGGGCTTGGAACACTCTCAACTAGGCTAGAACTAAGTTTGCAATGGAAGAGCAGCTTGGAATGAACTCCAAGGGGTTCTATTTATAGTTGAGGGTGTCCCTTTAAGTTGTGGGACACTTGGATACAAAAATAGCCGTGCTTTGTACAACAAAATGACTCTATTTTTGCCCAAAACACTTCACCAACAGTCCCATCACTTTTTCTGCAAATTCCGTACAGTGTAATCGGTCGAGTTTCAATGGGGGTAACTCGACCGATCAAGTAAAAGACAAAACTGATATTCAAATGATCGGTCGAGTTTGTCCTGACAAAACTCGACCGACCATTTAAACTCAAAATGGTCAGTGACCTGATCGGTTGAGTTCTGTACAAGCACAACTCGACCGATGCAATCTTCAAAAAATCGACCAAGGACTGATTGGTCGAGTTTCAAGCCAGGGAAACTCGACCGACCAAGTGCATGTAATCAATTTTCTAATTTGGATTTAAAAGTGATTAGCACTTGGTGAATTTTGTCCCAAACATTTTTCTCTTCTAAGTTACAAGTCAATTCATCTTTACAAGTGATTACATAGATGTTCTAAGGTCGTTTACATAGAAAACCCAAAATGCACACTTGTAGTCATTTTGACTTGAACTTGACCCATTCTAGGGTTTTTATATTAGATCCTTTTCATGTACCTAATGCCTGCAAACAAAATTAAACACACATATTAGATACATATGAGTGGAATGGTTAAGTCATTATCAAAATATAGGTAATGTATAACCTCTAGGTCAACAAAATCAACATGTTGAATTGAAAAAGTAACATTGAAAGCTAGAAGTAACTAGACAAATTAACACAAACTTTTTTATATAGATGCAGGTACATGAAAGCTTTTCCATAGATGCTACATAAAAAGTTACAACAACATACAAAATAGCATGTTGTTTAGCACAAATCAATTGAGGATGATGAAGTCAACTGCATTTGCAAATCTGACCGCCATGCCTCATCTTACTGTAGATGTAACTCTTTTAGATGATCTGATAGAGAGATATGTTGAAGACGACAAGTTCATATT
Source organism: Alisma plantago-aquatica (assembly GCA_963693085.1). Taxonomy (NCBI): domain Eukaryota; kingdom Viridiplantae; phylum Streptophyta; class Magnoliopsida; order Alismatales; family Alismataceae; genus Alisma; species Alisma plantago-aquatica. The sequence continues at coordinate 361,886,868 of OY856409.1, read as the reverse complement.
AGCACCAGGTTTCTAGGCGAGGATGACCATAGATGTTGTAGGAGTGATACTAGGTTTTCCTAGTAAAGGTATGGATATAGTTCCACGAAAGCAATCACAGATTGTAAGAAAAATATGGGAGGATTTTGCTAATGCAACAAGAGGAAAAGATAAAGTTGGTGAAAGTAGTAAGAAAATAAGAGAGAAGGATGTGTTACACAAGGAGAACTTGAGTAAACTATGGCAGGAATTTGCAAAGAATGACTCCGAAGAAAACTACCAAAATATGTGTCGTGCATGGATGTTGCACTTGTTAGCAACATTCCTTTTACCGGACACTAGCTATTGTGCCCCCATTTACCTTCTACATTATTTGGATGATGTAACTTCTACAGGGAAGTTAAAATGGGAAAAGTTATTGCACGATAGCATATTCTAGAGAATGAAAGTTTTAAGTGGGAATATAAGGATGAGGAGAAGAGGGGAAACCAACAAAAGAACAGTCTACACAACTGGATGTGTAATGTTCTTGTGTGTAAGTGACACATTGCATAGTTACTTTGGTTACATTAAACAACCATATATGAACATTTAAAACTCTGATTTATACTTTTCTTGTCAACACAGGTCTAGGCTTATGAGTTAACAGGGATAGCAGAGCCTACATTCCTTGAGGCAAAACCACAGATAAAAAGATGGGCAACTCCTGTTAAGATGGTGAAGGATTTTAAAAGTTTGGACAATGAAAATGTAAGAATCAGTGTGGGTAAAGTGAAAATAAATATGCCAATTAATATAAGAGCTTTATAATAAATTGATAACTTTTGTGCACAAGTTTCTGCAGTGTTGAAGAAGGATGACAATGATAACTGGGAAGCTGCAAATGCAGTGAAAGATTTGCCTTATTATCTCATAGAAAATATAGCCAAGAGCAAGGTAGTTAGTAAGAAGATACTTACATCAAATAACACAAGCAGAGAAGTCTCAGGAAGCTTGGAGAATAGAGTATTGATTCTTGAGGATGAGCTGAGACTGCAGAAGGAAACTTGCAATAGAATTGCCCTAGAAGCTTTTACTGCTCTAAGAGAAGAAAATGAGCAGTTGAAGAGAAGACTGGAGGAAGTTGAAGATGAAAATAGATTTCTAAGGAGGCAATATGACAATTACAAGCATTCACAATCTGCAGCTACACCAACTCCCAATTTCATTCAGAATGAAAGTTCAGATGATTTAAGTGTAATTAGACAGAGGACGCATGATCTGAAGAAAAAGTTGTTGGAAATGGACCAACATGGACCTACAGAAGAAAGACCAAGATCAACCAAGCTTCAACTAAGGAGAAAAGTAGTGGAGAAAACGCATACGAAAGATTTAGAGAAAGTGCAAGATGATAACAAAGACAAAGAAGTAGAAGCCCAAACGACAGAAAATGTACCACAAGATTCAAAGAAAGTAGAAGAAGATCGATCTGAAGAAACCAAAGAACCAACACAAGATGAAATGGAAAAAGATCCATCTGAAGTAGATCCAACTGAAGAAAAATACACAGAAGAAAAAGAAGAACTAGCAGATAAAAAAGAGCCAGCAGAAGATGTAATGGAAAACATAATGATGGATATAGACATTGAAGTTGGAGTGAATGAGAAGGAGATAAATTCTGGTGAAGTTGAGAAGAAAACAACTAAAATGTTGAGAAAGAGGAAGGGGAAGATGCAGACGGGCATTGGGAGCATAGAGGAAAATATCAAGATAACAAGGCATGCATAGGTAAAATTTGTTTTGTAATGGTGCTCGTTCCATCAATGAAGCAACTGTCTGATCTGAAAAGTAAAATATGTCGTCCATAAAGTAACTATGTTAATATAAAAAGTAATTGTGATAATGATAGAGTAATATTATGGAATGTAAAGCAATATTATGGACTAAACAGTAGAGTAACTATAATAATATATGTCTTTTACATAGACTACTAACCAAAATTGGTACTTCAAAATTAGCAAAAGAATTCGACATTCATAGGATTCGAGCACTTCAGAACAAAGGAAATGAAAGAGGATGTCAAAGAATTTATTGACAACATTGATGAAGTGTAAGTAGATACTTTTTAAAGTTCTATCAGTCACATGTTTATTATAGATTAGTTGATCAATCCATAAATTTCTATCTCACATCTTCAGTATGAATTCTTTTGAAAAAAAAATAAAAATGCACAGGTCAAGAAGAGAATGGATTTTTGGAAAGGAAGCATTGTGCACGGGAAATGACTTATCAGCACTGTTGTTTAAAGATAAGATGATGCAGTCACCTATAAGAAATGGAATATAAACATTTATTACGAAATTATAGATCGCTAATTGATGCTTGCACATTTTTAGATAATGGATTTCTTTGTACAAATGTTGAAAGAGACAACAAGTAGAAAGAGGAAGAAGGGGCTGCTTTCATGGCATTTCATGAGCACTTATGTTCCGGTAAGACAAACAGACTATCACACTAGATTACATTTATCACAACAATGCCACTAAAGGTTGAAGAAAAGTAATTCACAATATTGTTTTTATAGCAAAAGCTAAACATGATGGTGGATGAGATAACACTCAAAGAGATCAAATGTTGTCACCACTCTTCAATGTACCTGAAGGAATTCATGAAAATGGACCTCGTGTTTACAATACTTAACAACGACAATCACTGTCACTTGCTTGAAGAAAGTTTTAGGGATGGGGTGCACAAGTCTTATAATTCAATGTCAAGAAGTTCAAAATTTGAGAAAGAAGTGAATAGATGGGTAAGGAACAAAAAAGAAACACTGTTAGAAAACAGTTGAATGAAATAGTGTAGGTTACATTATACATATGAATGTTTTGTTGTGCATGCAGGTGGGGTTCGTTCATGAATTCTTTAGGGGGGTGCCTGAGCGTGGAAGTCAACTGTCTCAATGGGAAATAGAGTACCCTGATTGCCCCTAGCAAGAAGGTGATGATGTTGATTGTGGAGTCTACGTTATGAAGTATCTAGAATGCTTAGTGAATGGAAAGGAAATGAACTTCACGAGCAAAGACATCCCTGCAATAAGGGCAGAGATCTTCTAAATAATGATGAAGAAGGGGAGACTGTAGCCAATTGAAGAACATACTAGAGATCAACAAGAGACCAAAGAAGGAGCAGGTGACAAGTAGAACAAAGAAAAATAAGAAGATGTTGTGCCAAGTATGAATGCTTGGATTATGTCAGATTAAAAAGAACTCTTAGATAAACAATTTAGTACCACAATGTGAAGTGTATGTTACAGAATCTGAAGTAAACTCTGCAACCAGTACTATGTGTATATGGTTATGGTTATGTTTTGTTACTTTTTGTTTGACATTTGAACCTATGGGTTCATCAGTTATATGTCTATATGGTTATGGTTTGGTACCAATTCTGAATGCATGGCTTATGTTACAGAATCTGAAGTAAACTCTACAAAGTTATAGTACATCAATTCTATGGGTATATGGTTATGTTTTGTTGCTTTGTGTTTCGCATTTGGACCTACCAGTTTGATCTTAGTTGAATGTTCTTATAACTGTAGCTAGTTGTTGTTCTTTTAAGGATAATTACTGTGATCAGTAGGTGCTCATTGCATGAGTGGAGTAACTCTCTTCCGAACTGAAAAGTAAATATGTAAAACAAAAAGTAACTATGTGAGAAGGAAAGTAACTAGATGAACTAACAAGTAACTATATCGACATGAAAGTAACTCTCTGGATCAAAAAGTAATTGTTATACATCAAACAATAACTTTGATCCAAGAAAGGTAAAGTAGTGTTACACAGTGTAATAGGAAGTGATTTTTTCCCTTTAACATAAAGGTCGTAATAAATTATAACGATCCCGTTACATATCTCAGGTATGTCCGGCATGATTAGGATATTCAAAACGCTCACCATATTATTGTGACTACTGCTGAATAACAGTTTAAAAAACTAAGTGATGTATAACGTAACTTATTGAACTGGGAAAAGTTACAGTTTGATAAAAAGAGTAACTCGTCCAACAAAAAAGTAACTTGTGTGATGTATAACGTAACTTATTGAATTGGAAAAGTAACACAACAAATGAAAAAGTAACTATGTAAATTACACCGTAACTATCAAAAGTACTTGTTAAGTTTTTTTTGGTGAAAGCATCATATCTCCCAGACATTCCCATTCTTCAGTGCGGCCGTGGTATTATCAAGGATGAAGATAACAAAGATATTTATTTCTATGTATAAAGTAATTTTGTTGACCTTTAATTAATTATATGAACTGTAAAGTAACATTAACAGCTAAAAAGTATATGGTTCACACAAAATGTTTGTTTTAGACAGGAAGAGTAACTCTGAGGTACAAAAAGTAACCTTAAAAAATTTGTAACTTCAGGAAGCCAAAAGAAAATGAAGCCCACATCAGCCCACAACAGCAGTATCAGCAGTACCAACAACATTCAAATAGAATGAGCAAGGAGCACCATTACAGATCAACCAAGAAAAGTAACTTATCAAAAATAGTAGAATGTCTGCAAACTCTACTGTGCATCTTTGCAACACCAAAAGCACAGATCACTGCTACCCTCATTTCGTCCTTTCACCCAGAGTTCTCATTTCACCCTTTCACCCAGATCTCTCATTTCGCCCTTTCACCCAGAGCTCTCATTTCACCCTTTCACCCACTTTGGAGCAACATAACTTCTTCTACCATTCCTAATGTTCTCACAAACCTCAACACAACCTAGCATGAATCCGTTCATCCAACCTATGAACTACACCCTTGACGACACAACTATGGAATCCATTCAACTGCGTATAGAATGGAAATATCTCCATTTTTACATTAAACCAGGCAACACCACCTTCCGTATCGGAAACCAGTCATTTCATATCAACCTTGTTCAAAATGAAAACATATCACTTTCCACTGGTAGCGGCTGGAAAAGGATGATTACACAGCTCAAGCTTTGCATAAATTGGATCATCTTCCTCAGGCCAACCGATCACCAGACTATCACAGGATGGATCACAGATTCTTTCTTAGAAACACCAACCAAACTAATTCCGCTCTTCAGAATGCCTGGTGAATCTGGAATGGATGACTCTGCAGATCAGCTATTTGTTACGGAGAAATACCAAGCACCGTCGGGTTCATGGGTGAATCCTTTGCAAGTTGACTCATCTACGACAACTGACACCACAACATCTGTAGAAGACACTGCTTCTTCTTCTTTCCAACCTTCCGATCCTAAATAGGTATGCACCGCCATCCTTTACTCCTTGATTTTTTGTCGATAATCTTCCCCATCACTGCTTATACAGTCTACCCCTCCTAGATATTTTTACTTCACAAAGCTATACATTGTCTGATTTGATTATGATTCTTAAGTGTTTTTTGGTTTTGACTGGTTGTTCCTACTATGAACCGGTGTGCTGGTGCTGACCCGTTGCGCTAGAGATTGAGAAGAGACCAAAGAGGGAGTAGGTGATAAGCAGAATGAAGAAAAATCAGAAGATGGTGTGCCAAGTCTGAATGCATGGCTTATGTCAGATTAAAAAGAACTCTTAGATAAACAATGTAGTACCACAATGTGAAGTGTATGTTACGAAATCTGAGGTAAAATCTGCAACCAGTACTATGTGTATATGGTTATGGTTATGGTTTGTTACTTTTTGTTTGACATTTGAACCTATGGGTTCATCAGTTATATGTGTATAGGTTATGTTTTGTTGCTTTGTGTTTGGCATTTGGACCTATCAGTTTCATCTTAGTTGAATGTTCTTATAACTTTAGCTAGCTATTGTTCGTTAATGGATAATGATTGTGATCAGTAGGTGCTCATTGCAAGTGTGGAGTAACTCTCTTCCGAACTAAAAAGTAAATACGTGAAATGAAAAGTTGAAAAGGAAAGTAACTAGATGAACTAACAAGTAACTATATAAACATGAAAGTAACTCTCTAGATCAAAAAGTAACTGCTATACATCAAATAGTAACTTTGATCTAAGAAAAGTAAAGTAGCGTTACACATTGTAACATGAAGTGATTCTTCAGTGCGACTGTTTTTCAATAAAAAACATCATATCTCCTAGACATGCCCGTTCTTCAGTGTGGTCGTGATATTATCAAGGATGAAAATAACAAAGATTCGTATTTCTATTTATAAAGTAACTTTGTTGACCTTTAAGTAATTATATAAACTGTAAAGTAATAGGAACAGATAAAAAGTAACTGGTGCACACAAAACGTTTGATTTAGATAGAAATAGTAACTCTGAGGTGAAAAAAGTAACCTTCAAAAATACAAGTAAGTTAGTGATTAAGTATAGGAGAATGACCCAAATCTTAAGCAAGGATTAATTTTTATCAAAAAGGAATTCTAAAGTATGATGCTAATATAAAGGAAATATGAGAATAATTAAGAAATACATATATAACATAAAATGGAAAAACATATCACACATCAAACAAATTTTGGATGATCTTTATAAAAGATTTAAATTCGATACAATTGAAGCTACCTATAAAATAGTAGCAATAAAACTAAAGAATAATCAAATATCAATTACAATTGTCACACAGTACATCTTGGCCATTATAATTACATCAGAATTTGACATGACTCACACACTAAACAATTGGATACCATTATAGTAAAACTAGTGAATAAATCAACTTCAATAACAACATTGTCAGTAGTAGCAGAAAATTTGCTGCTTCAGGAAGCACAATAGGAAGCCCACAGCAGACCACAACAGCAGTAGAATCAAATCCACAACTTCAGTAAGCCATAAAAAAATGAAGCCCACAGTGGACCACGACAGTAGTAACAGCAGTACCAACAACATTCGATCAGAAAGAGCAAGGAGCACCATTACAGATCAACCAAGGGAAGAAAACTTATCAAGTTAGGAACACCACAATTCACAAAAAGTAACTCTGTCAATATAAAAAGTAATCATGAGAATATAAAAATAACTATGTGAAATAAAAAAATAGAAGAAGAAGCTGAATTAAAACACACACCTGTTTCTTCAATGGGCAGTTTCTACTATCATGGTTAACACCATATTGTAAACAATTCTTACACTATCTCGTTTTAGATTGAGAAATTTCAACTCCAGATTTAAACCACACATCAGTAGATCTAGGTCTACCTTTAGTTTTACAAACATTGGGAATATGGACCTTGATAGCAGAAGAAGAAGCTATATTCGAATCAGTTACACCAACATAAGCAACATCTAATTCTAACAGCTCCTTTCGCAAAGCAATGAGTTTTTCAAGACACATATCTATAACGTTGTTCCTACACGCTATATTAACAATTGAATTGCAAGCAGATACCAACTGCAGTCTCTTCCCAGTGGATAACTGCATGACAGATGATTTTCCGAAAATCAAAGGATGATCTCTATATCCTTTAGTCCACCTCTTCAGTATATATGGCTCAGGAAGAGTGCAAAAATCATGACTCTTTAGATAAGCAAGTATGTGTCTACATGGAATTCCTTTGAATTCTAACATGAAACAATTGCATGATACCATACCAGTGGATGAGTCTTTCTTCAAAAGATGAGGAGAACAAGAACCACCAAGACGATATACCTCAAAAACAACATCATCAAAAGTTTCCTTTACATTATACACCATACTTTGATGAACTTCAGCTTGAAAGATCTTAAAAATTGCCTTGGTGTATATACCTCTCATTTGCTCCTCCAAAGGCCACACTGATGACAAAGGAAGATTGCTGTAATCATCATCAAAATCTTTGAAATTTTCAATCTCCCGCACATGAGAGTAAGCAGTCTCTAAGC
>OY856409.1:361431557-361874057 GCA_963693085.1 Alisma plantago-aquatica | reverse complement strand
GATGTGTCCTCATTTGATTTGAGAAAGTCAACTATTATGCTTCTTATTTGTTGTTTGACAAAGAGTTTGAACCCACTTATGTCAAACATATGGAGGTTATATGTAGAAACCCTCAAGTGCAATACATACATAACAACACAAAAGCAATGATCTTCAACATTGCACTTAGAAGGTGCCACAAATTGTATATATTACATTGCAATAATGAAATAAGTTTTTGCATGATATTAATTTTTCAAACACATTCACAAATTCATTACATCATTGTCCAAAAAATAGTTAATACATGATAACATAGATTTATAAATAGCCCTATTTGGACAATATAGATCACACTGCACCAGGTCCTAATATCAAAAGGGCAAATTAATGTTTAGATTATCATACGAAGGGAAAATCAAGACAGATAGATTTTACCACTTCTACCTATCATTCAAGCTATCACTACATCATAATAAGTACAAAAATACTTCTACCTATCATTAAAGCTCTCATTTTGGTGTTAGATTAAATTCAGATAGATATTATTCTAATCTCTTCATCACGTTACCTATAAATCTTACATCTAGCACCTGAGGAAACACCCTACAAAGTTATCATCAATGGTTTAGCATGAAACAAATGATATCTCACATTTTATGTTTCAAGTTCTCTAAATCTAACATGTTATACACATGCAAAGAAGTTGGCCAGACTAGAATTATAAGAAGAAATACTTGGTTTACAACATGGAAAGGTTAAAAAAAAATGTAGTAAATAGAATAAAATTGGTTAGCTGGGATAATACTTGTACCCTCGAGAGAGGACTACTCTGCTCATCACATCAGTAAAAAAATTAATAATGGAGGAAAGAAGAAATCCGTACACATAAGAAAAAAAAGAGAATCATGGTGTTTAGGATCATGTCCTTGATGTTGACATTTATGGAAGTCCACACAATAGAAATATAGCTTCTTAACATCAACAATAAAGGTCTTGGGGTGTTGTCTTTCTTCCCATGTTTAAGATTGGCCTTCTATATGGAAGGACCAGTAGGTTGATAATGGAGGAGTCCATCAACTAATAAAATAAGCACCACAAGAGTAGCTACTTTTTATCTAAACTTTGAATGATTGGTGAAAGTGGAGGTGGAGGTTTCATCGACTGATGAAAATCATTTATGAAAACTAGAAATGGATGCTCAAAAATGAATTTGGCAACTTGGTGATATCAAAGAAGGATCCTTTCAATGGAGGGTATGGCCTTATATTTATAGATGGATGACTATGGTTTAAAACTCTCCCTAGCTTCCTAGAGTTGAGATGTTGGATATCATGAATGGGAGGATGCTTGTAGGAGTAGGATGAGGAGTTTTACAACTTCTAGAATTCTCATCAATGCATGATCTTTTTCATTTGTAGTATACACAAATTCTCCATTTGTTGGAGTTATTGGTTGAAAAATTCAATATTTGCATGGATACCTGAAAGGGAAAAAACCTAATATTTAGATACACATAGAGTCTTCACCGGTTGAGGCGTGTAGACTTCTCGTTAGTTGAGAAAGGTATGACTTCCTTTCCATCAACATGAATGCAAATTTAGTTCTATGGATTGTCATGTATAGTAACATCATTAGTATACAATGTTAGGATTTCCATCAGTGGGTAGAGTCTGCCTTTCTACTAGTGGGAAGTTTCATCACTGTGTGTGTGAGTGGACTTTCATCTGAGGAATGATCCATGACTCATTAGTAGGTGGTAGATAGGATCTCCATTGGTAGATGAGTGCACGTAGGGGTTCCATTGATTGACTACAAATGAAAAGTTTGCCTATGTTAATTGATGATAGTTTAGGCTGAAGGAGAAAACCCATATGAAGGTGTTGTTGGTGTTCAGAGAAGGAAATGCGGCAATGAAGTCTCCATCGATGGAATGTATCAATGGATTACTAGAACAACCACCTCCTAGGCTGGTGCAATTTACATGAAGCTCAAACCTACCATGGAAATCAATGAATTGGATCAAAACCTTACAATTTAATATTAAATAAAAAATTAAATGCAAGCTAGTTGTAAAGTAAAATGAGCAAAACAAATGCACAACTTAGCTGAAAATGTAACAAAAACTAGGATGACGATGCATTAATCAACTACCTATGTGCATTTTACATAGATATACGTTTGAAAAACTGATTATAAGTGCTCGAGTTCAAAATATACATCAAAACATGTGAATATCTTGAAAGTGAACATTAACTATAAATGTTCGCTCACATTGAGTTTAGGGATCCATTATCTCATACTTAATTATTACATTAATTATATGGGTGAACATCTACACTTGAAATTAATCTCATCAGATATACAACATGGTGAATATAAAGTATATTGGTCTTCAACTTGTGATGTGAGCCAACTCAAAACATAAGTTTATGTGTCCTCACTGTATGATCTTGAAGGATACAAAAATGGAGTCCTACCACATATAAGATGAGATATATTGTGTCCTCATAGTATGTGGTCAAGTGCTACAATGATGATGTCCCTTTATATTAGTCAATAGCTAACATTTGTCATCACCTCACCATAGATCATTAACATATACAACGATTGTGTTCACTCGTATGTGTCACCAAATCAAACATGGTAGACTTCTATATAAATTTTTCTATTAATTGTACTTTAGGGTTTCCACTCACATAATCATTTTTGTTCCTATAACATGATGTAGTTCATGATATACTAATATGATCTTAAACATTTTCTTAATAGGCAAGAAGCATACTTTCAACACATGCATTTGGATGCATCAAATTTTAAGTTCATCAATATTTTCAAGATACACTTACAAATATACTAGCATAAGAAACAAATGTAAAAATTTTATTTAAACTCAAGGCATGGCCACATACCTCCTTTTCAACATCTTAAAAATAGTTCTTGAATCCTTAAGTTTGAAACTTAATTTCTAAAAAATATCATGAATATTTCACAAATATCCATTAAACCTAAAACTCACATCTTCAAGGTGAAGTTAGGGTTTCTATCCTATACATGTGTATATGGGTCATTAAACTAACATCATTCAATTATGTGTCACTTTTATGTTGTACATCATACTCATTTTTTTAGGAAAAAATAATTTTAGCATGATATCATGGACAGTTGATAGCCATGACAAATATACCTAGAATAAAACTCAAAATTGAAGTACATAAGCATAATATCTAGCCAGAAAGAGTTGTAACATGGTGAACACTTTTTTGTGCCAAAATTCTAATAACACATCCTAGCCATTATGATTCTGAGATAAGTCATTTATTTCGGCTTTTAAAATTTGGGTTTATTGGAAATAAGTTAAAATTTGGGTAGCATTTTTACATTGTTTGTATTCATAATTTAGGTTTATTGAAATTAAGTCACAATTAGTCTTGATATTTATATACTTTGAAGAAGGATTGCACCAAAATCTTTAAATGATTTCAATATATATGTGGGTTTTGATAAACACATTGTCACCAGAGAGTCAAAATTTAGTTACCAATTTGACGTCATTTTGTGTTTTGAGATTTGGGTTCACTCAAGTCGATTCCTTATGTAGGTTAATGTGGTTTAGGCTTTGATAAAACTTTATTACAAAAGGTTGACACAATCTCTAATTGATTTGGTCCTTGCAAAAAGTTGTTGCCAAATAGGCAACATCTTGCTAATGTTTGGATGTCATTATGGGTTTTGAGTTTTTGGTTCACCAATATTAAGTCTTCATGCATGCTCAATGTAGTTTGGCGTTTGAGAAAAGTTTTTTACAATAAGTTGAAATGATCTCAAATTTATATGCCTTTTGAAAAATATTGTTACCAATGAGTCAAATTTTGGAAATATTTCAACATCATTTAGGTTTTGAAAAAATTAGTTTTACCAAGGGGTTGAAAGTTGTGTAGATTTTCAAAGCTATCATGGATTTTGAAATGATACGCTTTACCAAGGAGTTGAATGTTGTCAGCATTTTGACTCTGTCTTGGATTTTTGGAAAGGTTTTAATCAGGGGTCAAAAGTTAGTATTTCTACGCGACCTTGGGTTTAGAAAGTAGATCAGTTTTACCACAGATTCAAAAGTTTGGTGGTATTTAAGTCTATAGTGGGTTTTGAAAAAGAGATTTTTTCTAAAGGATCAACTACTTAGTATAATTTCAATGCTATATTGGGTTTTGAACAAGAGAAAATGCGATGTAACTTTGAAATCACAGTGCTTCCCCCATTTTATCTTCCATAGGTTCAACACATATATTGTCATCCTCTTCAGGCATGTACCTACAACAAGGGCAATGGATGTCCTTGACTTCACCAGGGGAACATTATACATCATCTAGCATTGATCATTTTGTTCACTAAGGTAGAGTACTAACCTTTAAATACCTTCTACTCATGGTGGCCACAATCAATTGTTGGTACAAGGGAATATACATGTTTTGGCTAAGGATGCCCCCGCTTGCACAAAATTCCAACCAGTATATATGTCGGGGTGTCTTATGTAATGGGTAGCATTAGTTTTAATCTTATCTTCTTGTCACCATAAAAAAGAGGAGGGTGTGAAGTGCAAACTGTTTGACATTGAAACCAAAACAATATTTTTGGATTAATGTACTAGTGTAAGGGCGTATGTAAATCAATTACTATATATTGAAAATTAAGAATATAATTTAAAACAACATGTTTTTCAAGTAACCATTTTTATGTAATATTTTTATGTTACTTTAGCCTAAAAAGCAATAAAGTCCCCAATATATTTGGGTATCTGCTTAGGGAGAGCCCATATTTGGCTTCCATGTTCTTTTTTAAACTTTGTACTTTAATTTATAAAGTGAAAGAAGAAATACTTCTAAATATGACAAATGAGAGAACAATAAAAATTTGGAGATTGAAAAAATATGATCACATGCTATGAGGAGGATGCAGTGTAACAACAACATGTCACATCTTTGATCCACTGAAAATAAGAATGACCACCATATTGACCAGGAGGGCGTGTTTAAAGCATTCAACCACCTCTTTCATAGACATTCAGTCATATTAATTTGTTGTGCTTCTCATAATTTTCTAAAATTACAGTTAAGGAGTAAGTTTAATGAATAGATATCCCAGTTTAATGAATAGATATCCCATTGAATATGTAGGCCATCAATGATCTTAGGAAGTAGATGAAACAGACACCAAGTACAATTTTGATCTTTGATGAGTAACTTCCTCCCATGACCTTGGGTCATACATGTGATTCAAAGGAGGTGGGGGAGCCATTAGGTGCCCATGTGGGTTAAACGTAGACAAAAGGATGCTTGATCAAGACATGAAAAGATAAGTACATGTGATATGGATGAGGGTAGCCCCTGAGAAAAAGCCTAAAAAATAGAATTTCAATCTTGTTGGATATTTAGTACCGTTGGTGAAGAGTTTGGATGGTTTCTCCATCGTAACTTGAGCATGTTTCAAAATCTGGGGAATGTTAGGAGGGATGGGTAGTGATGTAGGTGAGCCACTTCGAATGGGAATTAAAAATAATAGAGTCAATGCCACATTGTTGAACGGAAATAAGAAAATGCATGAAAGGATTGCATGAGCCTATAGAAAATGAATGGATAAGGTATGAAGGTTAAACTAAAGAAAAGGGTAAGCACCACTTGGGTAAGGTCTTCGACACTCCTATGACAACCCAATCTTGGTCTTGCTAACACCAATGAATATTAAAATTAGATTCATATTTTTGTAACATTTGGTTTTCATGAAAAAAATAAAAAAAACAAAGGAAGAAAACATGCAATATGATGAAGACAAAATAGGGGTTAGAATAATGATAAAATATATAAGATCATCAATCTGAGGTGCTTGTTTGAGGATTTTGAGGTGAAGAGAAGTAGTTACTATATAAAGATTTTCTTAAAAAAATTCTTAGTCGATAGATCTATCATAGCCATAAATGTCAGGATATTAAAGATATAGAATTAGATATCAAATATGCCATGGAACACAATAGTTTTCCAGGAAATAGACATGTGTTATATTGATATAGAATTTGCAGTTCAGGAACTTGATCTTTAGGTGTTGTTGCTATTGTCGTGTCCTTACAGCAACACCCTATCTTTGCCATGAATAATTTTATTTTTCTCAAGTCTATATCCTAGGGACTTTGTCTCACTGCCCACATGGATGTTAGAAATCTTGGTGCATCACCTTGGTCACCAAGAGTAAGTGTAACTCAGAGTCTCCTACATGCTTGCATTTCTTTCTCTCCTTCTACTCCTATTGCGGGAAGTCATCCTTGGGATGAGTTTTTCTCACTCAAAGAGGAAGAAATCATAGATAAGTTCTATCTCAGTGTGTATGTCTCCCTTTGGATGTATGACCTGAATATATGAGAGTTATGGGATTTGATATCCAAAAAATACAATTAGGTCCTAATCACAAATCAAAATATAATCAAATTATGAAACTTAGATAGACTTTACAGTCAAATAGTTGTTACCTAGCCAAGTGGTTGGAACTATTTGGATCAACCAATTGATTGTTTGGCATATAAAAATTACTGGTTGGCCATTCCTGATTTGATTCAGTCACATAACCCAAATTCAAATCATACACGTCCCATGTTCCTTGTTTTTTCCTAACTTGAATCTAGTTGGCTGATTGGGATACTCATTTGACCAATTAGACACTTATACAAAGTGAAAAGTTGCAATAAATCAATTATTTCAAAACCAATAGTTCCATTGATCCAAACCATCCATTTTTTCTCCCGCATATCCAGTCGACCAATTGGGTAGGACGTCATCCTGTACATGATTTATAACAATTCTAATCATGTGTTTTATTTCAAACTTGAATTCCCTAATGCATACTTATGCTTGCCACCACGTAAATTCAACATTGTGTTGGTATTGAGGTTAGATACTTCACAAGAAAAGAGTGGTTTATAGAAACAAGTCATGCTACCAAAGTAATTGAAATAAGTTGAGAAAAACTTTAACTTATAAATGCCCAAAATTTACCATGATCCTCTAATTGCTTTGTCATAGATAGATAGATTCAAACCAAGGCATGAACTAGTCATCATATTAACATCCAATATATGCTTCTTGAACTAGAGAAAACTATTGAGATTGTGTGAGCACAATATCATATGTTAATTCACATGAGTATGTGCATGAACTTTATAGTATCAGTTATCAAGTTTCTAGGATATTATCCCAATGGAGGGAAAATATGATCTATATCAATCAAAATAATCCATAAGTGTCATACACACACAATCAATAGATGTATGACGATCCTTATTCAAACTTGCATTGGGTAGTTTTATGGTACACAAAACACCATGTGATCATCGTAGTTAAATTTTGAGGATCATCACCAATGTCACATTGAAATATGACTCTAACTGCCAGAATATTGATTTTATGTGTCACTTTTAAAGTTGGTTGGAAAATGTCTATTCATCATGTTTTAGTTACATTTTAGATTTAGCTTTCCATATTATACTTGTATTTTACTTACGATTTCATTTTTTAAAGTTTTTAGTAGTTTATTATTTGGTTGGTATTTAATGTACTTCTCTTTGTAGGCAGGAGTCAAGTTCTTCAGTCAGAAAAGGGTAGAGGATTCCTTTATCAGTCTAATTTCCCACCATCCCTGACTGATTGATTTTCTTCATTCCCCGGAGTAGGAGTTTCTACTTGACCAAGAGATGCAGGAGTTGATGGAACCCCGACTACGGGTGTAGAGTAGTGGAAGAGTATCTTCTCTATTTGACCTTTATATTGTAGGTAACGTATAAAGAAGAGATAATTACTTTCCCCACATAAAAATCATAAGAAAATGATCAAAAGATTGCATATCATTACTCTTGAACTCTAAAGTTGAACTGTTGGTGATTGAATAGTTTCCTTAGGTTCTTCTAGCTCCGCTTTGGGCGATTCGTAGGGTGACTAGGGCTCAAGGTTCCTCGGCTCGGGGGAGGGGGATTGCGAACCTTTGGCGGCAGCCAGTGCCACCCCGCTCCCCCAATCCCCTTTTCTCATTGGGGTTGCATGGATCGTAAGCAAGGAGGCATTCGCTGCCAGTATCTGCTCTCTCCCCCCCCCCCCATCTCTATCGAGCGGAGTCGAAATTCAATCCTTAGGGTTTGAATATGGACGACATCCATGGTGGGTGGAGTGACTACGGTGCAGAGATCTCTCGGGCATTCCTCAACTTTCTCTTACAATGTATGTTGACAGATCTTGTACAGACTCTCCTCCTTTCTTTTTCCTCACGGCTCAGGCTCCCCCCCCTTTCCCCTTATCTGTCTTTCTCAGTTTGTTATTTCTTTGTTTTAGTTGGTGTAGTGTGTAGTGGAAACTACTCTACCTTTTTTAGTCACTACTTGTCAACATTTGTTTGTTCATACTTGCTACAACCTCTCTCAAGGAGAGCGACGAGATTCCTAGCCAAGGCTAGATCTCCATTTTGCTGTGGCTTGTTTTGTTACTTGGTTATATGGCTTCTTTTGAAGTGATGATTAATTAGAACACTACACAGATCCATGCTCTCTATCATTACTACATGCTCAAGTTGAAGGAATTCTTCATGGAAAGCTTCTTAAAACAACATCAAGGAAGAAGAATCAATGCAGAAGCACTCTACTTTCTTTCCGATATGGGTTACAGTGATATTAACTTGATCTTTGTTGGCTCTTGCTATATTTTTGTCTCAAATTGTAGATGTCGTATGGCTTACAAGTAATGAATCGTTCCATTTTCTATAAAAAAAGAACTCTAAAAGTTGGAGTGAGGATCAATAGAATATAGATGGTCACTCAAATGGTAATAATGTTAGCCAACAAAATTGGAATTGGATGAATTAAAAGACATTTTATGCAAAATTAAATTATCAACAAACTAACTATATATACTTGTACATGCCAATTGGGAAAATGGCAAGGGGACTCAACTCATTGGAAAGTTCAACACAAATCACAATATCTTTGATGAATTTCTAGTTGGGCGACTCATTTTCCCAGTTGGCGAGCGGAAAATGTACCTCACCATTAAAACAAATCTAGATTTCACATATAATGTCAAAATTTGAGTGATGCAGGTTGGGTTTGAAGTGTGACTTGATCATCTATTCAATGAATATATTTAATGACCACTTCCAGTCGACCAACTTGGCCTCCAGCTGCCTATTTTTGGCTCTAGAAATTTGCACCAATTCATAGTTATCAGATCTATTTGGACTAATTCAAAAATTTTCTTATAGATATAAAAACCCTTGGAGAACGTCCTAGATGAGGGTTCATGACCTATTCTTGCCTATCTAATACCCTAGCCTCCACTAAGGATAGTCGGAGATGGGAGCCACTGGCTTGACGTAAATACACACTTTGCCAAAGGACATGATTGGAGATTGCTAATATTATTCTGTAGTAGATACAAGACCACTGATCTTATCCTATATGTCGCTACTTTCTCCATGGGATTTTTCTTCTCTCTCTTTTTGTATCATGTAAATCTTTAATTAGGGTGTGGGAATTAGTATAGTTGCATGTATCTTGCACACTCATGTTATACATTTCCATTTATATGTATTTTCTAGATTGATTATTGATTGATTGCATGCTCAATAGACTAGGTACATATTTTGTATGGTTGTGAAAATACAATACATATACACCTTGAAATCTAGGATTAGAATATCTATTGGTATCATAGAATCATGGATGAGATCATAGAAGGGAGTTCTCTGGGATGACATATTATGGATATATAGGTTAGGAGACCTCCCGCCTATCAAAAGATCTATCCTTGTGAATTTCATACTTTGAATTGATATGGAATTCCTTCGTCCCATTATGAATGTCTATATAAATGAGTGATCTAACATAAAATAATAGATGTGTAGTAAATGTCGGTGAAACCTATCTTCTTAAATATTTTATCGTACTGTAAAAATAATTAATTTCATAGTTTGATTTCATTTCTTGCTAGTTAATGTAATTAATCAAAAAATTAACCATAGAACTATGGTGGCTTTGAAATCATGGGTGAAACAATTGTATAGCCTCAAAATCTTCGTTTCCAATTCCAAGGAAGCTGAGGCAGTGGAGGCTAGGGTTCTCAGATTTAATTCTCTACATACCTAGGCTATTTAGAATGAAAAAGAGGAGGCAAAGGGACTCATACAACTTGAAAAGGCCATATAACTTTCTTTTAAGCAAATGAGTAGACTCAAATGGATTCACATTGAGGATAAGGAACTATCGTGGAGCACTTAAAAGAGACCTAATTATGTACTATGTTCATTCCTTGAAGTGAGTTGATGGTTCCACTATTAACTACCTTAATGATATGGGTTCCGAGACATTGGACTTCTTCTCCAGGTTGTATAACTGTGAAAGAGAGAAATGGACCATCCAATTGTCCATGCCTAACTGAAGAGTCACTAAATACATGAGTCATTTGTTGTGTGGACCGGCTTTTGATAATGAGATCAAAAGTCTCTTGTTCTCTGCTGGTGCCTCAAAGTCCCTAGCTCGGTGGTTTCAATGCATTATTCTTTTAGAAAATGTGGGAGGTGGTCAAAGGTGGCTTGTGTAGGTCCAGGAGGTGGTTCATTATAGGGGAAAGATTTTAAGGAATGCTAGTCATACCTTCCTCGTATTGACCAATGTCCGACCCATTGCTTGTTGCTCAGTTTTGTACAAAACCATTTCCAAGCTCATGTCGAATAGGCTCAAGTAGGTGTTCCCTAAGGTCATTACCCCGCTCTAGTTCTCTTTCATCGAAGGCTATAGGATATCAAAAAATGCTTTACTGCTTTGAGTTTCTCCTTGATTTTAGTAGTAAAGACATCTCGACTAAGGTCTATGTGAAACATGACCTGGCTAAAGCTTATGGTAATGTAAAGTGGTATGCTTTGTGGTGTAATATGGAGGAGATGGGGTTCTTATTTAGATGGATCTCCCTTATGAAGGAATGTGTGTACCACTACTTTCTCTATCTTGGTTAATGGTATACCTTCATATTGTCCAATGCCAATAATGGTCAAATGCAATATGACCCCCTGTTACCTCTCCTAATTACCTTGGTCATGGAGTCTTTATCTAATTTGGTTTACGAGGAAATTAGGTTGAAGAATATGAATACTTTCAGGAAATGGGGTATAAAGGTGATACCAGATATGATATTTGTAGAGGATATCATGTTCTTTCTTATAGGTAATGTCAAGACCCTCAAACACATGAGGGTGACCTTGAAGTCCTTTGGGGTGCTCATGGGTCTATTCCTCAGTGAACCGAAGTCCAAAGTTTACTTCCCTCTGTCTTGTGATTCAAAGAAGGGGTGGCTTAAGGTAGTTTTCAGTCTATGTGAGGGATCCTTCCCTTTGAGATAACTCATAATCACTATCAATGTGGGTAAAATTAGAGGAAGATATTTCAGTGCTTGCATTATTGCCCATGGGAGGCAGTTATGAAGTGGGGTGAGGATGTCACTTACGGAGTGGCATGTGCTGGTCAAAATAGTTCTAATCCGGAAGATCAGATTGTGGTGATCTCATGTAGACATTCTAGCTTTTGTACTATATAACCTTTGTGGTATTATATTGTCCTTCTTATGGGGGAGCAATTACCATGTTTTTACATGTCTTCCATAGCTAGGATGTTCCAGGAAGGAAGCCACAACATCTTGGACATGTCAGATATTTCTACGGTAGCAACCTTTAGAAGGATTGATCACTTCCTTAGGAAAAGGGAGGAAGTTAATGACTCAAAGGTATGGTGACAATCTAGATGTTACTCTGGTGGTGAACTCATTCAGAAAATGGAGATCTATGAACAAGAGATGGCCTAAAGTCTCTTGTCATTATAGTTTTGACTTGAAATGGGTGGTAATAGTGTGATGACATGTTCAAACCATTGACTGGACCTCTTTCTTCACCCCATAATTTCCCTGGTTCAATGTCATGTGGGATGAATTCCACATTACTAAATAAATTTGTTGCACGTATAGATGCATTCCTTGTAAGTTTCCCACCCTAGATCAGATTAAGTCCTGGGGCTTGTATACAAACACGGTGTGTGTGTGTTGTGCACATCAGATGATGAATCTCATGGGCACCTCTTTTTTGGTTGCCCCTATTCCAAATGCCTTGGATGTAGTTGGAGCTTGAAGATTGGTTGAGGAGGTAGCCCTCCATTGAATCTGAAAGAGGGAGTCTTGTGGATCATGAATGAACATGGTTGTATGCATTTTCTAGTGTTTGCCTTGTTGGCCTATGCTTCTTAATAGGGATAAAGGAGCATAAAAATTCACAGATTGGGGGATATATATGGTTTGCTTCTCTTTGATGATTTTGTGTATAATAGCGAGTTGCATATAATAGTGAGGTGTTTAAAGCCAAACCTAAGATTGAGGTTGGGATTGGGAACTTGGTTATTAGAATGTAGGATTTTGTACATTAGATCCACTTGTACAATATACAGGGTGTCGTATCCCCTACAATCTTTTTGGTGTATAGTATTACTTTACCTTCTAACAAAACTAACCATCTATCCTTTTTATTTATTTGTCTTAATTAGATTACAGATTAAATACTTTGTGTTCATTTTTTACTGTACTATGATAATACTTCTCCACTTGTGGGTGGTGGTGATTATCGTACAAGGTTTAGGTAAAAAGTTGGATATTTTTATGTCATTGAATTATTAAGTGCACTAATTTCTGCATCAATTGTGTAGACTCCTGGAAGAGAGACACCAACTTTTCCTATCATAGTGGGAGTACACCAAGGACCCACACTCAACCCATATTTGTTCACTCTTGTTACAGATGAGCTAACAAAGAATGTTCAAGATGATTTTTCTTGGTGTATGTTATTTGATGATGATATTGTTTTGATTGAAAAAACTAAATATGGATTGAATGATAAAGTTGTACGGTGGATAAAGGCATTGGAATAAAATGGATTGATGATTAGAAGGAGCAAAACTGAGTATATGCATTGCAATTTCAGCCAATCCTGCAGTGTGAATGATGGAGCCAAGTTGGACAGAGTAGATATACCAAAATGTATAAATATTGTTACTTGGGTTCTATTATTCAAATAGATGGAGATGTACAAAATAATGTTTGTCAAAAGATCACTATAGGATGGTTGAAATGGAGGAATGCAACTGGAGTATTATGTGATTAGAAGATCCCTCTTAGTTTAAAAAGTGAGTTTTATAGAATAGCTATACGGCCAACCATGCTCTATGGGAGTGAATGTTAGGAGGTGAAGAAACAAGGTCTCAACAAGATGAGCGCAGCTGAAATACATATGCCAAGATGGATGTGTGGGAAGACAAGAAAAGGACGCTTGAGAAATGATTATATCAGGAATAAATTGGGGGTGGAGAGCATTGAAGACAAGCTGCACGAGGGTCGACTCATATGGTATGGACATGTACAAGGCAGACCGACTAATGCACCTATACAAATAAATTCTATTGAGTCAAGCACAATAAATAGAAGAAGATGAAGACCTAAATTAACCTGGAATGAGCTTATGAAGAGAAATTTTGAATCTCTACATCTCAACCAAAATATGGCCCATGATAGAGTTGCATGGAAATGAAGGATCCATGTAGCCGACCCCGACATAACTGTTACTTAGGCTTAGATGATGATGACGATAAAGACTAATTTCCTTGTCAAATTTTGGCATCGTTTATGGGGATGACAAAATTCTTTGGATTTTTTATATATTTTGATAAAGTAGGATTTTTTTCTTTCATAGATTGTTTTTACAATTGTAGTTTTATTTTGCAACTTTTAGCTTATTTTTAATATTCTTAGTTTGTTTTTATAAATTTTAGTTTTGTGAAATTGTTACTTTGTTTTTGTAAATTTTTCATTGCTTTTTACAATCTTTAGTTTGGTACCCTAATTTCTTTTAGCTTAGATTTTCTTTCTATATTAGGTTTTTATGATTTATTTTTCCATTCTTTTACAAAGAAATTTTTATCTTCAATCATTGAAAAACTTTTCTCTTTATTCTAATATGCAAATCTCTTCAATTTCAAGCACCATATTAAAATAGAGGGTCCAGTATTGCAAACCTCACAATGTCAAATAGTGATCTCATTCAACTAGGATATATGGGGTTGCCCAGAAAATAGTCTACACGTTAAAATAATAATTTGTGCAATTGTCACCAAGCAAAATATTATGATAAAAAATGAGCACAAGGATTGTTAAGAATTGACTCCATAAGACAAAGCAGCCATTCAGAGGCCCAACATTAAGAATAACACTAGATTGTTTAAGACTAGATATGAAGCAGATTGTTAGGAATAACATATTGAGGGATACTGTGAGGAGATGTTCTATAAAGATGATTATCTAGATGAGTTGGGTTACATTGAACAATATCATGGATTTATGGTGAATATCCTTATTACATAAATCAATATCCCCTTAATAGAATTGATAGGATGGACGCTCTCTAGATGATTTTATTTTACAAACAAGAACTACTAGCTGATGGAGTAGCATGGGACAAAATAATGGAGGCACAACTTGCCTAGCTCATAATACAACTGTCCCAATAACTTGAGGCTCCACCACCCTTCCCTGTTGTAGGCCAAGATCCATATGGTTACAATGACCAACTTATGTTGGTCGATTCTATATTGGAAAATAAACAAAGAACCTCCATTGCAAATCTGGTTATTTATGATGATGAGTTACAACCCCAATAGGAGGTATACATTTTCTTCAATTCTATATCTTGAAACACCCATAGAGTAGTTAGGTGTATTCCACATGGAGGAGTTAGAGCCACATGTTGACATAGAAAAGGATCCCAATACTTCTATTGTTTTGATGTTTATTGGGGATAGTTCAAGAGGAGAAGTTGCACAATAATATTTTTCAGACTGAGTTAACAGATGAGATAGTTCCTCCTATTCCAACACCATGTCTTCTACACATGAATCCAGGGCATGATCAAATTCCAGCATCAAATCCTTCACCTGATTTAACATATATAGTTGACAACACCAGCTGGAGATCTGCCACATACTACTTTAGACATAGAAGAAGTTAGTTCAGATCAAGTCTTGATAGGGGAGTAGATCTTGAAGACACTAGATAGGAACCCCTCTTACTTTGTGTCATTTTCTTGTAGACCCACATACAACTTCTACACTACCTCTACTGATGGTGGGTTCCACTAGATGGATTTTAGATGACAAGAAATATCACTGCAAGAATCCAAAAAGCCCATTTGATCTACTACAACAACCTGATCATATTTACACAATGTTGCTCACACTTTCAACATGCCAACTCTTATTCATATTTCCTTTACATGGACCTTCTTTTAGTTTCCAAGATCTCTTGGATGTGCATCGAGAATTTGTTATCTTCCATATTGGGTTAGTGTTTTCTCTGTAATGAGTAAATTTATAAGCTTGGGGTGAAGGTCAGGTGGTACGTACTTCTTTTCACTCATACTTATTTATATGAATGTTCTTGTTTTTTTCAAGATATTATATTTGCATGCAAATTGCTTGCATTGCATGTAAGTGAAATTGTTCTTATTCTAGTTCTTAGTTATTTCAATGTTAGTTGAAGCAATTACTTAGTCAGCTTAGTTATATTCTTGTTTGTATTGCATATAAAATTTTTCATTAAATCCCACTCATTCAAGGAAATTTCCTGGTGTTAACTATATGTATGAAAATATGTCAACAGTTAGAAATCACACTTTGTAGCAAATGAATATAAGTATCATGTTCCCTAGAAAAAATTAAAGGTGTTATAAGAACTGATAGGGATCGAACATAACATTTATACTATTGATTAGGTGAATCATATCTATGGAGTTGCATGTATCCATTCATCATGTCATTATTTGGGTGTTGTCAACTAGAGGAATTATCAGATGCACTAAAACATAAAAACAAGTTTTTCACATGATCCAAACCATTTTCTACTCTTCTTATTTAGTCTTCTTACATTCCACACACCAAAAAGATGAAAAAGATATAGCCATGAAGTGTGTCAAACTCTAAACTTAGGGTGCACACCACCCATTCCATCTTTAGTCTCTTCTTCCATACCCCTTGAATGTAACAAAGACATCTACAAATAAAGAAAGATGTCAATGTGTAGAAAAGAAAAAAGTGCAATACATGCATTTTTAAAATAAGATATCTCAAATCAAATAGAGGAGAGAGATGCACATTCTTCCTTCCACACCTCCATTCTCTTCTTTGTCTACCAAGGAGCTCATTACATGGTCCAATAATATCATTTTTACATACATTAGTGTTGGATTATGTGCATACTTGTGGTTTTCTAGGATTCCTGAAGGGGTCGTTTGGCCGCCACCATCTCTAATACTAGTAGTTTGTTGTATCAACATTATTTTGTTGTAGGTTCATCAAGCCGCCATATGGAAAATTTTAGTTGTTTTTTGCTGATGTTGTAGAGATAGAATCTCAAGTAGCACATCAGATGCGTGAATTTATAGTGCCACAATATTTGATGAGATTCTAACTATCACATTTATCTAGCTTTTAGGTGAGCATAAGTACTTGACAAAATGTCGAATAATATAATCGGCTATTAATCCGACATAAATTCTGAATATGTATCCCTATAATTAGAATGGTGGGGGTTGAACGGGCCCCAATTGTTGTGGTATTAGGGTTGGTGGTGAGGAAGTAGTATTGTGAGGAAAATTTGGGAATGAGGATATGGAAAATCATGTTCTGTGATCTTAGGAGGTTGGGTTGTTTGGCCACAATAGTGGTAGAGAATCAAACATGATGCGAGTATGAGGCATGAACTTTCGTTGAAAGTATTTATGAAGAAACTTTAGATTTTTCATTACTCAACTACAATAAATGTTCAAGATTTGGGGTTGTAATGAATATATATTTATCATGTCTTTAGTTACATTCTAGATTCACTTTGGCATATTATTCTTGAATTTTATTCAATATGTCTTTTGTTTTAACTTTTTGTACTTTATGCAATTTATTTGGTATTTAATATATTTTTAGTTCTTTATCTATAGGTTGATGCAAGAAGAAGAGATAACAAATTATCCCTTGAAGAAAATCCCAAAAACATGATCAAAGGTTGCATATAATCACTCTCTAACTCATGACTATTGGGGTGATGATCATTAAATTTTATATGGTCGTGCAAATGACCATAACTTTTTCATGAAATTCAGAATCAGATGATTTAGAAACCATTGAATGCACAATTCAATTAACTATAAAGAAAGTGTATATATTATTCCTGGACAGTCGGCCAATTAGCAAGGCATGTGGGGAAGATTTCTTGGAACGAATGTGGGGCAAATTTCCTGGAATTTCAAAGCAAGTGTATATACTGTCCCCTAGAAGTTTAGTAGGAATAATAATGACTCTGAAGAATTTCCAGTTGAGGGACTCATTCCGCTAGTCGACCGAATGAAAAATATATACCAAAACTAGATTGGCTCTAGATTCAACATATGATTTTTTAGTTGAGTAATCCTAATTGATTTGGAAGTATAATATTATTATCTATGCATTGAATATATTTACTATCCACTTCCGGTCGACAATTGGGCATGTAGTTTCCAATTCTTCTGGCTCCATAATTGAAAATCAATTTATATTTGTTAGATCAATCCGATTTTATATGGAATTTTTTCCACTGATATAAAAACACTTCGGGAATGTGTAGGGCAAGGGTTACATGACCTATAATCTCACATACACAATCCTATTCACCACGAAAGAGTGATGAGGATGAGAGTCGACTGCTTGATCTGGAGAAGTGCTCCACTGAAGGACGTGACTAGAGATTGGAGCTATCATTTGTGAGTAGTGATAAGACCACTGGTATTCTCCTCTATCCCTTCCACTTCCTCCATGAGATTCTTTTTCTACTCTCTTTCTCTATGTATCATGAACATAATCAGAGAGTAGTTCTTTTACTGGGATGTGTGTATCAGGATCTTTTCTTGTATTTTATACTCTCATTATATAAATTTTTATCATATTTATTTTTTTGGATTGATTGTCTATTGATTGACTACATGCTCTATAAATTAGCTACTATTTTGTATGATTTCTTGAATCCTACACGTCGAAACCTTGAATTCTAGGATTACAATATCTATCAATACTATTGAACCCTAATGAGATTATAGAAGTGAGTTCTTTGGAGTGATGAATAAGGATCCGTAGGTAACTAGACCTCTAACCTACAAGGAAAATTTTCCTTGTGAATTGCATACTCTAGAAGGATATGAATTTCCTTAGCCCCAATGTAAATATCTATAAGAATGAGTGATGTAATGTGATTGAATGGAACATTGCATTGGTGGTGAAACATGGCATCCTAACTATTTTTTCATCATGTAAAATCATTTCCTTCATAGTTTGATTTTATTTCTTGCTAGTTTATTTAGTTAATAAAAAATTGACCAACTTTTCTAATTTTTTTGTCTTAATTAGACTAAAGATCCAATTGTTCTTAAAATTTTGTACTTTGAGTTTGATCCTTAATAGTATTATAATAAGACACATCTTCTTATGGGTGGTGATTGTTTTATGTAGTTTAGGTAAATATATGGGGAATTTTTCCTAGATGAATTTGATAGTGCACAAATTTCGACTTCAATACCCATAAGTCTATCTTGATATACAATTTCATGACTAAAGAGACGTAGTCATCATTCAATATACACACTAGTCTTATGTATTGCTGTTGTCCTATTATATCCACAATAATAATTGTCCCAGTACGTAACAAGAATGAATACTCTTGAGCATATATACAATCTAGTGTTTAGATCCTAAACCCAAACCATATGTCATCAACTCAATACATTCTTAGGGTATAATAATATGTATTCCTTATCTCAATATTGAGACACACATTATAAGTGGAACATTTTTGCTAATAAGAAAATTATACAAAATGTATCCCTATTATAATCATCACTTGATGGATGTTATAGTGTAAAACCAATAGTCTCCCACTTGAACTGCAACTAATCACTCACGAATCAAGTTCCAGACGATCTAACAATACCATCATGCTTCTAAAGAGGAAGTGCTTTTGTCAAGTGATCACAAACATTAATTTTAGTTGGTACTTTGCACATCTTTACATCTCCTAGATGTATGATCTCTTGTATGAGATGGAATCTCTATAGTATGTACTTAGAATGCTAATGTGATATAGGATCTTGAGCCTGTGCAATGTCTCCATTATGTCATAGTAAAGCTATATCATGTCCTCAATGGTTGGACCATCCCATGAACTTTTTGATATGTACTACTTCCTTTTTGCTTGGGATGCATTATTATAATTGACATTTGTTAAGAATCAGACATTGTCTATTTCTTGGATCTCTTGCAACTTACAACTCTGTTGTTATGGAAAAACATGAATGCTAATTATGATGGTAATTGACTTGTCAATTTAGAAGACCGCATTAGTGTAACCAATTATGACAAACTCTTTTTCACCTTTGTATATCATGAATTGATTTGTTCTTCTCAAGTACTAGAGGATATTCTTCACGAGAATCCAATGACCTTCACCAATATATGACTGATATTTTCTCATCATGCTCAAAGCATACGAGACATATGATTGTGTACCATTAGAGAGTCTATTTATTTATGTTATTAAGTGTTTTGCAATATTGGCTCAAGTATGTCTTAGCCCATTAGGGTTAGGTTGTGTCTTTATGCTTCCTTGTTCTCCTATATATAGGATCAAGGTTTTCTCTTATCTAATATATCAACTAGTCATCTTTTATTCTCTAAGATGGTTTCTTGGTGTATTGATAAGAGAAAACCTTGCTCATATATATAGGAGAACATGGAAGCATACAAACACAACTTAACCTAATGGGCCAATACATACTTGATCCTATATTATAAAACACTTAATAACATAAATAAATAGACTGTGTAATACTCCCCCTCAAGTTGAAGTTGGGAGAATCTCAAATCAGCTTGTAAAGAGAGAGTTGGATTAAAAAAACAAAGAAACAAAAATAAAATGATAAACCAAGCCCATACATAAATTCTCCCCCCCCCCCTCAATATTACAATGAAGCACTCAAACACTCAAATACTCCCCTCAAGTAGATTCTCCTTACCAAGCAATCATCTCAAGTAGAAGTTTCTCGATCATCTGAAGTAAAAGTAAGAAGCAACAGAGCATCATGGTCTTTATCACAGTCGCTAACGTCCCAACCTAGAGAGTGTTGGGTCACAACAACAATAGTAGTCAACGTACAAATAGAGCACATACAAACAAGAGAGTGTTGGATCACAGTAGCCAAAAATCAACATGCACACAAAGCATGGACAACTAGAGAGCCAACATGTGAAAGCATTGACAAGCTGAGTGTTAGCCCACATAAGTAGAAAATCAATGTGCATAAGGCATGGACAAAGTAAACTTGCAAATAAATCATAGACTAATAGTAGTATGTAAAGATGACGTAGCTAGATAGAATACCACCAATGCAAACCAGTAGCCAACAAACAAACTCAAGATGTAGTAGCTGAAATTGAAGATCCAAAAACCAAACAAATATATAGAAAAGGAAGATCCCCATTGATATCAATAGATATAAATCTCATCTCTTCATCTTTTCCTCTGTTCTATTTCTCCCCTCACGCCAACCATAGAGAAGATCAATAATTGGAGTGGAAAAACACCAGTTCCACTGGATTTGGGAAATCAAATAAAAGATTTGCAAGTGGTGAAAAAACCGTAAACATAATCAAAATGTAGACCATGGTGTGCGGATTATCCTAGGAGGTAGCCATCATATCAATATAATAGCAACAACATTAGAGTAGTATTAGTGACACAAATAAATGGCATCAGTAGCAACAACAAAAAGGAGAAACGTAGCAATGCAATTGCAGCAATAGTAGAGGGCTTAAAGACCAAAGTATTTCAAACCAGTAGCAGAAAAGGAGAGCACCTCAGCAAGGAAAACATCAGAAGAAGAAAAAATGTGCTGCATTACACACTGCTACAGTACCATTGGTTGTATAGAGGTTAGAAGATGAAACTCCAGCTCCTTCCATAGGCATCTAATGGTTTGGCATCTAGGGTAGGAGATTCTCAAGACATAGACAACCTAAATGGAGCAGGTCCTAAGGAGAGGTGACACCTTGATAGGACATAATGGAGTCAAAGATCAAGAGAAGTGATGAACCTGTACAAACGATCAAAACAAATTATGCACTAAGTCCTTCTCCAAGGCATGTGGAAGACTCTATCCCTCTCCTTGAAGCCGCTAAGGGATTGAAGAAGAGAAGGGGGCCACTGGAGGTTGACAGAAACAATGAAGGAGAGGATTCAAAGCTCTAAAAATCCCATTGTGTTATAGTAGAGTATTGTATCAGTACTCTAAATCTGAAGGAAAGGATGCCGAGAGCAGTAAATATTAAAGAAGTGATATACAGAATCAGGGGGCAACAATATCCAATCAAGTAGACATAAAAGGAGGAGCGTCAATAGAAGAAAAAAATGAGAGGGAGGTGCAGCAGATGCCATGGATTGATGAGTGGAAAAGTCCTACGGGCGGCCAAGAAGGAAGAAGGGGCCACCCTCTGACTACCTCTCTCTCTTTTCTTCTTTTTACTTGACTGCTAGGGTTTCAGATCTCTACTCTGATATCATGTGAAATAATAAAAGATGGTTGCTTGTTGTATTGATAGGAGAAAACCTTTCTCCTGTATATAGGATAATAGGAAATCATACAGACACAACTTAACTCTAATGGGCCAAGATATATTTGAGTCCATATTACAAAACACTTAATAGTATAAATAAAGAGACTCAATAATATTAACATTCAATACATGATAAATCAGATTACATATGCATATGGAATCTTGCTCATGTGTTCCCACTCTTCCATAGAGTTGGCACATTAGAATTTTGAGAGACTTATTCTGTGATACACAAGTAAGTATCTTCTCTTATAATCATGCATATTGAACCTCCTCAACACCTTTTGAATGTATGTGCCTTGTCTTACTCCAAGAATTATTTATATATATACATATATATACACTTATATATACATATATATACATTATATATATATATATGCTACCAAAATATAGGATGCTTCCTCTAAATATTTCATGAAGAAGGTATTTTTCAATCGAGTCTTAACAAATTGTGGAGCTGGTATGTCATTTTCCACATATAATATGAGAAATATAATTATTTTCTTATTAACCTTCTTCTAAACATAAGTTTCATCATCATTTATGACAAAGACAAACTCTTTTGATTGTATCATGAAAACAAAGATTATAGATTCTAGATTCTTGCTTCAGTCCATAGATTGACATTTATGTATTATAGACTTTATATGCTTCATTTGGATCAAAAAACTGTTCAACATGTACACATCCTCAAGAAGATTCACTTTACGAAATCAGTTCTAACATTTATTTTCCAAATCTCGTAGTCATCATAGGTTTCACTAGAAAGAAGGATCCCAATGTATCTAAACCTACCAACCGGTGAAAAGGTTTCATCATAATCAACATATTGAATTTGTTTGAAACCTTTTCTAACCAATGATCCTTTATAGATATGTACATTACCATCGATGTCAGTCTTCTTCTTGAAAACCAATTTGCATCCCATGGGATTTGCTCCATCAGGTGCATCCATCAAATTACATACCTTCTTGGCATATATGGAGTTTGTTCCATATCTCATGCCCTTAAGATATTAACTAGAATTTGATCCATAAATTGCCTCATTCTAGGATATTGTCTCGATGTTCATGAGCAACAACTAGATGGTGAGTTATGAGAAATCCAAATTTCTCTAGATCTAGATGTGTCCTACTAGATCTTTGAGGTTCTTCTGCTATATGAGTATTTTTAGATTTCACAATGGCTTGTGATTCTAGTTTTCCTCATCTGAATCTGCAGGTTCATTGTTTCTTGTTGTCCTTGAACTTCTTTGAGTTATATTTTCCTCCCAATAGTTCCTTTGGAAATAAATACCTTTTCAAGGAATATATTAGTTGTGGCAACAAACATGATGAATGCATATTCATCCACTTTTTTCTTTATCTTTGATAGTCTTTTCATAGAAGTTTATTTCACTTTTGCTATTTTTTTGGAAATAATTGCAAATTTACCATGTCTTGATCATTAAAACAAATTCTTATCATTCTACTCTCATATTTTTCACATTCTACCTTAAATCACATTTGAGAATAAACAAAATTCTTAAACTTCTTAAAACTGAAGATGAACAGTTGTAGTTATAAATATTTCAAACTTCTCAGTACATGAACCGATCAGTTCATGCTGTCAACTGGTCATTTCATTCATACAGAAGACACACCTCGGAGCTCCAAATGGCCGTTTCAGATCTCAACTCAACTCTCCCACACTGGCTATTCAACAGTCTAAATAGTCATTCTAAACTTCCAACCTCTTGGCTCGGTACGTCAATCAAGCATTTAAAGTCTTTCAAATGGTCAACTCAGATTTGCTTAATGACCAAGTAACAGTCAAGCATCACTGCCACCCCATCTTTAGGGTTATGACCCACTTCCCTACTCTCACGCCTCCCCAGATCTGAACTGATCAGTTTACCCACAACTAGTTATTTTTAGCAGTCGTCGACCCTTATTTTCTCTCCCCCCTTCAAGGTTTCCACCCCCCTCCCTTATAAAAGGAGGGGGGTCAACAAGAAAGGGGTACCCAGTTTTTGTACATGCACTTAGATATCAACATTTTGTTATTTTACTCCTACATCTTGTATTCTCATTCCTTCAATAAAATTAGTTTTTTCATCTTTGCTCTTGGTCTACTTATTGGGAGCAAGGAATTAAGAAGTGCGGCCATTTCATAGTCACTAGAACAAGATCATTCAAGATTCTTCTTCTTTCTAGTCTATGGCCTCATTTCTTATTTTCTTTGTCCATTCTTTAATTTCTATGGATCGTGAGTGGTTTTCTATATCAGGGCATCAAGAGTAGCCCTATAGTCATAGTTGACTAGATCTATATCTATGTTATAATACTTATTAGATGGTATTTTATTTAGATAATTGTACATTTTAAAAAAATTATCTCTTGTTTCATCGATTTTTAGCCTTGGATAATGTGACCACACACCCCAAGGGTGGGAAAAACTAAACAAATACACCAAGCCTCAAATGGGATAATAGAAGGGGCTTTATTGGGATGCTTGGGCATGGATCCATAATCACCAAGAATAATAGTTTGTAAGGAGTTTGAATTTTGTAGATGCATTTTCAAATGTTTTAATATACCTTCATCTAACTTGTTTTATCTCCAAATATTTCATCAATATAGTTTCACACATGTTGTGGTGGTAAAATCCATAACCCCTATATCCTTTGTCATCGAGTTAATCTCATTTTCCCAATTGCTTTTTTTCTCAATCACACTTTCCTTTACTTGCAACTTAATTCTATTTATATATACATCTTTCTTAATTGTTCTTAGCATACTTTTTTTAACTTGTTCTTAGCATAACTTTCCCTTTACTTGCTCTTAGCATAACTCTTTCTCTCACTTGTTCTTTGGTGCAACATTTTCATTCCTTATTTTATCATAATCAAACCCCCAACCAATGGATCTTTACTTTCTTGTTCTAATAACCGTTCATTGTGATTTGGATTTAAAAATCAATACTAAAGTTGTTTTTCTTAGGGACCTATGCTTTCTATACTAACAAATTACCTTAATTGGTTGTTTAGTACTTAAAAAGGTTAAACCTATTATTAAAACCCCTAGTGAATATTTTTTGTGCTAGACAATGCGCATCAAAACACTTTTTTGTTATATGGAATAAAGAAGTAATAACCCATAGTTTCCATAGGGTATCTAATGAAGAAAAATTTATTATTATATTGAATAAAGAAGTAATAATTCATAGTTTCATTAGGGTATCCAATGAAGAAACATTTATTAGATCTCGGTCCATGATTTACAAATAAATGTTTTATGACATAAAATTTACATCCCCATATCTTAATAAAAGACATATTGGGAGGTTTCTCATTCTGTATCTCATGTGAGGCTACACTATCAAGTGTAAAACAACAATTTCAAGATAACATAGCCATAATGAAGTAAAAATATTAGCTAAAACATCATTGATTATACCATTTCCATCAAGGTGCGATTGTTTGTTTATGACATGCCATTAGTTTGTGGTGTTGCAGGTAGATTCAATTGTGATACAATACCAAAATCTCTCAAAAGGGCCTCAAACAATTGACTTAGAGATTCTCCACCACATTTAATTGTAGTGCTTCAATATTCTTGTCAAGTTGAATTTGTACTTCATTCATTAATTCCTTGAACTTTTTAAGTGATTCTAGTTTGTGTTGAAATGATAAAAAAATGAAGTAATGATATGCACCTCTATCACTTTTTCAAAAAAGATCCACACACATGTGAAAGGTTTTATTCTCATCTTGCCCAACAAATAATATTCACACATCTCTATTAATTGAAAATCAAATTATTCTAGATAACCATCTTTATGGAGTCCAGAAATGTGTTTCTAATTTTCATTTCCTAGATGACAGTGCCTAAGGAAACTTTTGTTTGAGTCCTTGTGTTTTAACTTCTTGGTATATGTTTTATATAAAATTGTCTGGAGATCCAATAGATAAATCCAATAAGACATTAAGGCACTTCCACAAATGATCTCATCTCTTACTATAGAAATCTATCAATTCTTTATTATAAATTTAAAATCATTCTTGTCCAAACAAGATATAGAAATAATGTTTCTCTTTATTGTAGGTACAGAATAAAAATTCTCTAACTCTACTACAAGCACAATCGATAGAGTGGAACTATAGGTGCCTAAAACTGTGGCAACAACTATTTCTCCATAAGAGACTCATAGATACACCTCCTCCTTCATAGAGGGTTTACTAGTTTTGAGATCCTTCATATTAGAGCATATGTGAGATCGACATCTGGTTTAACATGAATAAATAGATAGGTTTATCTCTATAAAATATAAACTTGAAGTAAAGATCTATATTCCCTCCTTGTTCTTTAGTTCCTCAATTGTAAGAGGGAAGTTACCTTTCCAATGTCCAACCTAGTGACAATGGTGAAAATTACCTTCCTTGCCTTCTTCTTCTTTACCTTTAAGGAAAAAACACTTTCGTTTTTTTCAAACTAAAAACCTCTTCTTACATTTGACCTTTCCCTTTGACTAGCCCTTTCATTTTTTGAGCATCAAAATAGAATTTGGCTTGTCTTTCGTCACCAAATTCTTAGTATTTTCAACATGCCAAGAAACTATAACATTGGTCAAACAAAGTTGTTGATATTGTAGTTCATGAAAAAAATGGTTGTAAGATTATGGAAATGATTACTAGATTGCATCAGTGGCCAACTCTTGTCCTAAGGGGGATCCCAATCTCTCTAAGCATTCCACATACACAATCAAGTTGAGTACATCAAGCCCAACTAGATCAGCTTCAATCGTGTTGTCATTAAACATGGTCTTAGATACATTATTCTCTCTTTCCTCACTTAATCTCAAAATGTATTCTTGAGATTTGTTTCCATCTCAAGAACTCCCAATATCTTATTTTTCTTTCAATGTTCATAATGAATGGAGTGGTCAATTAGGAATTGGATGTCAAAAAAGTCATCAGTATGCTTACAATAAGATTCCGTTTATGCTCCAAGCACATCTGGAGTTGGTTTTTCAATTACTAATGTTTCAAGGACATAGAGGTTACACACATTAGTTAGAAAAATTCTCAATGTCCTATACCATTCACTAAAGGTATTCTCATTCAAATCATCTTTTGGAAGGATCGATAACAATGAGAAGTTGGTATGTGTGCTTTGAATTAGATCTACACAGAACATATATACATGAATCAATAATTTGATTTAATGATATTACTTTGGTCTTTAATTAATAAAAATCCCACTACTTTGATCAAATGAATAGACTACAACATTAATTCAAATGATTATAACAAGAAATATTATAGTGAATCAAGGTCATTAATAAATTTAAGTTATGAGTAAAAATTTTCTGACTACTCACAATTTAACTATTATGTAGGTAAAAGCTACCAATTGCATCCAATGTGACTTTTCAGTTGATGGTTGAAAAACTCCTTGTCATAAATCATCATACAAATTATATTCCATCTTTTTAACTCTAGATGCTTAATCATATTAAGATCACCTCACAATTAAATCATCCCAAATGACAATAATGTGAGCAATGTGCCATGCTTTGGAAAATCCATATAAACACACTTCCCCAAGGAAGAAGGTGCACTATGCTTTCGCATGCCCACACATAATCAATCATGGCTTTCATGTATATTGCATATTGGTATTTCAAATAGAGGGATTTTTTAATATATTCATATGTATCCAATCACCATTATATGTATCATATACTAAAACAATCACCAAAAATAATAGACCATGGCATGACAACCGGTATAACATCTTGAGACAAAAAGAACGATAAACAAACAATCAAAATATTCACATATTGTGTAACCCTAAATCTTTCTTCATAGGGATTTCCAATCGATCGACTAACAAGACAATCCAGTTATTGGATTTTCTATTTGGGTAGTTATTTGGTTATTGATTGAGTCATTACTTTGTTTTCATCATGAACCATTTAAGAACCTTCCTTCTTGGTGTGGGGTTCTAATTACATCCTTCATCCATAAGGTTTGACTGGTGATATCAAAATGTCATAATCTAATTGTGAGATTTTAATTTTACATAGAGAATGTAGAGAAAGGAGAATGATAGGAAACCCATATACAAATTACATATTTTGATCAAAATAAAAAACCATGAATTTACTTATCTCATATCACAAGAACCACAACAACCTAACTTTGATATCCACATCCACCAACTAAAATATATGAATAGTGTCATATATGTTTACGTAATACATATATATCATATCATATATGATAGGGTGTTATTTATGTCGATACACATAACACAATTATTCATTCATCAACAATATGTGGTCCAAATACCAAACAAGCGTTAACAATGAATGATGCAAGCTATTACACCACTGTAGTGTTTTAAGGGAAGGGCCATAACGTAAATACAAAACAAGTTCCCAACAAAATTCTTATCTAATGGACCCTTTTAGCCATAACATGTCACTATATTAATAAAATTAAAGGAAAATGGACTATACTTTGGCGCACACTAGTTTTCTAACAAGTAGACATGTCACACATTGGTATAGAATTTGTATATCTAGATCTAGATTCATAGTCATTGTTGTTGTCTTGTCCTTGTAGTAGCACCTTGTCTTTTAGTTGGATAAGTTTCTTAACCTCAAGGTTTTTCCCAAGGTTCTCAGCCTCGACATTAACCAAAAGGAAGTAGGAAATCATGGTACACCATCTTGGTCTCCAAGTGGAAGTGGAACTTGAAGTCATCGACTTTCTAGTGTTTCTTGCTCTTCTCCTCCTCCTATTGCAGCCTATTATACTTGGGATGAGTTTTTCTATCTCCAAGAGTAATTGGAACTCAAGTCATCGATGTGCTAGTATTTCTTGCTCTCCTCCTCCTCCTATTGCAGCCCATAATCATTGGGATGATTTTTTTTGTCTCCAAGAGGAAGAAATTATAGACAACTCATTCTTAATGGTTATGTCTCTCTTTGGGTGTCATCCATTTATATAGGAGATGCATGGGCCTGGATTTCTAAAAAATTCAAGCACCATCCTAATCACTACTCAAAATAGAATCATTCTAGGAAAACTCTGATGGACTGGTTAGGTCACCCATTTGACTGATTAGCTTATCCAATCGACTTGTTGGCCACTCCTGATCCAATTCATTGGACTAATCCAATCTTAACTCAGACTGTCTCATACTCATTTTTGTATTTTGCTTCAATCTAATTGATTGTCTGGAATACCCAGTCAACTGATTGGCCAATTTTAAAATGGTGTCAATCAATTGTTGGGAAATCAAATGATCCTTTGATCCAAGCCATCATGTCAACTGAATGGGTTAACCAGTCAACTGATTGGGTAGAAAATCAGTTTGTACAGGATTTTTGAACCAATCTAACCATGTGTTTAATTGCGAATTTCAATTCCCTTGTGAACAATTATGGGTGTGAGACTATAAATTCCACATTATGTTGGTAATGACGTGAGAGACCATATAAGCAAAGAGAGGTTTCTAGAAAAACATTGTTTTTGTCCAAGTAGTTGGAATATGTTGATCATAATTTTAACTTGTAAGTGATCAATGCTAACATGACCATATTATCCATTTGTCAAAAAAGTCTCTATTGAAACCAAGGCATGCAGTTCTTATCCTCTAAACATTCACTCTATATTTCTTGAACCAGAGAAGACAAGTGCAATTGTGTGAGATGAAAATCAAATATTGAGTCACATGCACATGACCATGCATTTCGTACTCCTACTTATCAAGTAGCCAATATATCACTACAATGGAGAGAAATATTCCATATAAATCATTCACAATACTCCAAATGTGCAATAGTGCACCCAAGAAATACATGTATGGTAGCCTGTATTCAGAATCACGTTAAGTAGTATTGAAGTACAGATAACAACATGTGATCACTGTAGTGAATTTAGTACTAAGGATCACAATCACAAGTGTCATAGTGAGATATGAATCTGACTTCTACATGCTTCCACATGCCATTATCAAAGTGGTTCTATCCAGTATAAATTGTTCTCTAACAAGTGCACATGTATCTCGATTGATATCAAATATCATGAGTAAAATACATAGTCATTAGAATACACACTAGTCTTATGTGTTATTGTTTTCTTATGACATCCACAATAGAAACTGATTGGGGACATAACAAGAATTAATACTCTTGAGGATACATTTGATCTCATACTCGTGTCCTCGACCCAAACCATATATCATATAGTGAAAATATTCTTATGACATTATTACATTAATTCATTATCATAATACTAAAACAAACATAATAAGTGGAATAGTCATTTATTAATAATCAAATTATAACAATGCATCTGTATTGCAATCATCACATGATGGATTTTAGGATATACGATCAATGCCTATATCATCACACAGCTTTGGGAATGGAAAGGGGAGGGTAAATATATTTTTATTGTTTCAAAACCCAATCTACTTTAAGTAAACAAGGTAGGAAGTGAGAGAGTATTGTTTTCCTCCTTTTCTACCAATAAATATAGAATGGATATGAAAAGTTTCTCCTTTTTCGGGCTTGGAAGGTTAGAGATGAAGGATCTTGGTTTTTTTATGGATGGTTGTCAAATTGAGGGGGACATGTGCTTCTTTTGGTTCTTTTCCATATGAACTCTTTTTATAGTTTATAGTACATGTCTAGGGGATTTTGACTTACCAAAATGATACTCTAAGGGGGCTAAATAATTTCTAATGGCGAACAAGGGGTTGTGTTTACAAGAGCTAAGGTGTTATGATGGATTTAGGTTCAAATTAACCTACAACTAAGTTAAGAAGAGTATTGACACCTGAGGGACGTGTGCCCCAATAGCATCCCGCCTTGTTGAGTATTTTGACTGCATTAAAATGACACTTGATTGGTTTGGCCAAAGCCAAGAAGGTTGAACATATTCTAGGTGCATCCCTACCTCCTTGGTATTCTTGGAGGGTTCTTGATACAACTCTTTTTTGTTGGTCAAAGCTAGTAAAATGTGGAGTGTTTCTCTAGTGCACACCTCATTATTCGATCCCTTTGGGTTTTGAATGAGTATTTGTTGATAATTTCTAGTGGGGCTTGACTCCCAAAAATGGGTTGTGTGGCTAGTAAGCACCCCAACCTCCTTGGTCTCTACATATTTTCATTTAGGCTAAAATAAAATGCAATACTTTGTTTGATCAGGGATCAAAAGTGGTGCCAATCTAGTGTGTCACATATTGGTTTGATCTTAGTAGCTCTTTCATGGTGGGGGATATGTCCTAGGTTGGGGTTTTCAGAGAAAATATATGATCAAGGTAATATTTAACTAAACATCCATCGATTGGATCTTAATTCCAATTAACAACCTTCCCATCGGGGGAGTTTGATGTATGAGCTATGTGAATATGGCCTCTAGTCATTAGACGGTAGCATTGTTTTTGTCTAATTCATTTAGTGACTATTAGTAGTAGTGATTGTAACTCAGTAAGTGATTAATGATCTAGATGAAATTCTTTTAGTTGGTTGGATATATTGAGTATCATATTCAATCATCTTTACATGTTCAAATATCTCTTTAGAGATTACTTAAGGACCTAAGATGTTGCTCTTTATTTCCCTCACTTTAGGTTTCCTTTGATTCTTTTGGGACATATTTTGATGACTATGGTTATAAACTAGTAGTTCATTACCAAAAAAATAATGATATTAAACTTTGTTTGCATATATTGATCTAATTCAATTATTATTTTAATTGACATGTCATAATTATATCTAATTTGACAACCAAGTTAGGCGGACCAAAAAAATGAAGTGTCAAAAGTAGGGTGTTGTTTTAATTACATGAATCTGTTAAGTTTTATCTTGATAGTACCTTGTACATTGAGGAAGATAAAATATTTACCCATTTTAGAATGATGAAAAGATAGATGTATTTGTTTTCGCACTTGACTTGTACTTTTCTTGATGCAGTACCTTTGTCAATAATTTCTAAAATGTGTTCAAATTTGTGAGTTCTTTTTCATAGTAGCCAACCTATATTTTTTTTAGAAAATCAAGACATTTGATTTCAAGACATTGCATTTAAATTGTACAAAAGTATCCTAAGATAAATGAATCCATGCAAAGTAAGATAATGTTTAATATAATGGTCCTTCACAAATAGAAGGGCAATAGGGCCATCCAGATATTATAGTACATGATCAAATCCTATTTAGTGATTTATGAGGAATTGATATGATTTTATAAGCTTAACAAACTTTTCATATAATTATGATTTTGTTCTAGTACTGACATTTCCCATTTTCATACATTTTGAATCCAGTGCATGAAAATTAGTGCTTGCTTGGTTGGATTTAAAACAAAAGAAGATGTTGGAATGAGGTGATTTGAGATGTAAAATTTTGTTTTACTTTTGAATGCAAGACGACTCTTGTTTTTAGGTACGAGGATATTTTCCCAGGTCACTATTTCGAATTTGTTGTAATGCTCCTGCATATATCAAATGGGAACAATACGGGTGTGAAAGGAAGTTCCACCTATTAAATTTTAGTCAGACCTTAAATCATATCCTTAGTGATAAAGCAAACTGCATTTGATGCAAAGAAGGTGGCTATATCTAAATAATTATTTAGGTGCCTAATTATACAAATCACTAAAATAAAGCTCATTTTTAAGATTCCTGAAGTAGAAGTTTGGGACTGGTATACTAACTTACATGAAATATGAAAAGTTACTGATACTACTCAACTTAAGGGAAATTAATATAAATATATAAATGATGAGCAAAGGTTGAATCAATGTATCTATTGATTAGGTCAGTAATGTAAAATAGTAATGAGAGTCCATGTCGTATATGTTGTTGTGTAGCTTGTGACACTTCAACAAATGTAGCACAAGAAAGGATATTTATGTTTTGGATATGAAATGAATATGTGTTCTCGTAGAATACAAAATAAGTGAGAATTGACATAATTCTACTTTTACAATGCATCTAGTAGTACTATGTGTTCTCGTAGAATACAAAATAAGTGAGAATTGACATAATTCTACTTTTACAATGCATCTAGTATTATAACATGTGAACATACCTTCTGGAAAAATTATCATGGTCAAAATAGAAATGATGTTTTGTTTGACAAAGTAATACATAGAAAACATTGACAAATAGCATGGAACGATCCTACTATAAAGATGTGATTACATTGTAATAGCTTTTGTAGTTAAATTAAATAAAAATTTGAAGAGGAATACTCTGTCAAAGTTATGATTGATTGTTTGACAAAAACCACACACTTTATATTTGTAGGAGACATAACTCTATAAATAAATCTTATTTAGATATTTGTAGATGTGGATAGAGGGATGTTATATCCTAAAGGCTATTTTGGTATGGTTGCAGCGTGAATTCTGATATGAAATTCACTCTTTTATTAGTGATTTAAATTAAACATGGTGTCTTTTTTGAGTTATTGTGTGAACTAGATAAATTTGTAGTTTTATTTATTTATTTAGTACCTTATACATAGAGGCATAGAGAATATTTATCTATTCTTAAATGAGTAAAAGATAGAGGTTCTTGTTTCCACACCTGAGGCCTGCATTTTCAGGTGTAGTGTCTTTATTGGAAGTTTCTACATAAACTTATGCTTGTCAATGTGTTTAAATTGCATGAGTTGGCATTTATGGTAGCCAACCAAGCAATAACTTCATCTAAAATGAAGGCAATTTATGTCATGGCTTTGGATTTATAGTGAACCAAAATAGTCATGGGATACATGAAGCCATGGTTACTATGATAAAACTTACTATAATGTTAAACTAATATGAGAATTCAGATACTAGACCAGTTGATCAAAACATGTTCTATAACTTAAAAAGAATCGAGATGATCACCAAAGCTTAGCAACTTTTTCTTACTATTAAACACACACATGTACATGCAGATGTCTTATCATAAATATTGGATTTCTATTAGTAAATTCATAGTTTTTAAAATTGCAATAAAGGAATTTTATTTTATTTATAATGTCACTACATTATAGCTCTGTTGTGTTTTAAAGACAGATTTATCACCACAACAAAGTTCACTTTACCCGACATTGTTATGTGGCAGTTTTTTATTAACATGCCGTAATACCAATTAGCCCACATATTTGACACATATTTAGATGGCATTTTTAAGGGATGCCGATAAAAGTGCCCCAATATATGACTAATGCAGCGGAGAAAACCAACGCAGCGCGTAGTCGGCCAAAAACCAAAAGGCGCTTTCTTTATTTCCTCCGCCCGTCGCGCGAACGATTGAATCCCCTTTCTAAAAACTTCCTGATTTCAGCGGTCATGCGCAGAGCACGATTCTCTCTCGCCCGACACCTATCTCCGCCCAGTTGATCAGATATCCCAATTTCATCGCGGATAGTGGCGTGAGTCCCTCTTCTTCGTGCCAATCTCCCTCCCCTTCACGAAATCTCCCACCAATTTCTTCCCCTGCGTGCGCGCCCCTTGCGTCCTGGCATCGGAGTTCATCGTTTGAGTACGATTCGTCTCATCCAATCGCGGCCAGCCTAAGGGAGAATCGGGTAGTAGAGCCCATGTAAAAGGCAGAGCAGGAGGAGAGCACTGCAGATAGTCGGCAGAGCGCCGCACTGCTGCGGCTGATTGAGTGCTTCCAGTCAAGGTTAAGTTTCGTACTCCTATTAGGGCTCGTTTTATTCTGCAACAAACTAACTCGTGCAGCTGCAAGTACACCGTGAATTCTAAATCATAAGTTTGGTTGGACATGGTCTCAACCCAAGATAGGAAAACAAACCACAAGGTGAATGCTGGTTTTCCATAGAAAGTTGGGGGAACGGACTGCACACTTTTTGGGCGCAGTTCTAGTTCCACGATCTGTGTTCTAGACAACATGTCTGTTTTCGTCTATCTACTACCCTCTCCTACCCGGCTATCCATTTTTCGTTGCCTATCATCTACGTGTGTTGCTGCTTCAATGTGAGCTGAAGTTGCTGCTATCACATCTTTAGATGTGTAAATCACAATCAACCAAACGTATGCAGACCAAATCCATTGGTTAAATATGCTTAGGGCTAGTTTGGTTCTAAGTAGATCGACCCCGTACCAGGAAATTGAAAATAGGGGATGAAAAGTGTTGAACTGCAACTGCATTATTTTTGTTTGGTATTGTGTGGATTAAACTGACTGTTATGCTCTGTTTTCGTTTGGTACAATGCAGCTTTAGGAAGCAGTTTACTCCTCCATACATAAAACTTCATATCCACGTCACCCATGCCTCATTGTTGTACATCCGAAAAGCTGAAGAAAATGAACTGCGCCCT
Organism: Alisma plantago-aquatica; assembly: GCA_963693085.1. Taxonomy (NCBI): domain Eukaryota; kingdom Viridiplantae; phylum Streptophyta; class Magnoliopsida; order Alismatales; family Alismataceae; genus Alisma; species Alisma plantago-aquatica. The sequence continues at coordinate 361,838,945 of OY856409.1, read as the reverse complement.
TCTGCGGCGCAGTTTGTTTACAACATATTTCTACATAACTGGACATACATATTTACTTAGGAGTTCAAAGAAATGAAATACCATTAAGGTTCAACTTACGAAACTGAAAAGTGGAGATTCCCAAGTCTATCAATGCAATCTTTAATATCGGATAGGCCATGTTAGTTGTCAGTTCTAGAAATTCGCATTAGTGTTTAGCGTATAGGAGAAACCCACTGCCAGGCTACGGAGACTTAAAGTGGAAATTAGCAAGTCAGTGAATGGGATAATTTTAACAGACCGTCCAGTCACCGCAGACTGTGGATTTAGAAAGTCAAAGTTCTAGACACCATCTTCTTTCCGGTAAGATTTATCTGTTGAGATCAGAAGTCTTTGTGAAAAGAATTTTGTAGGGATCAGAAGCAAACAGTTTCCAGGAAACTCGGGAGTTTGAAGAAGAACATCGCCAATATCATGTACCAAATGACTGGTACATTAGTAGTTTGTCTAAGACTCTTTCTGTATTCTTAATCACTTTCGTCTGCCACCACCATAGTTGTACATGTCTCTATTCTGGTAAGATGTACTATTAGAAGTTCAAGTCTATCGATCTGAGATGCATCTTATAGACATGCAAGATCTATCTGTTTCTTATAAATTATAAACTGATGCAATCAAATATTTGATTATTCTTATATGTAATATTGTAAATATCAATTCATCTGTCTGACATCAAACTGAAGGTGTGATCCTTATTACTAAACTAATCAACTAATATTGTGCTTATAAAAATACCTATTTAATGTGTTGATATGCTATCCATTTGTGCATGATTTTTTTCCCAACCCTTTTTCTTTAATTCTAAAACTAATTTAATATTACCACATTGGTGTTCATATATACTAGATTAGCTCTATACATGATTTTCTAAAATTGCACGGTAATAAAAGTGAAGACATTCTTTATTCCTCTTAAAAGGATATATGGGCAAGTAAGGAGTTTAATATATGTGAGTACAATTGCACAAAAGAAAGTCCATATTTATGTTTAAGTTTAACGCAAATAAAATTTTCTTGTCCTCGACTTTGAAAATTAATTGAGAAGTATAATACAAAAAAAATTCAAGACCAAGTTAGGAGGAAATATTTGTAGTTGGTGCATACTAGTCAGTTGAATACAAATTTTGTAATAAATAATATTATCAAAAATATCAACTCTGTTCATGATTTGACTCAGCCCTCTACTGTGATTTTCTAGATCTTCCACTGATACTACCGTTGTTTGTTTAATAAAGGTTGTTTGTACATAGGTTTTGTCTAGAGTAATCTGAACAAAGCATGCATGTTTTTGTCAGTCATGGACTTAAGATGTTTGATAGTATGCTTCTTCCTACAATACGTGGCTTCTTCCGTCGTTCATGACGACTTTGTTTCGTGTTCACTACCGGTAAATTTTATTTGCCCCTTTTTCTAGAAAATCTATTATAAGTTGACCATGGAACCTGTTGCCATTGTTGTATGCGGCCACATATTTTGCTGGAGATGTCTCTATCTATGGTTGTCATTGTATCCTTCTCAACCTATTCTTGGAACGTAACATGTTTTTTGTAGAGTCTGTCCATTCTGCAATTTTCATGTGAATATTTCTGCAACCATGCCAACAATACACACACTATGCAGTGGCCCTAAACAAGCTATAGTCGATCAACATGATGTACTAGTACTAAAAAGCTTAACATGGTTATAGGCTTATAGCTTTCTTTTTTTAACTTAGTTGAGATACATGTATTCACACTACACATTCATAATTATGTGTCTGACTAGAGATCATCTTGTTTTGAAGAAGGCCTGACGTGAAGGATACTGCTTGTTTTTCGAAGAAGTTTGATTTGAAGAGATTCTCTAAATATCAAGTATACCTCATCGGGGAAGTTTTCTGGACATACTTTTTAAAAAATCGTAAAAGAGGTATGTTCCATATCAAACTATTATGTGCGTAAAAATAGATTATACACTTTGTTATCGACATGACATATGGAGAAAATTTTATGATATTATTACAAAGTAAACTGGGTTTTAATTTCATGTGATTTATAAAATTTAAGAGATCATTTTTGGACCTATCCTAGTATGAATAAAATCTCATTTGTCTAGAAGCAACTTCTAAATTCAAGAGCTTGTATTAGGCAATCATTTCTTTCTCTGTTGGCGATGTTGGAATGACACTGCTTTCAAAGAACCCATGGTTCTTTGGCAATAAGTATCTTACTAATATTATTCATCCTTTTCCTGCTCTAATATTTGGTTGTGGAGTATGATTAAGGTTAGCTTGTCATTCATAATGAGGTTTGGCTTGTAAAGGAGTCTAAAAATTAACATACCTCTCAATTTAGCTAATAGTCTCTTCCCTAAGTCTGTTGGAGATTTTGATCAAATGAAATCAAGGATAAAAGAATCACTGGAATCAGGGACATCCTTCCCTTGATAAAACCCTCCATGGATCCAAAACCCTAGCCTAGGTGGTTATGGAGTTGCTCAAACGCAACAAAAATAATGGTTGGAAAGTGTGTCATGAGACACTGTAAACTCATGATGTTCTTCAATGTTAGATGACTCATTATGAATTTGAGATGTTTTATTTGTAAAATTGATTTTGAAACTATAAGTTACATAATTCTTTGTTGTAGTTTTTCTCATATGATCTGGAATCAGGCTATAGAGGTAGGGTTTTTTGACAAAATAGTGTAGTTCTCTAGTATTTATCTTCAGATCTTCTTGCATTCAACATATTACCTCTTTGGCTATTTTATAATACTAGTAGAAAAAGAAGAACAACAAGTTTCACAGATTCTTGCTTTATGCTTAACTATTAAATTGGTTGAACATGTTTGCTTGCTCATAGTTCAATGTAATTTTCTCTGGCTGTGATTTTCACTTTTACGCATGGTTGGGATGCATTGTATGCAATAGGAGAGTGGTGGTGTATTCAAGTTCAGGATTCTCTCCACATCTAACAAATAGGTATATAACCCGTGTATACTTTTAATGGTTATATCTAAGTTTTGACAATTGTAACTTGACCTAAAACACAACTAACATTATTTAAAGGGCTAAATTAGACTTGGAAGACTCTAATTCGACCAATCTTGATCTAAATTGGACCTAATATGGCCTAACCTGGCCTAATTTTGCATAACATAAAATTATTGGACCTATTTGTTTTCTAATTTACTACATATTTTCTTAAATGGAATCTAATTTGGAAAAATCAAACCAAATTTCTCCTTATTCCTGTCTCCCCTAAATTAGACATGTTTATCCCAAAATAGACCTACTTCACCCAAATCTGATCCAATTTGTCCTAAATAAGAACTAGTTGTGTATAACATGGAGTACTCCGACCTTAATTTCCCTTTATTTACCTTATGTTGACCTAAATGAGATCCAAATTGGCTTTGTCAGACCTAATTTCTCCAAATTAGCTTAATTTGTGCCTAACCATACCTTATCGTATACCATACGAGCCTCCAAGAGTGCACCTAAAGAAACATGTTGATGTGACACCTCTTTGAAAAGAGGCGCATGTGATTCAAACCCATCATTTTTTTGATAGAAACATTCAAGATATGCACCGTAATATGTAATACAATATTTGATATGGGGGGCTTCACTCAAGTAATTGATGAACTTAAACAAAGAAATGACATAAATCCCTATAATAACGAAGAGAGGCATATTATATCATGAAATAATATTTTTCAAAAACTTGGGTCCCATATGCAAAATAATGTGGTGAGAATGTTTAATATAATAGTTTATACCTAATATCTATAGTAATAAATCTATGCCATTGTACATAAGTTGATGAAATATTATAATTTGCTATCATGATCATTTTCATAATTTAAGCCTATCAAAAGCCTCTCCTCTCCCAAAATTGAATGCATATACGTGTGTAATTATAACTCCATGACATGCGAGCGTGTTAGAACATTGTGCCTTAAGCTTCAACAATTTTCTTAATATTATATTGTCTTTGTCTTTTATTTCCTTGATATTAGATTCAATATTTTTTACTCATTATCTATTTTTCTGAAGTACTTGAGTGTTGACTCTTAGTGAAATTGCATTAAGGAAGAATTGTCCATCTTCATATAACTGTCTCTTGGTTGGATGAATTTTTTTACTTGGAATCTTTTCTTTATTGGAGGCCTTGGGTGTTTTGGGTCTCAATTTTTATAATTTTTCTGGTGGTTCTGTATAAGATACATGGATGTGTCTTCTTAAAAGATATCAATGAAGATCATCCGGGCTCCCTATGACCATGTTGTTGTTAGTTGGATTTAGAGGTTACAAAGTTCTTTCTAAGCTCTATATTCCTGAAACCTGTTCTAGTATGGGATTTGATCCGAGTCTAATTCTATTGCAATCTTCTATGGCGGTCCTCTCTTCCATTTGTTCAGAGTGATGTTCGAGGATCAATATGAGCTTAAATATTTATCCTTTTGTTCCCTTTTGTCTCCTTGCTTATGTTGATGTTGCATACATGTCTCAAAGATGTTGGTCTCATTACTGATCCTAGATGTAGATTCTAAAACTTTTCCTTTTGATCGTTCTTCCTAGAACATTCTTTATACTTTGATAATCGTAAAGTGTTGTTAATCCCTGTATAGTTTCAATATTTTTCATGTAATTGTAGTGATGGCAATAAGAACCAAGTAAACATCCGTATTCTATAGATTATTCACAATAGAGATTTTATTATACACCAATCTTCTAGGCATTGATTATGAAGTTCTTGAGTTTTACTAAACTTGCATAACAATATGAACCAATCAGCTAGTGTCAATGTTTCAAGTGCATTTCAAAGCAACTTTAAGACTGCCATTTATTAAACTATAACAAGGATCATATCTTCACCTTATCCATGTAATTGAGGGAATTGGGGAAGTAGCTAAGAGGCTTAAGGTTTCTAGAAACTTTAATTGAGCAGTTGTCATTCACAAAGATCTTGTCAATTTTTTTCAATTTGCCTTTCCTTAGTATAATAAAAAATTTAGGATCGACAATATTATCCAAAAAGTTGTGCTTAAGTTTACTTTCTTACCTAATTATTTATATATTAAATGTTAGGATTAGGTTCGATACTATTTTACCCATTACTTGTTTGTCTATAATATATAGTTACCATATACAAGTGATAAAATATTTCCTTTACTATAAAAGTAAAAAGGTATTAAACACATCCTTCTCATCACCATGTGATGGTTCAAATTCTCTCATAAGCTGTGATACATGTGTAAAGCTTTACAGTGGTAGGATCTTGTGGTTTAGATCCTTTTGGATCCATGTCCGCTTTTGCACCACCTTAAATATATCATAGATATTTATCTAATATTTAAAATAAAATGATGTTGGATCTAGGAAGGTTGGAAGTATCCAATATATGCCCATGATTATTGAGAATTTTCTTTGTCCAATTTTATTATATATGGATTTTTGGACTGCTTCACCATGATAGTGCTTCATAGGCCAAAAAAACCTAACCGTGTACTCATGAACAACATCTTTATCTAAGACAATTTATCTACTTATGAATGACTAGACCAAATTATTTGATATGGAATTAAATGAACTCCCTAATTTATATGGCTGTGTCATCCATTTGTATATATTTATGCTCGTTTAATTATTAAATTAGGATCTCTTAGTAAGTTACATCCTCTTATTGTCAGGTGGAATACATTATTATGTCTTTGATAATGAAAATCTTGATGGGAGTTACTGCATTCAGGGTAACTTTCATACTCTCTCTCTATTGTAGTTGTATTGCAACCAAAGAGAAATTGATGATATTCATACATGCAATAATTGTCCACGGTACCCACAAAAGGGGTTTTTCTACCATGAGTCTGGGGATTAGGATTAAATGGATGTTTTGTACCTTCTTTTCAGACCTCACGTCTTTCATCTGAACATTAGTCTTTTAGTGGTTTTTGTAGGTATTTGGTACTCAGTCTCGTCAGTTTCAGAGCTATTTTCTTCTTCACAGCTGATTTCTTTTTTTTTGTAGCCTTGGTTATAGTTTTCTTAGTAGGTTGTTGTTATGCTTCTTAAGGTTTGGTTCTTCATTACTCTCATCAGAATTTACCTTTTCACTTTCACTTTGGGTTTTGCCTTTTTCTTCTTTTTTCCAAAGCTTGTTTCATTCCGACAGTTGGCTTAGTTTGGGAAGCAACCCTGGCAGTAGGTGCCTCTTCTTAAGAGGAGCCTTGGTTTTAGTGATCTTCATTTGAACCTTCATGCTTCTTCTTAGGTAAAATAGTAGTTTTAGCTACTGCCGCTGCATTTTTTCCTAACTTAAGAACGCTTCACATCCTCATGGTCAGCATTAGGTTTGGGTTCAGTTTTATGGAACTGCTTGCTTTTGTTGCTTTCTTTCTTGCATCATCCGATGAGCAGTTCTTACTCACATGCGATTCTACTTTGTCCTTTGTATATGTTCCTTCAGATCTAAGCAAATGAGCCACATTTGTTGATGATTTCTAACATGATTCTTGCCTTGTTATGTTGACTAAACATTCCATCTTGCACAAACTGTTCCCTTGATGTTTGGTTTACAAGGAATGTCTAAGGGACAAATTGCATTACGAAAGTTTTTGGAGGAAGGAAGATCTTCGTCTGGTTTGTTTTGGGAATTTACTTGCTTCCTAACATATATTGTTAGTTTAATAATACCATGGAAATAATAATTGGGAATCATAGTGTTGTTCAAGTTGTTCTTTTGCTAGACAATCTTCATGGGTAGAGCAAAAATTGAAAACAATGATGGTCCTAGTATACGAAAGTAATGACTATTTCAATTGTTTTTATATTCTAACAGGACCGCTTACCGTGTGTGCGTGTATCGTTAGGTTTCTAAAAAAATTGCAAATTGGGTCGGCTAGTGTCTCTGGGTCGTGTCTCAACCGTGTCCCAGCCGTGTCCAAGGACCAAAAAAATAAAAACTTGACACTTCCGAGCCGTGACTATCCGTGTCTACAACGTTTCCGTATCTGACACGTGCCGAGGACGACCGTCGCTCCTCCCGAGATGTGTCTGTGCTTCCTAGGATTAGGATGATGGATGGTGGATGAAGGGGAAGAAGTTGGAAAGCAATGGGAGGAACACGAATTAAAATGTTGGGAGGATATGTGAAAATGGAAGAAAGGGGGAAATCAGGGGTAAGGACGAGAATATAGAAGAAAACAGATAATAGGAGGATGATAAAGCATAAAGGGTAAATAGACGTCTAAGTGTCTATCAGGGAAGAAGTAGAAGAAAGTGGAGCGATAGGAAAATTGGGTGGAATCGAGGAGGTAGGAAGGGAAAACAGGAAGTAGGAGGATGTTTAGGAAGATAGGAGGAATAAGGTGTGGAAGATGGAAGTGGAAGTAGCAGGAAGAGAGAAAAAATTGAGAGGAAGAGGGGAAAATAGAGGAAGAATGGGAAGAAGTAGAAGTTGATGCAACAAGAAGAAATTAGGGAGGAAGAGGGGACGATGGGGAAGAAGTGGAAAATTTGGAGAGGAAGAGGGGATGACAGAGGAGGAAGGGGAATAAGGGGAAGAAGTTGAAGCAACAACCATCAGGGAAAAATAGGGAGGAAGAGGGGATAGTGGAGGAAGAAGGGGAAGAAGTGGGAGCAGCAAGAAGCAAGTACAAATCAGGGAAGAGGGGGGATAATGGAAGAGGAATATGGAGAATTACATGTAGAAGAAACACGTAATCGATAGGAGCAACCATCATCGCCAAGATGGAAGTTGTTTGAACTCCTCCATGCTTTGCCTGTCGGGGGTTTCTCCTCATGGCTCAAGGTGTGTCAGTGGATAGAGGAGGAAGGTTGGAGGGATTTAGTGGAACCTTGCTATATATAAAAAGGAATGTCGAAAATCCAAGTACGAAGCAGATATATATAGCTGTATAAAATGAGAAAATAACGTATAAAACACATTTAAAACTCAATACAGAAACAAACTTTGTAGTTTAAAATGGCAACCACATACGACGTGAATAATACACATTTTAAACACATTTGTTTTCAAAACAAAGGCTGAATATTGTGACTAACTGATCATTAGGATGGACTTTTGCTACCATAACCATCCCCTTCCACTTGCTATCTACTATTCTATATAATGAGGTGAACTTCTCTAGGTCTAAGCCGGGCTTTAGGATTTCATCCCTTTCTACACATGGTCGTAGCATTGGAAGGGGCGGCTCAGCCAAATATCCATATTAGGATGTTGTTTGATTGTAGAGAGAAGACGTGCTTCCTCCTTGGTGGATCCCTAGATCTCAAATTCGAACATATAAGACGGATTTCAGATGCATATTGCAAAATAACATAATCATCCCAATGCCATGGACAACTGCTTGAGAGCCATCAACTATTGTTACCGAATGAAGACGAGTGGATTATGTTATAGCAAGAAATAAATTAGAGTTATCGGCCATATGGACCGAAGCGCCAGAATCAGTGCACCATTTTTTTATCAGTAGATGGAGCAATAGGCAAGGCAGACGAGCCAGCCTCTGAAATATATGGTAGGGTGGACATGTACTCGTGGAAGAGCTTCTCAGATTCGAACTGGATCCATGCAGAAGAGGTCGGTTGAGTGGGGGTGTATTCAGTTGTAGCAGAAGCATCTCCCGCATCATAATTGACCTGGTTAGCCCAAGTCGGCTTGCCATGTTTGATCCAGCACCAGTCTTCATAATGATTATCACAGCCACAAAAATTGCAAAAGCGAGGGCCAATGGGTTGACCGCGACTCTCTATAGTAGAAGTACAACCCGAGGTTGGAGGATGACATCCACTACGACCACATCCATGGCCACGGCCGTGACCAGTATCAACAGAGTGTACATCAAGAGTAGATTGTTCAACAGAAGGAACCAGTCACTGATGGTAAACGTTGAACACGTTTTAATACATCTCGAAGAGTAGGAAGAGGATCACTTGATACCCGATCCAAAAAAAAAGAGGATCACTTGAGAGAATTTAGTCAACAACACCAGAAAATGCGGAAGGGAGTCTGGCAAGCAACTAGATAAGTTGGAATTCATTGCGCTGTCTCTGAGTTTCCTTGATATCAGTAGGCAAAGGATGGTGGATTTCGTATTCATTCCAGAGGGCAGAGCATTGATTTTAGTTGTCTTCAACAGATGCTTCGGGTGAGAATTCCTTCTTTGCCATGTTCTGGAAAATCTCAAACCCCTTCTTGGGGTTTTATTGACGGGAGTAGACATGTAAAAGTTGATCCCACATAGCCTTGACATTGACTGACCGATCCGTGGATCGGTGCTATTAACGATCTAAGACATAACACTTGAGTCATCTTTACTCCATTGTGCATATGCTTGCTTGGTTTTATCATCTGCTGAGGCATCATGAGCAGGTTGAGGGCCAGTGGTGATATGTCACCACAACAAATAGGACCTTAACCGGAATTTTTTTCTGGCAGTCTTAAAACTGATTGCCGCAAGTATCTTTATCATGGTCAACATAACACTTGGCGCGTCTAGTTTTGATATTTCCCATGCCAAGTGCACGGTTTCAATTCTCCCATTAATTAATTAAAAATGGAATAGATAATTCTACATGATCTCCTCTCTCTCTTTGGCCTCCCGTCTCCATTCCCCTTTAATATATAATGCTCCTCTCCCTTCTAGATTCCTCTGTATTCTCTCCCCTAATCTCCCGTCTCCGACCTCCCATTTCTTGTTTCAAATCTTCCCGTCTCCCATATATTACTACATGATGATTATATTTGAAAAGACCGAAGCTGCGATATCTTTTTCACTCAAGATTGGGTTTGTGAAGTTTCTATAATATGCTTGCATCATTGCCTTGAATAGAAGTAAGGGCAAGTATCTTGGATATTGGCCTTGTTATAGTTGTTGTATGCTTTTTAAGATCATTTTCTAGGATTTTATTCCTAATAATTCCATTTACTATTTTGTAGTTTCTTATTTGTAAGATAACTATTTAAATTTAGTGATCGTAAACTAATAGAGGTAATATTTCAATATTGGGCAATGCTCTATACATCTTTGTCTACCGAGTCTTCCTATGTGTTGATGCCATCATTCCCGACCATCTTTTTGATCCATAGTCAAAGTAGCCACTAAGTCTTCCTCGTGGTCATCATCGTCATCGTCAAGTCATCACTTTTCCCGAACAGCTCCGTACATAGCCGCCATCATTGAAGCAGTCACACCAATGCAAATCCACCTTTGACTCCAACAACTGTCTACACCGTGTTCACCTCCAAGTCCAACAATCGTCTCCACATCCAGCCGCCACGCCAGTTACTCTACCACTACACCACTTCTCAGGACCTTGGACGATGTTGATTCCTATTCAGATTCGGTCGTATTCAAGCAAGGAGTCACCACTATTCATGATCAAAGGAGTATAAAAGACAACGTTAATTCTCATCGACCCATGCTGCTAATTCCTAGGGTTATTGTCTCCTTGATGATGCTATTTCCCGCCAGATCAAGCTTCAATGACATCCTAACATGTCGTGTTGGCCAACCTACACTGCATGTAGAAGTCCAGAATTCACTCAGTGGTGCAAATATCTATCTAGATCGCAACCGACATGGCGTGTTGTTCAACCAACACAACTTGTTGCATTCCAGAAATCTTTTTCACGGCGCAGATCGCAACCTATACGGCGTGTCCTCTTCAAACACGACATGTCAACAAAGTCTGGTTTACTCCTCAAACATCCATCACATGTCTCATTTCCATAAGGTGTGTGTAAGGAGTTAGTCATTTTTGAGCGAAAGAGCTACACGATGTGTAAGCAACCTAACACAACATGTCATCAGGATTCTACTTCTCACCCCCGATAGAGCCATCAATCATAGTGTCATCCTGACTTCCACACATGCACAATAGTTTCCACTTGTAAACCAATTCTTTAACTTGTAATTTAACTGTACATTTAAATAATGTTGTTTAAGATTAATATCCTTCATTGGTGATTTCCTCTCTTTGTCTGACAGCAGGGATTTCTGAAGCTGGTTTTTCTATTTGATTCTTTGTTTCCTTTGTACCTCTGAGCTAATCTTCATATGTTGTTGTTTCACTGGTGGTGTGCATTTTTCCTGATTGATGAGGTGTGTTTTCTTGAAGTCTGAAATGTGGCATTGAGCTGGTGCCTCTTGAGTTGTTTACTTTTTCATCAGGCTCTCATATGAAACAGAATGGCCTTTTTGATAGCTACTGAGCATATCTCAATCTTTAATAGAGATGGAGATGGTTTTCTTACTGGTTTGAGCCTTGCTCTGCAGGTGAAGTGTTAAGAGCTTGGACTCCTTTAGGAAATTGATGCATGTTGTACATATCTATTGTTGGTCTAGTTGCTAATGGAGTTTTATTCTTTCTTATATATCCTTACTGAGGATCCAGGGATTAAATTGATCAATGACTCTACTGTTAGGAAGTTTGTTGGATGCTATCTGAAAATTGGTCAGTGATTCCATAGGTCTATGGATAACCCTTATGTTCTTTTTTTGTTCATGTTTGTGTGGTTGTGCTATAGTTTTCTTTTGGATAGCAGTGAGTCGTATACTAAGTTAACTGCTTGCAGAAACTGAGTCATGTATAACTGTATACAAAAATATAAAAATAGAAAGGTGAGCTGTTACATCAAAAAGAAAAGATTAAGATCCATCAACACATGCGTTTTCGTTGATGATTGATGCATTATCTTTATATGAATCTTATAGGGTGCACAAGTAGGCTACAATGTTTTTGCAGTGTTAACTTATGTATCATACTTTATGATGATGTAATGCCAGCCATTGCTTTATATTTTCAAGGTCTAAATCTATGAAGGAAAAGGAGGAGCTCAACTGTTTGTCTATATGGGTGTGCCTACTTGAGAAATTCAATATCAATGACTTTGTTAATACAGTGGTCACTTGTCTTGCTGCATGAAAGTGCCGTGATGAAGTTTTTTTCAACCAAAAGAAACCTGTTGCTGCTTTGATGAAAACCAATATGTTTAAATGGGTATTTTGTATAATGACCCCAATAGCTACATCCAATAGATTCAATCCCAAATCTAGGGAGAACTTATGCATGAAGTGGTTGCTGCAACACGTTGATTTTTACAAAAATCAACACAGATGCAACTTTTGTCAAGAATAGAGGTGTCTGCTGTGGGTTCTAGTTATAGATATGCAAATGGGATGATAATAGCCTTGGCAATGAAGGCCATTCTTGGGGATTGGACATCTTTTTCTACTGAATGTTATGCTCTGTTTCTTAAGCACTTTTTTGCATATTATATTGTTCTCTTCTTGTGGTTTACATTGAGATTTGTAGGGTATTTGAGCTGGGATGATTGCAGGGATCGTCTTATAGACTGCGATTTGGATCACTGGCTGGGATATCGAGGTAAAGTAATTAGACACACAATAGTTAACTCTATCATTGCTTGGTTGACTCAGTACCTTCAGTTATTACTAAACTTTGTATTGCTAACTAGTTTGTATCTTGCAACACCAGGTTTTGAAAGTCGTCAGCAGGAAACCAAGAAGAAACTGCAAGGCATGGGTTACAGATAAAGAACAAGAACCTTTGTTAAGTCATGTTGTTGAGAAAAATGCAGCTGGAGACTAATGAATTTTGTGGTCCAAGGGGAGCTTCCAGAATTATGCAGATTTCCCATGAGGTTTATTGACTTGCTGCTGGATGGAAGATTCAAAGAGGACGGATTTGTAACATTAATCACAATGTTGTACATATATGTGACTAACGTATGCACGTGTGTGGAATGATGTATGCGAAGCAAAGATCTATAGAAACAATATAAATTCAATAATATACCTTGTTCTGTTTTAGACTCAACCATCTGTGAATTGTTGCCATATATATATATATATATATATATATATATTTATATATATATTGAAAATTATAAGTAGCAACGTGTAAGATTTGTCCCAACACTATCTAATCTCATATCCGGCATTACGTAATGTTGGTATGGTGTCATTTTACGCCGCCATAGGGTCAAATTCTGGCATTGTGGCGTGCTGCTTTTGATGTAGTTTCCCGACATTTTATATGGTGTCGCAATACTTTTAGCGACACGATTTTAAACGGCATACTCCCGGCATTACTAAAAAAGCTGGCAAAGGCTAATTCCGGCATAAATATGTCTATTATCCGGCATTTTTATGTGCCTGGAAATGCGACTTTTGTTGTGGTGTATTATAATATAATATAATATAATATAATATAATGAAAATGATCAATATTGAATTTTGTATCACTACAATATACCATGATAATGTCATGTAATAATGTAAGAGTAAACTTATCTTTCGTTGGAAAGTCACATTTGATACATTAATATTTTTATATATTTTTCAATTGCATCCATGTATTTATGAATGTGAATGATATGTTATATTTGTAAGACTATTATCTACATAATCTTCATTACAACTATAAATAAAGTAAAACACTTAAAAATATATGATGAAAATGAAATTCTATAACATAAAATATATGAAATGGCAATTTTTCTATAGAGGAATGAATATATATAAACACTATAATATAAATGTATTTTAGTTACATTAATATAAATTTCAAAGATTTCAATCTTAGTCAATTTCTTAGATAAAAATGAATAGGAAAAATGTTAATAAAATAAATATATGCTTCTAGAAAGCTCTAATTGCCACCTCATGTGAACTTTTATCTATTTGTTTCAACATAAGAATAAAGGCCTAAAATTTTAAGATAGAGAATGAAGATTCTTAGTAAAAACAATTTGAGCCAATTTTTTTGGTGAAAATTACTTTTCTTTACCACAATGATTTCTCAAGAAGATAATTACACTCGATATTGATATCCATATAAGAAATAAAGTTATTTACTATATTTAAATCATTTTAGATTCAAGCACATTACCATTATTTATCCATACATCAATAAATAGTGATCCACATTACCATTAATTATACATACATCAATAAGTAGTGATCCACTCTATGTATGCTATTCAAGACTGAAACCTCAAATCTCTTTAATAGTGACCACTTACAGTATTACAAGATATGTGAGCTGACAAACATTTTGGGCATAAAATTTTGGTGGCAATACCAAACACCTTTACATAACATTTGATAATTCAGTCACCATATAGTTTATTACATGTAAATTTTTGAAGTTATTTGATTATTAACACTATGGTGGCTCTTATAAATGCAAATTTTCTTTTATTGCTTGATATATACTTCCTATGACTTTTCATAGTATTGAGGGGTGGCATTCAGTGACTCACATTTCCTTGGTTATTATCTCAACACCAAAAAAGTCTCTGTCATGCAAATAAGAGAGAAACACATAGAAAGCATATTTTAGATAAATGATCAAATTAGTTTAGTAAAAAAATATATATAATACGTATATTAAAGTAAAAAGATCCATAATTACATTTATTTACAAGAAATGTTATTCAAGGTCTTAAAATAGTTAGTTTCTGATATAATTTTTAAAAGGTTCAAAGAACTACCTTATGAAAAATTAAATACGACATAGATAATATGTAACGAAAATAGTTTTCAGTATATTGGTATAAATTGTGGAAGTGAGGAAAAAGAAAAATATTTATATATTCAAATATTACTTTAAATGTTTTTTAAAATTAATGGTTCCTAAGATAATTGTCCACTATTGGTGTGCAAATTGTTCTAGGAAAAACATATCAAGCAAATCTAAATACTCAAACCATTGGCACTGGTGGGAAATATTAACGTTACCATTGGCAGGCATGCTTAAAAATAAATATTACCACTTTTATGTTACAAGAAAGTTTAAAGTCTAATGGCAATGTGTTGTTTTTTGGACCTACGTATACAGAATGAGTTAACCTTTACAATACATAGATTTACATGAATTTAAAATTATTATAGGCTGCAGCAGTGTCTAACACAGGTACCCGTGAGTAAATCATTGCAAGCCGCCAACCATGGAGTAGTTGAGGTTTTTAGACTTCTGCTTTGGATGTTGTCACTCCCACTCCTAGGTTGAGTGCAGATGGAATGCATGAAGGAGTGGAGGATATACTTTCGTGATGCTACCCCTCATATCAGATGTGGTTGATCATGTTGGCGGTTATGAAGGAAAAATACGGAAGTAGACGATTTTGAAATTGAATCGTACTTATTTGACTCCCAGGACCCAGGGCCGTCCTGCCAGTATTTCTCCTGTTGTTGTTCCCTGTGCCTTTTTCAAAGAAGTACTAACGCCAGAGCTACCAGGCCAGAGAAAGACAGGAGGGACAATATGGAGTAGAAAAAGACCCGAAGCACGGGTAAGCCGGCAGTGATAGGAAAGACCCCCAACCTCCCAAAGCACCTGCCATAATTTGTACTGATACATGGAGCAAATAGCACCATTGCCGCCAGCTTGTAGAACTGTATGGCCACCTTGATTAGTACCTTACGCTGTAAAGGACTTCATGTGGGTGTGCTGTTCTGTTTACCATGTTGGTGTTGAGATTGATGCATGTTCATTGTGGGCGATGTGGAGTGGATGGTGGCGCTGGCGGTCCACATTGATATGAGGGCCGGCAGGGTTGATTTCGGAGATGTGAGGGAATCGTAATTTTAAAACCCGACCTGACTTAACCGATTGAACCGGCTGGACCTCCACCCGACAACTTCTATGGGTCGGGTGGGCCTAAAACTCATTTTTAGCCAAGATCCGGAGTTGACCCAATGACATGACTGTTTCAACTACTAACCCGGCGACCCGGCCCTCGGATCAAAGACCCGATCGGACTTTGTTGGTTTATTTTTTCTTCCCTAAATGACAATTTGATTGATTTTAATATCCTTTCATGTTATTCAAACTATTTCATGCATTGATATGTTTACTTAATTACATTTTGGCACTTGTCTTAAGTATTGGACGACAATTTATTTGTTTCTTTATGAATAGATACTCGGTTTTGTATGTTTGATGTTTTATAATTCATCATCTCATGGTTTCATATAGTAGTTTATGTACATATATACACACACCTATATAGCAATATATGTATAGACATACATATTATTGTAACATACATGCATATACACACGTAAATATAATAATTTTATGCATATGGTGCCACCATGACGTTCTCGGGTCAACCGGATCGACCCAACGGTTGAGCAAGAGACACGTGACCCAGGAACTTTGTCGGGTCGACCTCCGGGCCAGGTCTGAAAACTTTGGAGAGAACAAAACAGATAAATTGGGGGTGTTATATAATAAAAAAGAAACACCATTAAAGTGAATTAAAAAGGCACCGTTACAAAGAAAGGGGTGGTGCACGTTACGCCAAACTGAAATCGAGTTAGAGATGGTGGTGATACAAGTTTTCTAACCGCATTTTGATTATCTTTCACGGAAAAATATAATACGAAAATGATTTTTGCGAATGAGGCTTAGCGGGAATGAAAAAAGTAGTCTTTATAAGAGATAATATAGGAACCAATTTATTTGTGGGAGAAATCATAGGGCATACAGAGGCCGACGGATCTTAAAGAGGAATTGGGTATAAGTAGGTTTGTGAAATCAAGAGAGAAGAAAGGAATTTAATCACATCCAAGAAATCAAAGGGAAGCTTGAATGGAAACAATTTCTAAGTTTTTGAAATTTTAGAAAATTTTATGGTGTGGGGAGATGCAATGTAAATTTGAAGCAGAAATTAGAAAAAAAATTTGTTAGTAACGATGGTAGGAGAGACATAAGGAGTCCTTAATAAGATGAGGGGATATTGAAAGGTAAGGAAAAGTATATGAGTCAAACTGAGACAGTTGTGGACTAAAAATAGTGGTGGGGATGGGTAGTTTTATTTGAAAAGAAGAGGGAAGATTGAAGAACAGAATGTGAAGAAAAGAGTGAGAGGTGGAGGAGGTTAGGAAGGGTGGCCATCGCTTTATGAGGGTGATAGTGTATGTGGGAGGGAAGGATGCGGCTAAGGGGACGTTTGGTTATTGGAATCTGGTAGGATTGGATTGTATATCATGCTCCAACTAAGTAAATATTAGGTTTGATTTGGTTGAGCAGATAAATGAAAACACTGCTCCATTTTCTTACAAGCAAGGAATGCAGGATCTAGTCATTCTTTTCAAAACCACAGTGTGCCGAACTCCATCACGCGTTCCACATTCAGACAGTGTTGCACTATAAAAAAAAAGGCACCAAGTATGTTGCTTCCATCCCGACAGTTTCAGATAAACCAAATATGAAAATCGGTGTTACTTGGATATTTAAAAAAGTAAAATCCTTATACTAGGAATATCAAAATGGGTATTTCTGCAAATTTGGTTGAATTCATCAAAGCAAACGTTCCCTAAATACACAGAGAGTGAGGGGGAGGTTATTTTCTAAAGGGGTTTGTTTCAATGTTCGTGGGCCATAACCGCAATATCGTAAAGGAATTGAGGGGGAAGAGAGTTGTGATTGCTGAGAGATAGTTTAAGAGAGCGTAGAGAGTGTGTGGTGAGGGGGTTATGGAATTAGAAGGAGACAGTGGGGACAGTTGTTTCTTTTAAGGGATCTATTATGATGATGGTATGTGATGACCGTAAAATGGGGAACTTAGGGAGCAGTTGCGGAACCACAAATGTAAGGCCCCTAAACTTTCTCAATGAGTTGAATAATGTTAATTACCATAATTAAATTCTTAAAACCCTAATATAACCTTGTGATATACTTTTAAATCATAAGACAAGCTTAAGTTTCAAATTTGGTCCAATTTGGACATTATTTGAGCAAGTTATGCAATTTTATGCACATTTTGGACTTTTCTATAATTTACCCAATTTAGAGGTTTTCTTTGCAATTTTTCACTTGCATTATGTTCCTTGGATATTATGTCATCATTCTTGAGCTTGTTGAGCCATGGAGAGCCTACTTAAACCTCGTTTTGAAGGTGTTTTCTCCAAGGGTATTTTAGGGTTTACCCCTTCATGGATGAGCTACCTTTAGTAGCTATCAACTAATGAATTATGTGATTGTCTGAGAAATTTGAAAAAAAAACTAAGTAGGTCTATATGGATGGTGGGAGAGATACTTGTGTGTGTTCTTGTATATTCTTAATAGTTTAAGGCCATAGACACATGGGGAAGCTACTTTTACGCCTCATGCTTGCTTCCATCCTTATCCATGGGCTACATTTACCTCTTCCTTGCTCAAGTACAAAACTATGCTTGCTTTCTCTTTCCTCTAACCTGGATCAATGACTCCAATCTGTTTTTCTATGGAACCAAGTGCTCTAAGGTAGAAAATAATCTCTTTTTGGAGAAGAAGGTCTCTTAGAGCTCCATTTAGCCCTACCTAGGGTTTCTAAGGTCATCTTCTAGAGATTTTGACCAAGGAAAGTTATTTTCTTCCTTCCTTCTCCATTTCTCTTTCTATTATCCTTCCTTAGACCTTACTCTAGGTCGTAACCCTATTGTTCCATGGTATAATTTGCTCTAAAGCTCTAAAACCCTACCTTTCTTGCCCCTTATGCTTAGGATTCACTCATTTGATGAAGAAAGGTGCTAGATGGACGAGTTCATAGCTTATGCTTGGCTTTTATACCCTACCTGATCGATATTTCTTCTGTGTGGGTTTTCATATTACCATTAGAGGAAAGTTTAATAACTTGCTCCACGTTTATTTCTTACCGTAAGCTTTCTAGATCATGTTCTTTCTTGAAAATGATGATCCATGCACTAAAAAGCTATGCTTGACTTGGATTTCGATTTGTATAATTTTCCCTATTCTGATTTCAGTTCTAGATGAACATGTGATCATGTGTACGTTATTCCTAAAGTATAATATGAATTGTATCAGGTTGGTTTGATACCTATGGTGCTAAGCACCTATCAACCAATGGTCAATTTTAGGGTTTAAAGCTGATTTCTTCTATGAACCCATGACCCGATGATGGCACCATTACAATAACCCTATGGCGTTGTCTTCATGACAACTGATGATCACGATCAAAGGTATCAAATGATGGTGACAACCTATGGTCACCCCCTTAGGTTAGGTTTTGGATCAATCAGAAGTTTAATGATCAATCATTAAGTACCCTACTGATGTTATCAATCAATGATGGCAATAGCTTAATATTTGATGTTAATTAATGAATATAGTGTTGATCTAACAACCTATGGTGACTTAATGGTCACTAATGATGGTAGATCAGGTCTATACAACCTATGGTGAGTTAATCATTGTAGTTGTAGCATCAATTAAGCCTTAGACCAATGGTTTCTTGGGCCACTTGATGCAATGGTCGAACCTATACTGTAATTGATGGTTTTAACATATGAACTTGACCCAAGGGTCAAGATCTACTACTTATTCCTCCAATAAAGTGGATTGATGGCTAATGTAATATTTTGGTCCTAATAATGTGATTTAGATGGTTTCCTTTATATGATCAACTTAAGGAGCTTACTTGTTGACCATGGATGGCTTATTTTAAATGAACAGTTGATTGCAGGTTTTACCCTACTCTCAATGGAACATTTTGTGTTGTTAATCAAGGGATTTCTAGGGTTATATGGTGACTCTTTCTAGATCACAAATCAAGGGCTTAATAGATGGTTTATCCAACGTGTTTACTTATGTAAACAATCAATGGTCTTACCTTTTTAACATCCAATGGTTCTGGGTGACATTGTGGTATGGTGATATGGGTTGAATGATGATGGAACAAATGGAGGGTTACCCTTAATAAGTTAGTCTTACCTATTCACTCATATGAATAGAAGGGATGATAACCATATTGTGTTGATATGTAACCCTAATGAGGTACAACATGTTATACCTACCTTTAATATAACTAAATGATGGTAATTGGGTATGAATAGTCCTTGAATGACTAATACAATCATGGAGTACTTTGTTGTTGTTGTTGAAACCCTAGTATGCTATAACCCGATGGTTACACCTTGATTTTTATGTGGGTTCGTACTTGAGAATAGTATGGAATGTGATGGTGATGGTTCACCTTATGCATCCATGATCCAATGGGGATGTCGTGAGTTAGGGTTTGGGTATGAGTGCTAATTAGTAACAGTAATATAAATTATCTTGTGAAATTAACTCTAATGAAAATAGATAAAGATGAATATTCATGTTTAACATTCTTAAATGATGGAATGATGGTGGAATGACCTCCTTAGCATGATCATAACCTTAATGTGTTAATTGGTGGTTATCATAGCCACATGGTTGATAGTTTGTTATGCTAGACATGTGCATTATGCATATGATGAGTGTTAATCATATCTAGATTCCTTGCATGTTGATGTAATAAAAAAATATTCTTAGTGTTAATATAACCCTGCTATGATTGTTTATGAATATCTCCTAGCTCATTAATGCAATATTGTTCTGATCTGGTGTATTAAATGTAAGTGATGTTGTCGAGCCTTGTTATAAGGCATGGAAAGATAATGATGATCTTACAGGGAATAATTTGATGGTCTTAATGACCTTTGGGCATGGTTGATCCCTAAATGAGGTGTAATCCTCTTGTGTTCATAAGGGTTGATACCATGTGATATTATGAAAAGGTTTTATATCATGTGATAGTATTATGGTCTTAATGACCTTTGGGCATGGTTGAACCCTGAATGAGGTGTAATCCTCTTATGTTGATAAGGGTTGATACCCTGTGATATTGTGAAAATGATTTATATCTTGTGATAGTATGATGACTAATGTGGTCTAATGAATGCCAAGTGAATGGTACCATGTGATGATGAGATGAGAAAACATGTTTCACACATTTTACATCTTTTAAAAGTTGTGATATGTATATGCTTGCTAGAAGTGAATTAGGGTTTGTATTTCCACTTGTTTGATGCAACCTTAATTCACCCAATTGGCATAACTAATCAAGTGCAACTCTAATCATGTAGTGCCATGTGTCGTAGAGCCATCTTCAATGTGAAAACTTGTTGGATGGTGAAATGAGTATTCCTAAGGGAAACTCAGAGCGCATACTATTGACTATGTGGGGGTGGCAGGTTGAGGATATATCCTTGTCATCCACAATGCAGATTGTGGAGGTTGGATATGGTCATTCCTCATACATCTGATGTGATTGAGAACGTCTGCAGTCGTGTCTGGGTGATTATAATTTGATGTGATTGAGGACAATTGTGATTGTACCTAGTTTAGAGGGTTTTGTATACCCTGGTTTCTAGTGTCGTGACCTATACCAAGGGCGGACTAGTGGTTATCAGCTTAACTATATGTCGATGTGGTGGTAGCTTTGACTGATATGTCACTGCCTTTTTACTCTTAGTGACTGAGGGGAAGAGATCTTAGGGTACTGACACTCCTAGATCTTGAACGGAACCGAATAGCCCTTCGAAGCGGTCGGTTGGACTTTGAATGGTATGGTTCAAATTCCCCATGGCATAATAAAAGATGTAATACAACCATGTAGCATATTTGTTTAGGGTTATACACAATGTTTCACATTGGATGATAACCCTTATTTGTTATATTTACATAAATATGATGCTTAGTCCAATTAAGAGATAGTAGATATACTTATGTTGTGGATATCCTTAAGATTGTAGATGCATACATACAGTAGCCATGATTATGTTCATAACTATACTGCTACTGCTAATTATAATCATGATGTTAGCTATCTCATGTTGTTAGTTATGTTTAGCATGCTAGCCATGCCTTTGAAACTAGAGATGCATATACTGCTAATCATGCTTATCCAGATAGTTTTGCTTATGTTGTTATCTCTTATGATGATGTTGATATGTTCAACCAATTAGACAAGCTCATGTTGTTAGCTATGCTATGTTATTAGACTTGCTCATGATGCTAGATATGCATATGCTACTGAATTGGTTATATTGTCAACAGGATAAAGGATGATAGTCTGGCTAATGACGGTAGTTATTATCTGCACCTTTATGTATTTTGTCAATCATCATTACTATTGAGAGTATTTTTTATATATGATTAAACTACTTAACTGTTTAATTACTTAAAAATGTTTTAATCAATAAACGTTGTTGGAGGTTATATCTCTGGCTGGGACATGGGTCTCACCCTTGTGGTTTGCCACTTTTTTTAGGTAATCAGAAGTGACGAAAACAAACATGGGAAGAAAAGAGGAGCTATAGCAATGAATGTTTGAGAAAGTTGATTAGATATCTAGCATATCCTAGAGTCATCCATGTATTCTCAGGTCTGGGCAGGAAAAGTTTGTATATGGTGTTTCAAACAAATCGAAATTTTGTTAGCATGTTAATGTTTGTTGTGTGTCATATACAAATATTGTTCTCCTGTGTATATATGTTGTGGCTAAGGTGATAGAACAATTTGTATCAAATTCTTGGTATAGTATGTATATAAGAAAGATGTTGGGCTCTATGCAAATGTTTCTAAGCTGGTGCTGACATTGAAATCGGTTTTAATTCACCCATATTTTTGGGTATGTGATTAATTAGTGATCGATTGTACTTTATGTTTTGAGTAATATCATTTAGTGTAATAGGTTCTTACAAGTTGGTTTCAGAGATTTAGGTTCACTAAGTCTATAGGTACACTAGGACTTAGGACTAGGATGATGTCCAAATTGGGAATATGACATAAAATTATGGTGCATACTGCCTAATCTCAGTATTTGGGTGCCCTGGCAAGGTATTCAATTATTCAAGAAAGGTAAGTATGGAACTCTTAGATTGTTATCTTTCTGATTACTCTAATCAAGTATTCATTTTGAGACAATCTAAAGAGAACAATGAATAAGAAATTATGGTGTGAATATCTCAATCATACCTTAATGAAGATGAGAATTGCATCATTATCTATCAAAACTTGAATGTTTGGAAACTATAAGAGAAAGATATAACACCATGAAATCTAAATCTGAATACAAATAAGCAAAAGAGAAGTTCTTGAAGATGTGATTCAAGAAGATAATAAAGTAAAAGATAGATAAGTCTATGCTTATAAAGTGACTTAAGGTATGAAATCCACATAAGATGGAGAGAACTCCAATGATAAGTATAAAATGAGAAGATAAATGAGAACAATGACAAAGGAATAAGGTGGAACCTGAGTTAATCTCAGACTAAGCAATGTGTGTAAAAAAGTGTTAATGTAAAACAAGCACACCATTTGAAATAAATTAAGGTAGATGATCCATGTTTAATGAAGAAAATGTGAAATATGATGATTTACCTGTTGATAAGTGGTTGAAAAACATAATAAAATAAGAGAACATACCCAAGTGTGATAAATAGTCATCAAGGAAGGAGTAATGAGATATTTTAATCATGATGATTCCTATGCTAATGGCAAGGAACCCAAAATGAAAAAGGTAAAATGATACATAAGAAGCCGTAACCTGCATAATGAAATAGAATTGGTTACCTTTTTGCTAGTGACCCTTGAAAAATGCTTCTATGATGTTGGAAGTGTGTTTCCCTTTGTGTCTTTCCTTTCTAGAGCACAACTTTCAAGTGGATCATTTCCACTTGGTACATGTAGATTCATTGTAAACATGAGGGTGGATAGCTTATTATAGCATAAGGTTGTTTGGACTATGGTTCCAAGATCATAAAGCTTGTGATGATTTTGCTTTTGAGCCTTCCAATGATTAGGAAAACTCCTCTTATATGTCTTGATACTTGTAATGTTGGTAAAAGTAGATGATATAAGGATGTGAGTTCCTTATAGCACATGAGGTGGATACCAAGGTAATAAATCCTAGTATCTAATGTGTATCAATAATATGAGAAATATGTGAAGGTTAGAGATGTTTATTAAATGAACATTCCAAGTATTCCTCTCCCTTAGAGAGAGAGAGTTGATGATGACCCTCTAAATGTTATTTGAAAAAAAAAGTGATTCTATAATGATGTTTATGGTTCAGTGATAGTTGGGCAAGACCACTATCAAGGATAGATAGTTTGTTGATCAATAGATATGTGATACCGTGTTCCTTAAAGATAAACCTATGATAAAATATCAATGCATAAGAGTTAGATTGGATGAAATAATTCACATGAACATGATGAGTTTAGAGTTATGTCCCTTAGACTAACTGACCGGCCTAAATTGCGCGTCCCAAAAGGAGCGGATTTGAAGTAGTCAGACTTTTAAATTACCCGACTCTTAGGCCTCCGCAACGATGATGGGGTCCGAAGTAGAAATCGGGGTCGAACCACAGGGACAAGGGGGGTAGTGTCAAGAAAACAGAATCAACACATTACACTCCGACAAGGGTAAGATGAGGATAAAGTTCCCAGAGGGAACAACAGGCTAAGATCGATAAAATAAAAGAAAACTATCTCCAACTGGAGTTACTAGGTAAATTAAGGTTTTAAGCATTTATTGATTTTTAGGGGTTTTTACGCAATAGAACCAAAGGAGATAAAACTAATGCTTCGGTAAGGAATGAAGGAGGAAACTTTGGTAAAACAAGCGACAACAGGAACATCCAGTACCCCTTCTCTCAAAGAGGGTACCTCTAACTAAGCACCAACACCTCTCTCGAGGTTGCTGGACCTTGGGTTAGAGTGGAAAGAAAATTGAAGCAACTCCGATCCTGGGTACTCTCGTACTCCCTAATCGGACCAAACACTAGAGCTACAACACCTCTCTCGAGGCTGCTGCAGCGGGAAACACGATTCGATAGCTAGTCAAAACATGACCCAAGCATGCAACCTAGAGTTCAGATGCTAAACAAAGTAACCATCCAACAAAAGGAACCAAACATAAAGCAATATATATTTAAAACTTCTCTAATTCCATTAGAATAGTCATTATATAAAAGATGTTTGGTTACATTACGTAAGTAAAGAAAGTAAATGTCTGAAAAAGAAAGATAAGTATCGCCTCCTTGATGTAGAAGAGCGACATGCAGCAGCAGATCCCTAAGAGCTCTCTAGCCTGATACCAGTTGGGGCTCTGCCTGATACGCCCGTGTTGGGCGGCACTCCCTGTCAGGCGATAGGCCATGATGGGTAGACGTACCGACCAAAGCTCCCTTACCCGATACGATCGTGTCAGGACGCCACCCTCTCGGGTGACACACCGTGATGGGTGATTCGTATTGGGCTCGGTATCGTGTCGGGCTAGGGACCGCTTAGGGTGCCGGGTTACTCATATCAGGTGTCCTTGTTGGTTGATATCGGGCTGCTGTGGTGACCGTGGCAGATTCTAAGTGAATCATTCCCGCCCTCTCGGGTCGGGGAAGTGCTCACCTAGTATCGCCCGGTACACCTCTGGGATGTGACACATTAGCTCCAGATTCTTTGCCAAGTTAGCTTTCGTGAGATTCCGACCCGTCCCATCGGAGTCCTGTAGCTTCTATTTATAGGCAGTGGTTGGGGGAAGTTGTAGTTCTCCGGGTACCACGTGTCCTCCATCAGCTCTTATTATTGTGGCTTCAGGGATGCCCGATATGCATGTCGCCTGGCATAGGCGTGTCGGGCTGTAAGCGTGACGGGTGTCGTGACGAGTGGGCGCCTACCGTGGGTGGCTTGTATCGCGTGACAAGCTTCAGTAGTCGTGGCGAGTACAACTCCCTGTCGGGTAAGTGGCGCATCGCCCGTCAGATCCTCCTTGCGCGGCACGCCCGTGTCGCGCGGTAGCTGTATCGTGTTGCTGTATGTCGGGCAGTGAGTGTGTCGGCCGACTGGTCGGAGGGCCGATGCAGGTAGAACACGTTCATGGGCCGCGACAGGCCTTTTTGCTGATAAATGAGTCGAAAAGCGAGGAAAACTCTGCAAAAGATGATAAATTTGAGTTAAGAGCGTAGCGTGGCCTGTTTATTCAAAAACATGACAAAAAGGAGAGGAAAACAATTTAAAAGGGGAGATTTGACAGTGAAATAAGGGCCAAAAACATCACAAAATTTGGTGTTATCAACTCCCCCAAACTTAGCATTTTGATTGTCCTCAATCAATCTTTTAAAACTTTGTTTTGTGATTCTTCTTCTTAACCGGTATGGTTTTCAGACCATGAGTTTGAGCGGGTATTTGAGATGTCTTAAAGAGAACACTGCCCGGCCACGAACAATCGACTTTACTTCTCCTGCCTTATTTAAGGAAAATTTTCTCCGCAGCTTCGGAGAGACTTGGGTGCATGATTTCAAAGTTAGCTTTCGCACCAAACAACTTTTGGGGACAGAAAGTTGTGTGTTTGGGTAGGTTTAAGGCTTTTTGGGTTTTTCTTGTTTCCCATCAGTCCATCCAGGTACGGGTCCGTTAGTGGGCGAGTGATCCCTGCAGTCCAAGCCAGTTGGCTTTAGAGCAGTGATTTCACATCCTACGTACTACTGCCCCGGATCTACCATGCCTAAAGATGGGTACTTTTGGAGCACAAGTGTATATATATATATATATATATATATATATATATTGGCACAACTCTCATGCTTTTATTCACTCTCATAAGGCTATTCTCTCTTTTTGGGATTTTTGTTGGGTAAGGGAAACAAGAGAAATTTTTGCTATTTGGGCAGCTTTGTCCTTCTGCATACACGTCTCTCAGCTATTGCGAGATTATTTATCGAAATTTTTGGCGTGGAAAGTCATAGTCTTTTGTTGTTTGAGGATGCATTTTCAAAAAGACATAGCAAAACCTGTACCTCTTTGGACACATTGAAAACAAACTGGCAAGAAGTCGTATCATGTTTTTACTATACATTGTCTTTGTATATATGTATGGAGACAAATAAGCAAAATTTTTGCAAAATATTTGTATGAGCATGTATAAGTATATGTACACATGTTATATAGAAAAAGAGCATAAAGAACAAAAGGGGTGAAGTTTGAAGTGCTTTTAGTACCTTCCTCACTAGTACATAGTATCCCCCCCAAACTTACTCCACACTCTGTCTCAGAGTTGTGAAGTAGATAAGGTAGGGTAATGTTAACCCAGTGAGGGTTAGTTGGTGAGTGCGCCTGTGCCAGATAGAAGCTCCCACAATTATTCTCCTCATTTGCTGTGGTAGTTGATGTGGTGGAGTTGGTCAGGTGTCGCTTCATTTGATATCCATTCCATCATGAAGATGTCGCAGTCGTTGGATAAGGGAATCTGTTGTGGACTGCGGTGGCAGAACTGAAGCTCGTGACATTTGCTAGTTGTTGTGTCTAGGAATGGTTGTATCAGCGTTGCCACGTGCTCGTAGTATTTTCGTACTAAGCACTCGAGGGGTGTCAATGCTGTAGATGTACACTGCACCGGATGATCTTTGTTGCTATCTAAGCTGTTGTAGAAGATTCCTGCTCGTTGGCGCGTGTACATCGTCAGGAGTGTCTAGTGGTTGTAATGTAGGATGGGAAGGAAGATGGTGTGTGAAACTCTGCACTGAAACTCTGCCAGAAAAGATTGCTTCGCTCCTAATTCATCGGCAAGGCATATGTCGTTGAACAACATTGGATGAGCTATGTATGCGTGTTCAAACTTCTTTTGTAGAGTCTGAATGTAGGCGGCCACCACAGATATCGCCAAACATCCTCCTTCTTTTACCATGTCCCTCAAGTCATCAACCAGGACTATGACATTGCCTGCCTCTTAGATTATGTTTGCCAGGGTAGAGTCTGCTAACTTCAGAAGAACTTCATTGACCTTCTCCTGCGTGAGTGTAGAGCACGAGAAGCGGTCGAAGTTGTTTATCATTTCTCCTGATGTTTCAGGCGAAGCGGGGTCTTCGTTTCCGTGTGCTTCCCGTAGGATTTCCAACCGCTTGCCTACCATGTAGACTTCTGTTTTGTCTCAGCTTCCTTCTCTAGAGTGTTGTTGGGCTGCGAGGATTCGTCTGCTTGATCACTGTCCAACAGCCTCCCTAGTATCCCTACGTCTTGGAACTAGCGCCTGTCTTTAATCAGCAGCAGTGCATATGTGCTTCTGAGCTGGTAGAAAGTTTGGCCCTGTAGATGCCTTATGTATCTGAATATGTTGAGCAACTCCATTGCGCGCAAGACGATAAAGGCAATGTTCCCACTCCCCTTTTATGCTTGGACGGGGAAGTCTCCGATAGTGAAGAAGTTCCAAACGTCACTATGACGTTGGACTCCTTGCTTGATTGCTCGGAGAAGACGTAGCGGTAGGAGCCTAAGATGTTTATCCTCTAGGTGACTGAAAATGAGTCATGAGCGTGGCACCTCCTTGTTGCAGCAACTGAGGAGCTAGACATCATGGTTCCGGAGGTCTGCCACACACAGGAACCACATATTGCGGTGCTTGTATGGGGCCAACATGATGTTTGTGTTGTGCTCTTCGATGTGTCGCAGCATGTTGGCCACCGTGATGGAGTCTGGCACTCCCATCATCAATCTTCTTGACAAGGTCGGGGTGGCGTTGCATATTGTTTGCCGACCTGTCTGGGTGCTGATATTTTCTATTATTGCACCCTATAGGACCCTGAACAACTTCTTTCCGACGACGGTAGGCGAGCAGAAAATGTTTCTGAGTGCTCCCCATCGTACGGAGAAGTAGCCGTCGCTCCAGATGACGTTTTCTTCATCTTCTTGCGACCTTAGGACCTTGTTCAACAATTTATGGTCCCTAATCGTTAGGTAGCCGATGACCCTTCTGTCGAAGTCGGACATCTCGAAGGAAGGTATCTCCGACGGCGTAGAGAATTCATTTTCCGTCGAGCTTCTTCCTCTGGGGGGTGTCTTTCATTGGTGGAGCAGATGTCCCCCCCCTCTCCCTCAGATTCGTTAGAAGAGTCCTCCCCGACGCTGAATGCTTCGTTGTCATCCTCAGCTTCATCTAGGGGGACTAAGGGAGCTGCTTCTTCCATACCGCGGGAGCTCGTCTGTCCTGCTGGAGCTCCGTTGGCTGATCTTTGCGGCGTCCCTTTCTCAGGCGTTGGAGATGGCCCGCTGGAGGAGGAAGTGAATGACGATCTTGACAAAGATGCTGACGAGGAGGGTTGAGAGCCTGAGCTGGGAGATGACAGAGATCTCCTCGGCTACTTTTGGCGCGGGTGATCGTCCCTCCTATCCATCCTCTCCTCGATCACATCGAGGCGCTAGAGGGCCTACTGCAACGTGGCGTTGAGTGCCTCTAGTTGGCCGGGAAGGCCAACTAGAGTTAGCAGTTCCCGTTCCTGGCTATTAAGCCTCTGCTGAAAAAAATGAAAACTTGCTGTTTAGAGAAGTAAATGTAGCCGAGTGGCTTTCTGTTACCTCCCGCAAGTGATCGAGTTCATGCCCCAGCATTTTCTCGAGCGACGGAGGGGCTCCTTCAGATCTCCCTCTCATCCTCGTGATACTCCTCTCGCGCGAGGGTCTACCCGACGAGGTAGAACCTATATCGATCGTCTGCGAGGTGGATGCTGCTGGGCGAGGCGTCAGCGCTTTTACGACTGTCTCTGCCTCGCCTTCTTGTGGTGGTGGAGAAGGACGCGATGTGGGTGGGTGCTGCTCCACCTCTCTTCTTTCGGCAACCTCCTCTTCAGCTATCACAGGAGACACCGTCGGCGGCATTGGCGTAAGATGTGCATCTCCGAGCTCCATCTCCAGGATGTCGGCGAACATCCCGTTATTGGCGTCTTACTGCACTTCTTGTTCTCCCACCACGAGCACCACAAAAGTTTTGGGGGCTGCAGCTGTCTCTTCTGTGGCAGCTCCCATCGGGGCTGGCGTTGTTGTCTTTCCCCCAGTTGTCTCGGCGACCTCAACGATTGCCGATACTTCTTCAGCCACAATAGGTGTTGTCATGATTGTGGCTGGTATAGTAGGAGCGACTACATCTCTATCAACTGCTGTCGTC
The DNA here is from genome assembly GCA_963693085.1 of Alisma plantago-aquatica. Classification (NCBI taxonomy): domain Eukaryota; kingdom Viridiplantae; phylum Streptophyta; class Magnoliopsida; order Alismatales; family Alismataceae; genus Alisma; species Alisma plantago-aquatica. Next base: position 361,809,123 of record OY856409.1, on the reverse strand, counting down.
GGTGGCTCTGGAGTGGCAGCTGGCTCGGCAGGGGTTGTTGAAGTTTTATCCTACCTCTAGTCGAGAGGAATTGATTCTCCTCTCACAGCCGCCCTCTCTTGAATACTGGTGGTGGCGGCGTAAGCTGCTTCTACAACAACAACTTCGATTTCTGTTGTGGTGAAGACCAACTTTTCTGCATCGTAGGCAGCGCAGTGAGGGAGTGGAAGGAGGGTGTTCGTCCTTGCTAACTAGTAAAAGTAGCTTCGCCCTTCCTTCTTTATGATGCTGGCACTCATGAGGAACTTGAGGTCGATCAACTCGTCACCCCTTGTCCTCGAAAGACTGTGCGGTTCCCTTGGGTACCCTAACCCAACCGCGATTAGATTGATGATGCCACCCATGCAGTATTCCTTGGTGGCATCCTTTATTGGGTGCATCCTATTCAACAAGAAGCACCCCAGATTGATCACCTTGCCCTCCATCATGTGCCACATGAGATGGAGTTCTTCGGTGTAGATGTTGCTTGATTCATTCTTGCTGAAGAGCAGGCACACCACCAGCTTGTGCACTATTCTCCAGAAGTAGGAGTGCACCGCCGCCACCTTGCTTCTTGGCTTGAATGATGACTCGCCGGTCAGCCTCCTCCATAGCTCCACGGGGTTGAACCCATCTCCTTCGGTGATCCTTGCATCGTTATTCAGCAGTTTCTTCTCCTCCTCGCTGGAAGAGAAGATCTCGTTGAGCAGCTTCTCGGAGATGACGTGCTCGGAGTTGTATAGCCGCCCTTGCAGTCTGTCTGCTCTGCCATATTCTTCAACGTCCTCAGGTGTATTCTTCACCCGACGGAGAGACGATATAAACTCCCTGGTGAGTTTGGTGTAGGAGGCGGAACGGCTGAGGCGGATCTTCCTCAGTCTTGCTGCAATTAGGACATTCTCCAGTATTTCAAAGATACCTAGTTGAAGGAAGGACGACTGGTGGCAGAATCTACTCAGCCTGTAGATTTTTGTTGCCAGTTCTGAGTATCGGTGCCTGTGCTCATTATCTCTTGGCATGAACCTTCCTAGTGTGTGATCCAGGGGTTCTGCCGCTGCGGTTGAAGCTGTTGTTGGAGCTGTTACTTCTTCTGTCCATGCTCTCTTTTCAGCCTTTGATGGCCCAACTACCTCGGGATTCAGACGTTTCTGCCCGACTGTTGTTGCTTCAGCTGCAGCCTCGGTGTCGATCCTCTGACCGTGTTCATCAACTCGAACCACGGTTTGCTTGGTACGAGCCATTTCTGTTATCATCAGATAAGTTTATTAAGCATCTAAATGTTTTAAAGTTGATATCGGTGTCTAATAAGAAAAATTCGGCTCGATACAAAAACTGGGCGATATGATGCTTGCCCGATACGCTTCTGTCAGGCGATACAGAGTTCGTCTAAAAATCACATAAGTTCATCGTGAGATATCGGGCATCATCAAACGGATCTCATGCCCGATACGATCACCCTTAAGAAAGGTGTTAACCGTCGGGAAGAACATGCTAGGCGATACAAAACTGGGCGACATGGGAGGAAACTGACTGATATAGCCATTGCCCGATACACTGCAAATTCAAAGAGTGTCAGGCGACACAACCACGTGATGCGGATCGCCCGATAGGGTCGTCCCGACTGAAAACGTATCACCCGACATCAGAAACAAACGAAGTGATGCGTGGTTGGGCGACACGGGCATCACCCGATATAGGATATCAGGCGAGCGTGCGTTAAAGATGTGTCACGTGATACGGGCAAAAGTCGTGCAGCCGACGCAAAGGTGTGTCGGGCGATACAAAGAAATTAAAGCCGTGAGTCCGATACGAAAGTGCGCGATATGAAGTTCGTGTCGGGCAAGCAGGACGACACGGCTGTCGGGCTATATCAAATTCTTGGCATAGTATGGATATAAGAAAGATGTTGGGCTCTTATGTAAATATTTTTGAGCTGGAGTTGATGTTGAAATCGGTTTTAGTTTACCCATATTTTTGGGTATGTGATTAATTAGTGATTGATTGCACTTTATGTTTTGAGTAATCTCGTTTAGTGTAATGGTTTCACAATAAAGTTCCATTAGGGGGAGTTGAGTAAAGTGAAAAATATTTTTTGCTCTAACAAAAAATAATTGTAACAATTGAGATTGGAACCCTATCCTTTATATTTTACACACTATATCTGTAGGTGAAATAGATAATTATTTCACTTAGAAAAAACAATGTAGCCACAAAGACTCAATCCTGGTTCCACTATGAATACAAAACAACGCCAACCAGTTCAACTAGCACACAACTTTATCCTTTTGACATAAAACAAATATATATTTTAGTTTTTAATAGTATATATATTTATACATATACATATTTGGATTTTTAGGGGAGAGAGGGGGTGCTAGATACCAGACAACCCCCCTAGATCCATCCTGATAGGGAGGAAGAAAGTTTAAAAATATTTTTAATGTGATTTGAGAGAGAAAAGAATTGTCAAATTAGTGGGAGAGAGTGGGGGTGAAGAGTGGTGGTGGTTTTGGTTGGTTTGTTAAGTAAATAAAGGTATTGAAAGTGGTAAAAATATGGAAAAAGTTGTCAGAAGAGAGCCAATGAAGGAGAGAGTAGCATTTCAAAATAGTTGTTTATGATTCGCTAAAGAGGGAAAAAGTGACTTGTTCGTAATTACTTTAAAAATCTCTCTTTTTATAGTAGTATATATGATGATAATTTTTTTTAAAAGAAATTATGATTATACTGAGATATCTCATAAGTGACTACAAAACTTTGTTAGGAGTGTAGTAAATAGCATTCATATACTCAACAATATGGACTCAATATGGAACCCTTTAATACTCCGCCTTAAGAACATGCCATTGCAGAGCACCTGAAATTGGATGACCCTACTCTTGAAAACACACACACAGAATAAGAGGTGGTTGGATAACTAGCATTGGTGTTGGAGGCAGAGTAGGCTGATGAGTTGACGTTCATGTTGCATCAATGAGGATTGACGATGACATGGAATACAAGGTGGGGGAGATCCCGAAATGAGATGCATCATGGCACAAAGAAGGGAGAGGAGAAGACCGATGTGTGTATGATTTGGGGGGAGTGGGATTCAGGGTGTGTCGTCATGGATGTTACAACAAAAAGAATGAGGCAGTGTTGCTGGGAAATAAGGTGGATTGCAAATAAAAAAATTGAAAACGTGAAGAAAGAAAGGAAGAGAATAGAACTTGTGGCATATATTTTTATTAATTCAATTGAAAATGATTACAATGAGATAAGTTGCGCTGCTAACTCCTTTTAGGTGGCAAACCTAATTTTTTGAAATACTACATCCATATATCTAGAGGTCAAGATATTATTATTTATAGAAGGAAAGAAAGAAAACAAGGGAATGAGTTTGGTTCGGAAAGGAAATAGAAGAGCGGCACATCAGCGTCAACTGGGGTAAAAAGGAAGGTCAAAACTAAAAAGAAAAAAGATGAAAAGTGAATTAGTGTGATGTAATGATACAAAAAAGTTGGGAGATTAGGATGCATCATGAGAAGGAGAAAAGGATACAGAACTGAATAAATAAAGAAAAAAGGTTAAGGAGGAAATATATGTTAACGAAGAAAGGAAAAAAAATTGCTCCCACGAAATGGAACAATGGATTGATTCAAAACTGGAAAAAGAATGTCAAAAAATGGATGGAAAAGATATTTTTGTTTTAGAGGGAAAAATGAAACTTAAAAAATCCTTACTGGTAGCCAAACACTAATATACATATGGGACTAAACACATATTTGTTCTAGGACACTAATACTAGCATTGCGAAATCTGAAATATTATTTATAAACCAATGCACGACATTTAAGTCTTATTTAGTTGGATTAAAAATAAAGTCGATTCATAAAATTATTTAAAAACTAACGCACAACACTTAGGTCTTGATTGGCTGTATCAAAACAAAAGCATAAGTTGGATATTGTGTGATTCTGAAACACATGGTATCACTCATTTTTTCGGCAGACTTGATGAGGTTCATAATGTAAGAAAATGGGGGTAGTCGGGTACCATATGAATGCAACATAATACTCATTCAAAAAAAATGTTGTTAGTCTACAAATAAACAGACACAATAAAGACAAAATTCATTACATTTCAAATGCTTGAACCAATATATTTTAGAAAAATAATAAGTGGACCACCGTTGGGACGAGAAAGCAGACGAACATTGTCTACTAGTGCGCTAGAGTTTATTGTTTGCACAAAGTTCAAAAAATATAAAAAAGGTGGATAATTGAAAATATGGATAACACAAAACATGAGAGAGAGAGTGTGTGGGAGAGAGAGAAGGAGGGAGTGGCTGCAGGAGAGAGGAAAAACAACAAGCTATTTTTGTTGATGTCTTCAAATTAAAATGAACATTTTACTAAATAGAAACTATTATTTTCCTCACGAAAAATGCTTTTAAACAAGACCAATCTCAACATACTTAAAAAATTAATGACACTCTCGCATTTTTACGAATATCTTTTAAATCGATCATAACAGATTTTTTGATGAAATAAAAACCCTTGTGTTTCTTATAAAAAGTACTTAAAAACAAGACCAATGTCAACATACTTCCGATTAAGAAATAAATGACACTACCTTCCTCCTACTGCATAAAAAAATTAATATTTATCATCTGTCCATAATAAATGACACTACTTCCTTCTTATTTTTTATATTTTTTCTAATATCTTTGAAATCTTAATACATTTTTTGAAAAAATAAAAATCGTTACATTCCTTATAAATAATACTTTAAAATAAGATCAAATTAACATACTTTTGGTAAAAAATATAAATCGCACTACTTATCTCCTATTTTTAGAGAGAGAAAATAATAAGTTATTTTGTTAATATCATTCAAACTGTAATCAATATTTCGACAAAATAGAAATTATAAATTCCTTACTAAAAATACTTTAAAATAAGATCAATGTCAGAAGGAGTGGTTGTAGGAGAGAGACAAAAGAACAACTTATTATTGCTAATATCTTTCATACCGAAATCAATTTTTTGACAAAATAAAATCATTACGTTCGCTACAAAAATACTTTAAAACATAATTTTGATGTTATCACATGTCAAATTTTATGTTAACCATGTCATCCACGTTACAAAAATAATTTTTATGTTATAAATATTATTCAATGTTATTTATGTTATACATGTTATCTATTTTGTATTTTTGCTAATATCTTTCAAACTGTAATACCTTTTTTGAATAAATGAAAATTGTAGTGTTCATTACAAATAATACTTTAAAATAAAACCAATATTAACATACTTTTGATAAAAAAATAAAGTGTACTACTTCTCTCCTATTCGAGAAGAGAGAAAAAAAGTAAGTTATTTCTCCTAATATCATTCAAATCAGAATCGGTTTTTCAACGAAATAAAAATAATATATTCTTTACAAAAAATACTTTAAAACAAGACTAATGCTAGAGGAAGTGGTTATATGAAAAAAAGAACAACTTATTATTATTTAATATCTTTCATAATGGAATCAATTTTTTTGACGAAATAAAATCATTGTATTCACTATAAAAATACTTTAAAATATAGTTTAATGTTATTTGATGCCAAATTTTATGTTAATCATGTTATTCAATGTTATTTAGGTTATCTATGTTATATGCTAACTATGTTGTCCATGTTATTCATATTATCTATATTATTCCATGTTATTCATGTTATTTCAAGTTATACCATGTTACTCATATTATTCATGTTATTCTATGCTATCCATGTTACCCATGTCATCCCATGTCAAATTGTATTTTGTTCTGTGTTGTCCATGTTATCCATATTATCCATGTAATCATTGTATTTTATTCCGTGTTGTACATGTTAACCATGTTAACCATGTTATCCATATTGTACATGTTATCTATGTTATAACTTTTTTTGTTTCGTTAAAAAATCCATTAGAGGTTAAAAGTTATAAGAGAAATAATTTTCTCTCTCCTACTTTTTGACTTTTTACAATCACTTTATATCTCCTTTTTTAGATTATATATATATTTTTATAATAAGTAAAACTTGATCTTTTTGTTACACATTTTTTTGTACAGAGTGCAACGATATTTTTTTCATGAAAAGATATATTACCGCTTGAAAGTTATTAGTAAAAATAACTTACTCAGTTTTTCTCTCTCCTACAGCCACTCATTCTCCTACCCTTTTCCCATTAGCACTCTATCCCATTTATTCTCTCACCCGTTTCTAGCAACAATCCTTGTCCTTTTTGTTCTCTCACATAATTTCCTATCAAACATGTCAAACAGAGTGTCACACTACTTTGTTGTTTTTTAGTTGGCTGCTAGCGGTGGTCGTCTGAAATCTCGTGTGATACGGTCATCTGTATAGCACATCTCTATATTTTATGTATCTTGAATCATTTCTCCTAAACTTTCTAGTATTTCATATCATAAGTCACACACAAATACACCTAGTCAAATAAACATTTATGTGCAAGTACCAAGTGTGATAAAAACAATAAATTGGATTATAAATAGGTAGAAAAGCAACAAAAAAAGGCCTTGCAGTAGATAAATGAAACATAGTTGAAATCCTTATAAGATCACCTAAACAGTGAAATAGATGGCTAGGGATAAAACTTGGATTCCAGAAATGAGATGGGTGTTCTGGAGATGTGTTCACATTAGAAGGCATACTAGATTTTGGAAGGCAAATAAGGGCTAATTTGGTAGCGAGGAATCGAGTGTTGTTTTGTGATTTGAAAAACCTTTCATTAATAATCATATCATCGAGACTGCCTAAATTATATTTGTTAGGATATTGTTGAAGTTCAGTGTTTTGTCTCATAGCCATTTGGTAAGGAAAGCAGAATACGGTATATGCATGACAAGTACCGAACGAAAAGTACATCTTCTGTGGGGTCACAACCCTGAAGTAGGCGGACAACCTGCAAATGCACCCGACCACCCCCAAAAACTGCATGGTACCGATTCCAAGTTTGTACGGCCAATGATGTAGTTGGATGCACATAAAATTCAAACAATTACACTGGAGTATACCCAACCAAATAAAATGTAAAACTGAAAAGTGAACATTGAATTGTAATAAAGTAAAACTACACCCTACCAAACTAACTCTAAAGGTTACAAGGTACATGGGACCTCATCAATAGTTTAGAAAGTTGGACCTGCTGCTGCTTATACGGCCATAAGCTTGATTGGTCGTCTGATGATCTGAGTTGGCACGAACATACATAATGTTAAATTGGTGATTGCACCCAAACCTTATGATGAGAACAATGAGGACAATGCAATACAATAATGTAAGGCTAGTGAGGGCTATAGTTTAGTAGGGTGTAGTTTGAGAAAGAGGAGCTCATATGTAATGTTTTTCAGTTTTTGTTTTATTTGGCATGGTGTGTATGTAATTGAGTGTAGTTGTGGGAATTGCAATTGCTTTTGATTACTCTATTCATCTCGAATTCGTGAAAAATATAGCGCACGCTCAGACGATTTGCTTTGCAGCTGCTTTTCTACATTATCGCATTGGCTAGCTGTACCGGGACCGTAAATACAACGAACGTGGCGATAGAGTCTATTTGTTTTATTGCATCTTTAACCAAACAAATGAAAATGAAAAATAAGAGTTCTGGTTGCATTCGACCAAATAATTTATTAGAAGTTTAAGATCCATACTTTTATTCCTCATACATTGTAAAACACACTTTGCACACCAACTATACTCTACTAAACAGGGCTTGAATATACAAGCATCGGCGCTAGAGTTTGGTCACCCACTTTGTCCGTTGTTGTGCTGTTCCCCCGACCTGTCGCGCGCAATAAGTTTGGTAGTATTAGACTATGGATGATCACTGGTTCGCCCGTACTCCGCATTCACTACCAACTCTTCCGCTAGCTGCCTCCGGCCGGCACGCAGTCAACCCAAATTGCTATATACATTGAACGACAGGGACGATGCAGACAGAGCACATAAGGGAGCTGCAGAGAAGAGTAGGCGTCTGGCGACAGGGCTCATCAATCGTATTAGGGAACCCAAAGCAAGATGGCTTTTGCTTCGAGGACCTACTATCCCAGGAACGGCATCCTCCTCGTCGCCCTGTTGCTCGTGACCGTCATCTTCATCTCGTCCTCTTCCTTGGCCGCAGCGGAGAACTCGAACTCCACCTACCGCGGGTCGTCCGGACAGCACTGCTCCGGCAGCATCGGAGCGTGCCAAGGTGACGAAACCGAGTGGCTGATGGAGTCCGGCACTAGCCGCAGCCTTCTGCAGGGCAACGGTGGGAAGATCACCTACAACGCTGTCAACAACGGGAACAGCCCGGCCTCAGGCAACGCCGCCAGTGGCAACTCCTACAGCCGGGGATGCAGCGGGGCGTACCGCTGCAACAACGGCAACTACTAGTCAGCTGCAGACTGACTGCAGTCGCTGGAGGGGTTCCCCTGTCGTCGATCTCTGGTCAGCAGGCACACCAGCTGTTCGATCTCTGCTCTGATGCTATTGTTCATTGTTTGTTCCTTTGTTCAAATGCCCTTTCGTTCTGTTCCCGTGTATCTATTGTCTGCCTGGCGCTACCATCGAACCAGGATGCTCGAATCTAAGTGGATGTTTAAGTGTTTCCTTTCGTTTTGTGATTGAATAAGAATTCGTTGAACGGCTCCCTTTGGGACCTATCTACCTAATCTGCCTTGGGCTCCTTTCCGATTATTCCCGTTGTCTTGATCTCGGGTGATAACCTCTTTTGTTTTCTTAAATCGAATATAATATCAGATACGTCGATCCAGGTACGATCAATTAAGGGCCGAAAGGCCGACGCAAGCAAGGAAATAACCCAATGGAGTTTGACTCAACGTTTTTGTTAATATCACATGTTTGCGGAAAAAAGCGCAAGGAGTTCTGCTCTACTTTTATGTTATTTTCAGACCTCCGTTATTATTATTTTTTCTTAATTTCTTTTTATTGTGAAGAGGAGAGGTTGAGTCCCATCATGACCGTCAAATAAAAAATTTAGTTACTATAAACATTCCTTCTAAGTGTTACAGATGGTTTTGAACTCGCAACCAGTGACTAACAAATCAATCAAGCATATGAGATTAGCAGACAATCTACCATCAATGGTAGAGCATGTAAAAAACCATTCCTAAGTTATAATTTAATTTTAACAGATTGGAGGTTTGTCATAGGTTTCGAGAGGTTTTGTCTTTTCATATATATATGTCTAACATTTGAAAGTGTTGTCCTAACTCAATCATACTAAAAAACTAGTGAGGCAAATTATTAATGGATAATTATGCTTAGTGTCATAATTGGAACAATGTAGGTCGCTCGATCCAAGAAATCACATGCGTTATGTTGATGTATGTATCAGATACACAGATTAAACATTATGTCGATCTGAGAGATACAATGTGATCTATAGTTTCATATGAGATGAACATGTAGTAAAAATCGATAACCGATTTGATAATCTTTTAATTATGGAAAATTTCAGATGTTGTTTTCTTTAGATTTTAAATGATTAATATTGACTCATACTAGCAGACATCTTTTTATCAATACTTTGTGTGTGACCTCGACACTTGGATTCAATTAGATCATGTGATTAGGTGTCACAAATACAAGTCAGTATCAAAATGAATGTACTAAGGGATTAGTACTTCAAGAGGGAGATCTCCTAAAAGCATTTGGAAGTCCCACATTTTAATGTGGCAATTTTCTTACTAAGATTTTCATTCCACTTTTAGATCCAAGATGAGGCTAGGAGGTATTCCATTGATGCATAGGATTACATGACGATGTAGTACGCAACTGATTTTACATGCTAAATCATAGTTTCTTGTACAATTCAAGCATTCATCTTTTGGAAGCATAATAAAAAAATTCCAAATGGGATTGGGAGGTATATGTGTTATATACTCAAATAAAAATCTAACAATATAATAATGTATACACATACACACTATGATTCCTTTAATAATCACAATACATTTAATCATTTATTTGTTTCTCAGAAGAATAGGAAGAAGTGAGAGATTGCAACTTTCTTTCCTATTTAATGTTCTATTTTTCCATTTCAAGATCTTTCTTTTTTAGTTACAAGCAAGAAAAGAAAAGTATGTCTTGATTGGGAGAAATATAAATGTGATTAATGGTTGAGAAATATGGTATGAGAGAAACTAAAAGTAGTTTCTTGTTGTCTCATCCTTTTTGTGCTATGATTTCACTTTCTTCTTTTAGGGTTTATTTATTTCACTTCTTATTACTTTTATTTGGAAATGCATACTAGGAAGCAAAAAGAAAATTGAAAATATAATGTGGAACTCAGAATTGAAATAGAAATCCTAATAACATGAAAATATACTAAAATATTTTAAAAGCTCTAATGGATTTGCAAAAGTATTTAATCCATGAAATCACAAGAGAGTGAACTGTGATGAAGTAGAATTTCTCAACCTTTGAGCTAGTTATTTTTGTATCCTTTTGTTCTATCTTTTTTTTCTTCTTGATATCCCACTTCATCTATTCACTATCAAAAATCATATGTGTTACTTAGATGTGAAGAAAAAAATCACCATGAGAAATGGTTTACTTGAGGTATTTTAGTAATGTATTTAAGAGAAATCAACTTATATGGAGGTTTATGTGGATTAGTAGATTTTTTCTGCATTGTGGATCAATTCATTTACTTTTAGAGAAAATGAAGCAAACTTGTTGTTTTCAGGAGGTTATAGTATCAATCATGTTCTTAGTTAATTTTCTTCAATGAGTCATATAATTTTGTGAGAAATGACTTTTGAAATAATCTTTGAAAGAGGAACAAATTCTATGTTTAAACATAGTTTCTATGGTATGATAATTTGCCAGTATGGAGGTTACCTAATGACATGACCGGAACCAATTAACCAAGGTTAGGGACCACTAAGAAGGGAATACTACTAACCATCAACTTAAAACACTTCATGATCATCCATCATAACTTTTCTTTTTTCTCAATGTATTATAACATCACTCACTAAACGATAAATCTTGATTAAATGTAGCATTAAGATACAACATAACTTGACTATTACATAGAAGTAAGAATTTCACACTTAATATACATCGTATATCATACATTACAAACTCGTCTCATTCCTCAATCTCTCATTCCTAGGATCCAGAGGAAGGATAAGAGATCATCTGTCTACTCTAACTACTTCTTTGTTAGGACCTCTATTCTAGTCTTGATAAAAATTGGGTTTTGGATGCTCGAGAAGAGCTAATCCTTTACCTGAAAACTAGTCCAGTAGGCTAGTGAGCTACTGGCACAGTGAGTGGAGAATCAACAGGTAACTGAGATATTTATAATGTTTACAATGAATAGAACTTAAATGCAATCATATAAGCATGATAGTTTAAAAATTGTAATTCACTGATCATGGAAGTTGAATAGATACTAAACACAATAAAAGGCTAACCTAACTATTCAAATTATTTTAAATCCATTTATTATGCCACTAGATTCAAATGAGGTGTACCAAAATATCTAAGAGTACCACAACAAGCTACGATCTCACTGTACAAAACTTAGAACATGCCTAGGTTCCTAAGTGTTTAATCTCAATACCATGTATTCCACTGGAATCGTCACATCTGCCTCTCGACAGCTAATGAGAGTGACCGAATATGTCAGACTCCACCTCTCAACTTGGGTACTAAGGTGGTGAGTCAAAGCCCTCAGGCTTTTGCATAGTGGACCTATCGAAGATGTCCACTGATCGCTACAACTTGTAACTCAGGTACCACCAGAAGCCCCAGTTGGTGTTGGATACCAATCATTTAAGGAGTCTACTCTCACTTTCCTAGACCCCTGCATCCTACAATGATGCGCTCCGACTTACCTTGACCTACATGAGACCTCCAGCCAGGAAGGACATTTCCTCCTCACAACACTGACCTCCTGTGAGGATTCTACAGTGTCCAAGATGTCTAATGTCCAATGATATTTAGTTGATTAATCATGATTCATCATTGCCACTAATCATTACCCTATTCACATCATTTACACATCTCACAATAAGCACAAAATTATCTAGCAATTAACTTCTATAGTTCTCATAAATCAATTATGAATTAGTGCAACCTGACAATTCCAGTGCCTCAATTTACACCATTTCGTCGCATGTCAATCACAAAAACTCACATAGCATCTTTTAATATGGTATTATATCACTAATAAAGGATTAATAAAACATTTCTACCACTGATAATCACTAAACAGGTTAATCAAATCCATCACAATTATCATAAAGCAAGAATTGAATGTTAGAAAGTTATTATTTACAATTGTATGTTTTAAGTCTGGGTTAGAATGTGATTTTCCACTCAAAGATCTCATCTAAAGTTACTAATCTTAGCCTCTTCACTAACTAAGCTCAGATCTTAGCTCCCACAAGTTTGAATCAAGGTCCAGGATTCTAGATCTCGTTTTAAACAATCTTTTAGCCTATTTCTCGACCCTAAAGAAGGTTTTTTGGAGGTAGAAGATGAAGAACGAAGGTTAGTTCAAACCTTTAGTCACTGGATTAGGGATTCTGAGCAAGAGAAAATGAATAAAAGGAAGAATCAATCGTAAAAAACTACGTACCAAGTCAAATCTGTGGCAAACCCCTTCGATTTTCATCGCTCTTTCGTCAAGAAAAGGTTCTTATATGATAGATGATCGAATTACGGTTCCGACACATTTTTTTTGCTGAAAACAGATATGTATAGTCTGAGATATGATGATTTTACGATTGGTTGTTCGGGATGGCGATCTATTGCGACCGCTGGGCCTTTAGCGACTATTTTGTTGCGACCGCAAGGCCTTTATCGACCATTTTTTATGACCACAAGACCTTTAGTGACCATTTCATTGCAACCGTAAGGCCTTTAGCATCCATTCTCTACGACCATTCTGTTGCGACCGCTAGAAACAATATATTTTAATAAAAATGCCATAACTCACTCGTTTTAACTCCGGTTTAGTTCATTTTTTGCATTCGATTTGTAATTAAATTCAATACAATTCTAAAGTACTAGTTTGATAATATCCTCAAATGAAAATTTATTTATTAATTATTTCCTCAAGTCCCATTGATTTTCCTCTCACATACATGTATGTTTTGATTTTATATCAAATCCAACTCAGATCTTTGAGGTATGCTTTAATCATGATTTTGAGTTATATAGACAAGTATTTGAGATTATGAAAGATAATATAAATCAAAAGATACTATATTACTAATAAAAAACATAACAAACATTAATATTAACTTAAATCTCTAGGATTACCAACAAATCTAGAAGATGGTTGTAGCACCTAATGAGAAAACTATGTCTTAAACCTCATTATATTTAAGGTTGTGGATTGAGGGATATTGAATTTTGAGTGTAGCAAGTGTTTTGGATAATGTTGGTAATTTTGCACTTTGGCAATTGATATATCAAGCAGTTTGGCACATTAGATTGTTGGGATCTATGTTTGATCAGGGAGAAACGTTTTAGTGGAGGAACCATTGAAATCATTGGAACTAAATCATGCAGTTACCCCCTTTTCTCCTACATCCATCATATTGGAGAAGGGAGGAGAAACATGTCTACCACTATCCTCACCTAGCCCATACCTACCCCATAAACCACAGGAATCATTAGAAAAGGCATCACCACAAACTTCATGGTAGTTGATCGGCCCTTTTATCAGGAAAAATGTATATTGATGAGTGATAACTTCCTCACCTACCATATGGCTATGGTTGTGCAATAGGTGATTAAAGGGTGAGTGATGGCATGATGAGAGGGAGGTCTTTCATGGGATAAATGATCGCCTTGACAAGGCAAACTCATTGTCAAGGTCCGTAGGAGACAAGGCTTTCCCAGGCATGGCTGACAGAGCATTCAATGATCCATGGAGGTTGGACTAGTGAGAGGCACCTTCCCTTCTAACAACAACCTAGTTAAGTGCATGTTAGTTTTATGAGGATCTTCTTATCATATCTGTGCTCTCATATGCAAACATGCATAGAGGGAACTCCCATTCCGTAATATCCTCAACTTTGGTGAAGTTGAATGATATAAATATAAAGCATGATTGGATAAATAATTTTATCCAATGCTATATTTGATGGAATAATAATGTTAATTGCCTTTTGACAAGGCTACTTGCGGCACAAGTTAAATAAATGGAAGGAATTTTACTTGAATAAATAATAATGGATTTTTGATATGATAAATGAAATATATGATAATTATCAAAATTCCAAAAGGAAATAAGAGGTGTGGGGGGGTTTTGATAATCAAAAGGTTGATTATCTAGCTAGTTTGGCAACACATGATTTGAGACATCAATTAGTAATGTTTGATCTAACTTTTGGTAAACTTGAAAAATAGAGGGAAAATGAATAGAGTTCTAGAAATTTGGGGAAAAAGAATATTCCATGAGAAAATGGTAATGGTTTTAATGAAACATTAAGAGATAAAGTTTTGTATATAAAAGACATCCCAATAAATCCCAATTACTAAGTATGATTGGGAAAGATTCTTATGAGTTGCGATGAGATGAGTATAATCAATTTAAAGAAAACATCAAACAAAGGGAGAGAAAAGAGTAATATAGAATTCAATGATAAAGTCGTTCCTAAATAGGGCCACTCATCCAATTTGAACCAAATAGTTAAGGGCCTTCCTTTATGGATTTTAGTTGCCAAACCAAAGTCTTAATAAGAATATGGAAATGCCTTTTCGTGACTTTTGGATTAATAAGAATAAAAGGCAAGAGTTTACTGAAAAGGAAAAATAGGAGAAAGGTGATAGGAATATAGATTTATGCCTTGCATTTTGTGCAACAAAGAGAGGATGATAGAAAAGAGAAGAGAGATTACAAGATGAGGGTATGGTCAATAATTAATTATGACTAAGGCTCTTTCCATCTAGGTAAGTCAGGTATGCCTATATGAATGAAGAACATAGGTTTCCTCTTGGTGCCTCTCTCCCTCTCCCTCCTTCCTTTCCTGGTTGGTCTTAGTACTAGGGTTCCCACTAGGACCCATATAAAAACCCCAAGAACCCCTAAAACTATCCCATGCTTTACGTCCAGACTGTTGTTCATAGATAGGAGCACCTATGATCTTCATTTCTAGAATTTTGGAGACCCCATATTCACCTTTGGTATAATGCAAGGCAGCATAGGGTCTTCGTAGAGTATGTACCTTGACAAGGGTTAGGGTCTATGCATGAAAAGATCATGGCATCTCCTGGAATTCCACGATGACTCTCCTTTCCTGACACGATACTAGGTGTAGAGTTGTCCTGGTTATACCTCACTATCCACCTAGGAGCATCACTGGAGAAACCATGTAATTCACTCTCTTCCACACTCTTTCTGATGTGGCCAAGTGCTCTGCAAGACCATGGTGATCGCATGGAGGTTCTCAACCTTTCTCTATCTCTCAAGGTTCAACGGTAGAGGGAGAAGGATCAGTGGTAGGGAATACGATTCCAGATGTTGACCCAAAGGGGAAGAATGGTAGAGAAACAGAGAGAGAGAGATTGATAGAAAGAGAGAGAGTGAAAACAAGTTGAGGGGTGTTGCGGTAGCAAGGAGGGAAGAGTTGGGGTAGGTTGACGTCTGTGCTAGCCTCTTGGACTCGTACGGGGAACCACACACAAGAGAATGTGGGAGTCGATTGCCCTAGTGCGAGGAAGGGCGGAGGTCAGAGTAAAATGATCACTTGACCCCTTGGTGCATGTTTAAAGTAATGGCAAAGGAGGTCTTTTCACTATAAACCAAGCTAGCCCACTAGAACACGATATGATTAATTTATGCTAACATGTCAGTTGCAATTGGTCCATACGTGATAAACCTGCAAAAAACATAGGAAATGCTAGGATTGTATGAATATCGCAAGATTATATATCATTTTGATTAGAAAAATGAGAGGAATTCAAATAAAAACGTTTTAGAGTCTAATAACGCTCCCTTGTACAATAATGTTAAAAGATACAATCTTTAATGTAAAATATGCATAGAAACCCTAGTTTCATTATTTTAATGGTCATCATTTTCTTAAATTATATTCATGGATAAAGCTTAACCTTTTTGGATAAAAATAACATCTTGGACCTAAATTAGGTTAAAGGTGGTGATTAATGCAAATAAACCCTTGATTTATATACTAATCATATGAAATATGTTTCTTGAGATATAATCTGACAATGATAATTTAACATGACCATGACCATAATGATGATGATTCGAGTTGATAAATGCTAATAATTGTACACATGAAAATTTAGGGTTAAATATCATAACTTGATGTGTTGTTCAAGGACATATTTGAATATAGTGTTAATACTACAATAATGTGATAGATTTGGTAATCATTGCTACACTTAATATGAATAAGAGTTTTGAAGTGTGACAGTAATGATAACTTGATAACAAGGAAACCTAAACCTTAAATTAGGACCCAAGTAGGGTTTAATCTTATTAATGTGGTGGTGACACTTTAGGATTTACATACATGCAGATTTATGTTGAATTGCTTGGAATATTCTCTATTGATTGGATTGATTGAATGTGATTGAAGTATAAGTTTATAATCTTCCTAGATCACCATTGAGGTATGTGGTTATGCTTATGACAACCCACATTAGTTTGTCTGTATTTTTTGAGGATTTCTTGAAGATTGGACAAAGAAATTGTTGGATGTTTATTTACATTCTATTCAATTATAATATCGCTATGAGTATCACATAAAGAAATATTTGTGAATAAAATGTCATCTCTTATTTTCAAGTAATTGATGGAATATAGGGTTGTTGTACTTGCACACATTTCACATGCACCCCACATACACAATACATTTCAATATGCAATTCTGTTGTTTTGTTTGACGGTGTTTTAGGCACATCCTAGAAAAGATGATGTCAAGATATGATGGATAGATGAAACTACTTGAAGACATTAAAGTTAACTTATAACGAGGATTAGGTAAATACTTCCTCTCATGTGTAAAAATCTGATGATGGAAACTTATGTAAGGACTAGAGGAACATCCTAAAAAAATGAAAAGGAAGCAATAGAACTAGGTTCAAATACTCAGAAACTTGTAACACAAACAATCTAACCTCATTATGAAGAATGCAGGAAACACTAACAATCTAGCCTCATTATGTAGTAGAACTAGTTTCAAATACTCAAAAATTGTACCATTGATGCCCCAACATAGAACATAGTTCCAACAATAATAACAAATATCAAATGATGTTAATAGATGCTGAGAAAATATGTAATTGGATAACAAATGTAAATTAATTCATAGTGCCCCAAGCACTGAAGTAACATAGTCTTTGAGGAGTTGAGATGTTGAAGATAGCGGCTCAAGAGAACTATGCCAGGTATTAAGAGCACATAAGTGAAACAACATTGCATGCAATTTTGTAAAGTTGGGATATTCAATGGATACCGAATCTAATATATAGAAGGTATCTAGGGAACTCCAACATAAACCATACATGAGAGGATTATATTATAGGAGGGCATGACAGGCTTACCTTAGGGAAATGCAGATTATTCCAAAGGAACACTAAATAAATATCCAAAAGCAACATTCATCTCATATAAACTATGAATCATTGACCAATTCATTCCAAAATATTTGAAGTATGTCTTTTGACACAATAATTTTTCAACTTGAGTGTCCTTGTGAACAGTTTCTTCACCATTCCTGATATGGGATCCAAGATAAAAATGACTTGCATAGTAAACAACAAATAAATGAAAGTGATCAATCATAGAGAACTAGTTCCATGTTTATTATACTTATTTTAAGCTTGTTTACCTATTAGGGAGTATTTCCTATCAAGGTGATCATTCTTTCATGAAGGACGTAGAGTTAGACTTGGCTCTTTTCTGGATACACTATTGTAGAAACTAATTTTGGTTAAATGAGAATGAGTAGAAATTCTTTTTCTAGAACAAACAAACAACATTAGAATTGTCAAGCCTAGGGGATTTTTAAGGTTTTATCATCAAATATGGTCGTGCCTCCTCAAATAGTAAATATACTCACAATTATTTCCTATTCATTTGATTCCAATTGAAGGAAATTACCATGAAGCCAGCTCAGTGGAGTAAGCTGATAGTGACCCTTGAAATTCTACCTTGTTGGAAGGACATGTACACTATTATCATAAATAAAAGAAAAGTTCTTGGAGAAATTAGCACTAGGAACTTGGACCTTGGAAAGACATGTACCACTTAGAGTTCGAACTTGGAAGACCATGGTATTATCCTCTTCCTAAATGAAAATGAGACTTTGGTGTCCTTAAAAAAATGAATACAACAACAAATGGAAGCAGTTTCATGTTATAGTTTGTTGAAAAAATTATGAGACAGTCACTAGGAGACATGATTAAAAACATTTAACTGGTGACAAGATATACAATTTACTTCATTTTCTTATATTTACAAAGTACTTGTAAGGTTTTGATGTAGCCCTATTTTAGGGCTCCATCTCATGCGATTTTTCACTTTAATCACATCTAAACAAGTTAGATTGCTAGTTCATTCCCCCAATTTGTGTTTTACCATCAAATACGTTTATGGACATTCTTTGCACTATTTTTCAGGTACTTGGACCATGCTTTGGATGGATGATAGAGAAGGTAGGAGTTCTAGGGTTCCTCCACTCACGGAGGGATACAAAGAAGGCCCCAAATCTCACTCAACCTACCCCCAGTGGCCAAGAGTCATCATCAAGCAAAGAAATCCATGGATGATGAAAGATGAAGTTCAATTGCCTACTGCAGACCCCAAAATAGCCATGGGAATACCCCCACGATCGTGTCTTTTATGGTGAAGAATCGATAGAATCAATAGGGATCTACCGTAACTTACCACAGTCATGGCCATCAGCACGACTGTGGCCCATTAAAGATACCACAACCGTGGCCAACAACGTAGAAGACAGTTGTGGCCCCCCATAACGGCTGTGGGAATTTCATGCAAAGACCCCATAATCAATAGGGAGTTGCACTTGAACACCCACGACCATGGTCATCTGCAACGGCTGTGGCCTTTAAAGACCAACTTGCCCATGTTGCTGCCCCATGATCAATGTCCCCTCCTCCAAAATAGTCGTGTTACTCAACACAGCCATGGTGCTACTCACCCAACACACCTGTGGTACTCTGCCACGGCTGTGACCACCTCGTACTTAGCATCTTCACCACCCTTTCCACACTATGCCTGTGGCCACTCCCCATGACCATCCCATACCACCCTCACCATGGCTGTGTCCCATTAACTCGGCCGTGGGGACCAACCAACCCGACCTATTTTTTATACTAATTTTCCTATTCTACCCCCACTTACCCTAGTGCTTCCCCACCACCTATATATACATAGGCGCTGAATGGGGCACGCATGTTAGATCCTCCTAGCCATCATTACTCCTCTCCACCCACTCCTTTAGCATTTAGTGCATTCCCCTTGCATTATGCTCCCCACCCACCATTTTCATCTCCATTTTACCTTGGAAACCTAGTTTAATTTCTTGGTTTTCCTCCATAATCCCCCATATCTTCATGCCCATCTACATCTTTGGAGGAGAGAGGACGTCCCCAAGCATCTAGAAGGTGAAGAAGGATGATTCTTCCATGAGCTCCATGGAGTTTCTTCCCCTTCTTCCCCATTCCTTTGCCATTTCATTGATTATGTGTAGTTAAGCCCCTCTTGGTAGGCTGTTTGGGGTTAAAATGTGACTTTGATACCATGTTGGGGGAATTTTGGCTTGTAATGAACTTATTTGTATCTATGATGATTGCTCCATGCTGTTGTCTCTTATCCCATTGCCATGCTTGCAATTTATGCTTTTTGCTATGAATTGCTTGTTGGATAGTGCTTGATGATACCATGTTTCTGGGAGAATTGGGATGCATGTGGCAATTTCAGGTATGACTCCTAGGTCCCAATAGGGGATCCCTAGCTAGTCCCCTTTGTTCCTACATGCCTACCCTCTCTCCTAATACTTGGTTTGAGACCTAAGTTACTAGTATAAGTGGGATTTATGTGATTACTTAGGGTTTTCTAAAGGCTAGAATGGCTAGTGGCATGAGGTCATATACCCTCATCTCTACTCCCTTCTCTACCCTTGGCCCTCAATTACTCAATACCACTAATCCTAGAAACCTAGATTTAGCTAATACTATTATAATTACACCTAACCCTAGTCTTCCACTAGTAGTATAGGGTACATTCTAATAGAATTTGCCTTATTGTTTGGTTTGGTAAACTAGATGAAAGATGAGAACCATTCTTGTCCAATAACCTCCCACAACTAATATTAAAGTTACATCCCCAAACGGCCCACCTACCTTAATCATCTTGTTTAAAACTCAACTTGCTCTATTTGTTTGCTTATGCTAGTATAGTCTAGTTGTTTGTGCTTAACCTAGTCAATTGCTCAGTTTTGATAGTTAGGGTTAATTTAGATCTTTTCTTGCTTTAGTGGTTAACTTAGTCTCTAAATTGTTTTTTGCTCTTCTAGTGTAGTGTAACTTACCTTTGATCTTTCTTAGTTAGTTGGTTAACCTAGATTGTTAAACTTGCTTGTTTAAGATAACTTAGGTTCAATCATACCCTTTCTTTCTCATTCACTTAGATTAATCACAAAACAAACCCCTTTTAAACCCTTCAACCCTAGACTTTGCATTAGGAACATAGACAATACTAGCCTAGCTCTAGTGCCCCCTCGATCCCTGAGGATCGACCCCTATTCTTTCCAATCACCTATACTACAATAGTACCCCGAGCACTTACAGGTGACCTATTTGGTACTGTGATCGACTTGGTTAAGGCTAATACAAATGTCAAAAGATCCTTACATGTGTTTGAGTCCCGTAGAGTGCATCTAGTCACCACTTGTTGGCTAGTGTGTACGACTCTGGCTCGACGCACCAAGCTTTCTAGTGTCATTGCCGAGGATAGAGGCGCTCGACCTAGCTAGTTAGTGTAGCTTAGCCTTTCCTTTTGCCATCATCATTGCTATTCTTTATTCTTTGTTCACTTTTGCATATTGCAATTCTAACTTGGTTTCTTGTTGCCTGTTTGTGCATTGTGCATGTGATAGCTATGCATGCGCCACAAGCGTTCCACTTGTACTGACTTGGTGTTGTACAAACCCAAGATAGGAAGAAGGAGACACCAAATTCACCACAACCAACACCGAGAAGCTGAGATGGCAGAAAACAACCCTCATGCAAATGCTCAACCACCTCCATCGCAGCCCCACCGCCCACTCCATGAGTATTTCACCCCGGGGAACTACAATTCCCCCATTGCCAACCTAGTTGACCAAATGTCAGGTCAATAGTTCTCCATTCCACCCACACTCCTTGGACTCCTCCCCACTTACTATGGGATGGAGAATGAAAATCCCTACCATCACATTGATGCATTCCTTAAGACGTGCTCCACTTTCCGTACCCCCACCGCCACTGACGACTCCATCCAGAGAACCCTCTTTCTGTTCTCCCTAAAAGAAAAAGCTAAAAAGTGGTATGTTTTGAAGCTAGAGCTGGTAACCTGGAATGAAGTCAAGAATGAATTCCTCAAAAAGTTCTTTCTAATTGCTAAGCTAACCTATATGAGAAGATGCATCACTTCCTTTGCACAAAAATAGAATGAACCCTTCCACGAGGCGTGGGAGAGGTTCCAAAAATTTCTCCATGACTGCCCCTACCATGAAGTGCCATTGTGGCAACTAGTTCAAGTCTTCTACACCGGGCTTGAAGAACATAGCCAAAACAACGTCGACTCCTCATGTGGAGGCACTTTCATGGCAAAGCCACCCAAGGAATCGTGGCCTTTGTTCGAGAATCTTACTGAAAACTTCCGCCATCAGGTTTCTACAAAAGGGGAGCATTGCGGCCGAAGCTACATCCCTCCACCTTCTTCCATAGCTCCAGCCCGCAATGTTTCCGACCCCAATATGATGAGGATGATGGCAGATATGATGAATATGATGAAGAACCAAGATGGTGGTTCTCCTAACCAACCCACCATGGTAGTCGATATGTTGATGAAGAAGTGCATGCCTTGCACTCCTTTGGCGGAAGAAACAATCATGGCCCTATGTCCAACACCTATACTCCCGAGTGGAGGAACCATCCAAATTTCTCTCGGAAACAACAAAATGAGGATGGGAAAGGACAAGGGCAGCCGAGTCCACGCTATGGTTAAAAGTTTGAAGAGGAGGTGCTTGGAAGATTAAGAAGTTTGGATGAGGTGTATAAGGATGTGAACTCACATGGGCAGTTTATCAACTGCCTTGTGCAAAGACTAGATCAGATCTCTCTCTCTCTCTCTTGCTAGGAGGGAAGAAGGAAGACTCCCAACTCAACTGATGCCCAACCCAAACAATGATGGTACTTTCCTAGGGAACACTCTTAGTTCATATGCTCTGCCGTCATACCAAGCACCACCAAATCCCTATGCTCCACCACCTCCTCAGGCACCTCTTAACTACCAATATGCCCCACCTCCACTTCATCCATACCAGCAACCACCCCCACAATACCACCCCATCCACAACAACAACAACCACCACAACAACCACCACCACAATTAATCCTCCAAAACCCAAATTCACCTCACCAAAGGCCACCTCCACCCCAACAACCACAACCACCTCCACAAGCCTCTTCTTCCACTACCCATGAGCATGTGAAGGTGGCGATTGTTCTGAGGAGTGGTCAGACTTTAGGGCACCCCATGATACTGTTGTTGTTGACAGAGGTGATACTAAGACTGGACGAGTTGAAACTGAGATACATCCTAAGGATACTATGATGAGAGCCAGAGTTGATACGGTGATACCGTGTGGTGATATTGTGATTACTGTTGATGATATTGTTGATACAAACCATGTGGGGTCCCAAATCCCCCCATTTCCTGAAGCTCTTAAGGAGCCTTCTGTTGAGAGGAGAAGAAAGAAGCATACTGAAGACATCCTTGAGACTTTCAAATAGGTGAAAATAAACATTCCTCTACTTGATGCAGTCAAGCAAATCTCTTCTTATGCTAAGTTCCTGAAAGATATATGCACCTTAAAGAGACAGACCATGGGGAGAACCCCAAAGAAAGTCCATCTCACTGAGCAAGTGAGCTCGATTTTGCAGCACACCATGCCAAGGAAGAGAAAAGATCCCAGTGCTCCCATCATCTCATGCTACATTGGGGCACATCGCATAGACCAAGCCCTCCTAGACTTGAGTTCTAGCATTAACCTAATGTCATATAATGTGTTTGCCAAGCTCCAAATGGGGCAATTGAGTCTGGCTCATTGTACTTTGTAGTTGGTTGATAGATCAATAAAGAAACCTAGAGGGCATGTTGATGACGTGCTTGTGAGGCTTGATGATGAGACATCTGCTTTCTTCCCTATTGACTTCATTGTCTTAGACATCGAAAAAGACAAAAGGAGGGTGCCTATCATCTTGGGGAGGCCATTACTAGCCACAACGGATGCAATAATCCATGTGAGGATGGATACTATGTATGTGACATTCATGCACATGAAGATCCGGTTGAACATCTTTAAATCTTCAACAACAACCGAGGTAATAGGGGCCACTGAAGAAGATTGCTATCTCATTGAGTGCCTAGATGAAATTGTGGAGGAATGACTACCTATGTGGATTCAAACTGCCACTCAAGGTAGAGTTCTTGAGCTAATAGTTGAGTTCCCAAATGATGATGATGAATTTGATGAAGAGAATGAGCTAGCCTTAGTGGCTGCAAGTGAGGACCTTCCTTCTATTTTTGAACAATTAAAGAACTCCCTTGAAGAACCTCCCACTCTTAAGCTGAAGTCACTTCCAGAAGGATTGAAGTATACTTTTCTAGGGGCAAATGACACCCTCCCAGTGATCATTTCCTCCATTATCTCACCAGAATAAGAGGAGGCATTGATGAAAGTCTTGAAAAAGAACATCCAAGCCATTGGATGGTCTATAGTTGATTTGAGAGGTATTGACCCCTCCATCGGTGTGCACAAGATCTATTTAGAAGATGATGCAAAGCCGACCCACCAAATGCAAAGGTGGTTGAATCCAAAGCTGAAGGAAGTTGTAACTCAAGAGGTTCTGGATTTTCTAGATGCTGGAATTATCTATCCAATTTCTGATAGTACATGGGTGAGCCCCATCCAGGTTGTGCCTAAGAAAGGTGGGATCACTGTAGTAGAAAATGTGGATGGTGAGCTTATGTCGGTAAGAGAACAATCAAAGTGGAGAATGTGTGTTGACTACCAAAAGCTCAATGAAAAGACCAAAGAGGACCACTACCCTCTCCCATTTCTTGACCAGATCCTAAAGAAGCTAGCGGGGAAAAGCTTATATTGCTTTCTTGATGGGTACTGTGGATACTTCCAAATTGCTGTGCATCCTGCAAATCAAGAGAAGACAACATTCACCTGCCCAAGTGGTATATTTGCTTACCGCAGAATGCCATTTGGGATGTGTAATGCCCCTTCTACATTTTAGAGATGTATGACCTCAATTTTTGTGGATATGCTTGATTCATCATTGGAAGTGTTCATGGATGATTTCTCGGTCTTTGGTAAAATTTTTGTTGAATTCTGACTTCATTTGGCTGCTTTCCTTGAGAGATGCATAAAGGTTTGCCTAGTGCTATCTTGGGAGAAGAGCCACTTCATGGTGCCTGAAGGCATTGTTCTGGGCCACTGACTTTTAAAGGATGGAACTGAAGTTGATAGGGCCAAGGTGGGCCTCATTTCTACTCTTACTACTCCTTCCACCATAAGACATGTCTGGTCTTTCTTGGGACATGCACGTTTCTACTGTCGATTCATAAAAGATGTTAGCAACATCTTAAGACCTCTATGCCACTTTCTTGAGAAAGATGTTGAATTTCATTTTGATGACAAGTGTGTTGAAGCCTTCAACCACTTGAAGGAAAGACTAGTTTCTACTCTTATCATGCAACCCTCGGACTTCTCTTTGCCATTCGAGATTATGACTGGTGCATCCGACATGGCAATGGGGGCCGTACTGGGCCAAAGAGTTGGTCAGATTCCACATGATATCTACTATGCAAGCAAGACTCTAGATGAATCCCAAAGAAACTACACAACCACTGAGAAGGTGTTTCTTGTAGTTATCTTCACTCTTGACAAGTTTAGCTCTTATAGTCTATAATACAATGTGATTGTCTATACAGACCACACTGCTCTAAAATACCTAATGGCAAAGAAAGATTCAAAGCTAAGGTTGATCCGATGGATTTTTTTTGCTTCAAGAGTTTGATGTGGAGATTGTAGGCAAGAATGGAGTGCAAAATGGTTTTACCGACCATATCTCCCCAAATTTATGAGCCCTTTGATGATACAAATTGAATCAAGGAAATGATGCCACACGAACAACTCTTCCTACTCTCATCCACTCAAAAGCCATGGTATAAACACATAGCTAATTTCTTAGCTAGTGGAAGGATACCTAGCACATGGACAAGGGAGGAAAGAAAAAGGTTATTTGCTATGGTCAATAACTATGCTTGGGATGACCCTCACCTCTTCAAGTATTGTCCGAATCAACTCATTAGGAGATGTTTTCTGGAGATTGAACAACAAGAAATCCTATCCATGTGCCATTCCGGAATATGTGGAGGTCATTTTGGAGGAAAGTGCATGGCTACAAAGGTTCTCCAATGTAGGTTTTATTGGCCATCCTTGTTCAAAGATTCCCATGAATTTTGCAAGAGTTGCTTGAAGTGTAAAAAAGTGGGCACTATCTCCATGAGGGACATGATGCCTCTATCACCCATTCTTGTGGTGGAGGTGTTTGATGTTTGGGGAATTGACTTCATGTGTCATTTTCCTTCCTTTTTGGGTATGTCTACATTTTGGTTTTTGTGGACTACGTGCCAAAGTGGATTGAGGTTGTTGCAACCCAGACGAATGATCACAAGGTGGTATGTGACTTCATGAAATCAAACATTTTTGGCCATTTTGACATTCCAAGAGCCATGATTAATGACGAAAGAAGTCATTTCATTCACCTCACTTTTGAAAGGTTGCTCAAGAAGCATGCGGTGAACCATCGTGTAGCCACTCCTTACCACCCTCAAGCTAATGGTCAAGTTGAGTTAGCCTATCAGGAGATAAAGCTCATTCTAGAGAAAATAGTGAGACTGGACTACAAGGATTGGTCACTTCATCTCAATGAAGCTTTATGGGCATATAGGACTGCATACAAAGCCTCGATTGGCACTACACCATTCAACCTCATCTACGAAAAAAGCTGCCATTTGCCAGTTGAAATGTAACACAAGGGTTTATGTGCTTTGAAAACCATGGATTTTGATGGAGAGAATGTCGGGATGAATAGGAAGTTTCAACTGAATGAGTTAGACGAAATACACCATGAAACATACAAAATGTCCAAGAGCTACAAGGAGAGGACTAAGTTTCGTCATGATAAGATGATAAAAAAGAAGGAATTTGAGCCCAAAAAGTGGGTATGGCTGTACAATTGAAGGATGAAGTTCTTCCCCAAAAAATTCTGATCTATATGGGAAAGATCTTATCTCATCAAAAAAGTGTATCCATCCGGGGCTGTTGTGATTTGTGAGAAAGAAGGAGCAAAAGAGTTTGCCGTCAATTGACAAAGATTGAAGGTAGTTGTGGAAGTAGGCCCGGACAAGGCTAACCAACATTTTGACATTGTGATACTTGTAGAAGAACAACAATCTGATGAAGAGATGTGGTTCAAAGCGGATGAGAAAGATATTTACTACAAGCATGATTTTAGATTCCCAAGGAGATGAAAGAAATCAAGAATTAATATGCCCGGTTGAAAACTTTAGCACTAGTGGGAGGCAACCCATGTGGTTTGAGATTCCCGAACCTTACTTTTTTGATACTTTTGTTTTATTTTCCACGAAATACACACACACACTTGTGTTTAATAGTTTTCTTTGAGTTTTGATGACATGGTAGGTACTAGAGAGAGAATGATCAAAGTTGAGTCATGGCCATTAAGGAAAATTTGTGGAGAAATACCAAAGAAAAATGAAGTTCTTGATTTTGAGTTGAGAGAGTTGAAGGAATGACCACACCATGGCAGTGGGGCTTGGCTACGGCTGTGACATAAGTGGCTGAACATGACCGTGACCAGCCGCCATGGTCGTGGGTTTTATTTCATCAAAGTTGCAAAGATGTCAGGGTTTTTGGATGAATGGCCATGGTCGTGGCCACACGCCACAGTCGTGTCGAAGATGCATGGCCACGACCTGTGGCCAGCCGCCACGGTTGTGGGTTTTATTTCATCAAAGTTGCAAAGATGTCAGGGTTTTGGGATGAATGGCTAGGGACGTGGCCACCTACCACGACCGTGTTG
The DNA here is from genome assembly GCA_963693085.1 of Alisma plantago-aquatica. Lineage (NCBI taxonomy): Eukaryota > Viridiplantae > Streptophyta > Magnoliopsida > Alismatales > Alismataceae > Alisma > Alisma plantago-aquatica. Next base: position 361,781,653 of record OY856409.1, on the reverse strand, counting down.
AAGATGCATGGCCACGACCGTGGCACCTAACCACGATCGTGGCAAGGACATATGAGAACGCTCTTCATCGACAACACGATCGTGGAACCCCACCACGGTCGTGCTACCAAACCTTGACCACAACTATTACCACCCGCCACGACCATGGCCTGACCCGGTTCAGGAAAAAATATAGCTTTTAAACATATCAAACCCGACTCCTTCTTCATTTCACCCCCCTTCTCCCTCGAGCGCAAGGCTGTGGCGGTGTGCATCAGCTCTGTGCTCTACCATTCTTCACCTCCAACATCTCAAACCACCCATAATCAACCTCCAATTGATACCTAATCATCCCCCAGCCGCCCCCTTCCATTTCTGCCACCTTTCCTCTCTCAATCTTCCCTCCACCTCCACCTTCCTCTCCAATCTTCCCAACAACCCCTTCCCTAAACCTCCACTTAAACCTTCCATTTTTCACAAAAATCCACAACAAACCCTACATCCACCATATAAACCTCCTTCTCCTTCCATTCTACACCTAAACCCACACCCATATCACCCCTTTACAAAAATCCAAATTTCACCCTCCATTCCCACATCCAACCATGAAAAAAGATGGGAAGGCAATCACCAAGGGGGCCAACATCATCACCGGAGGAAAGCGGCATTCCAAAAATGTCTCCTATGCCCTCACACACCCCTTCACCATCCAACTCCACATCCCAATCCCTCAGTCGCTCACAATCAGTGAGTGCATCCCACTCCTGTTCATCCTACAACCACTACATGATCGATGCCACATATGAGGGAGATGAAGAAGAAGAGGAGGAATCTGATGAGGTCAACTTGGACAACATAATTGATGAGGTCAAGTTGGTGTCTGCCAAAAGAAGCCAAAGATCAAAAGATGCACCATCCTCATCAAAGCGCTCTCCAAAGCCTACTCCAGCATGCCATTCGACATCTCACATGGCAGTGAAGCATAGTGAGCAGCCACAATCTACGCAGCAGTTGCATCAGGATGAAGAATAGTTTGGGTAGTGGTACAACCTTGATACGAGTTTAGGGTCCCAATATTACAAAATGGAGGAAGATGAAGATGACAATGATGAGAAAGAGGTAGAGTTGATGCCCAAGGAAGAGGATATTCTGACACATTTGGAGGTAGACAAATTGAAGGCTGATGCGATGATTTTGAGTCGCATTTATAGACCTGTTTGATATGTGTTTTATGCTTTTATTAGTCATTTTTATGGTTAACGTTGCATAATTCATCTATTTTGGTCTTTGCCACTATTTTATGTCAAATCCCCTTTATTTCATCATTTTGAGCATTAATTGTCAAATTATTATTATTTGTGTGAAGTTATGTGATCTTGTCTTTGAATTTCAGGACAAACGAGTATTTGCTTCCGTCGATACCATCGACGGAAGTCGATACCATCGACATGGTCACAGGTTGCCAGCCGAAAGGAGCAGCAAAGCGTCGATACTATTGACAGGGATGTCGATGGTATCGAGTCACCTTCAGGTTGTTGGCGATGAAGCAGTCGATAGTATCGACACCCCGTCGATACCATCGACACAAGGAGGCTGCAGCGACACAAAACGACAAAGCCGTCGCTAGAGGGAGGTCGATACCATCGACCCAAGTCGATGGTATCGAGACTACAACAGGCTCTCGGACAAAAAGAAATCAAGGGTTTCCGCTACCACACAGGGTCGATACCATCGACCCGCGTCGATGGTATCGACGCCGTCAGATATGCGTTGGATTCAGATTGATCTCAATCGGACGGCTGGAGTTAATTAACGACCTAATTAGGGACTTATACCTAATGACGACCGGCCAGACGGAAGAATCATCGGAGGAGCCATTGCACGAGTATCGAGGAGCGAGAGAGAGGAGAACGGAGGCCAGAAGTTCATCCCAGTCGATCCGGACGCCGAAGAAGACGGATTTCACCACTGAAAGGCGGGAGAGCACGTGTTCTACGCAAAGGATCAATCAGTTCTTCTCCGTTCAGGGGTTTTCCCTCTCAATTCACATTTTTCACATGATTTCCCCTATCTCTACCTTGTACTTGTTTGAGATGAACATGCGAGGCTAATCCCCTTCATCTTTAGGACCGGGAGTAGCCCGGGGATTCATTGTATGACAGTTTTATAATAGTAATTCATATTTTCTCTCTTAAATCCGTGGTATAGTTTCATTTTCTCCATATATTGTTATGCTTGATCACCATAATAATAACCTAATGCCCTTAATCACTTTGAAAGAAGGATTAACGGCTGAAAAGAGACGAAATCTACATTAATCGATAAATCCCTTGACCAAGGTGGTGTAAAATTAATGGTGGATACTGAGAGATCGTTCGTAATGCACTTAGTTTAGGGGATAGGTTACTACGACGGTGGAACCGACCTAAACCTAAGTAGTGAATTGCACCACGACAGTGGGAAATCACTACTACAGAAATAGCATTCAGTGTCACTTTTCTGGGCGTCGGTTATTAAGGAAAACCGACGCCTAACATATAAGGCGTCGGTTGTTAAAGCAACCCGACGTCTATATTTGAAGACCAGCCAGACACGGGTACTGCTTTGTATTAAGCGTCGGTTGTTTATAACAAACCGACGCGTAAAGTCGCCCGCGAAATCCATATTTCGATCAAAAAAAATAGTGTCATTTTCAGCGTCGGTTTCTACGTATATAACCGACGCCTATGTGCGATGAAAATTTGCGCGAAAAGTGTCACTTTCAACGTCGGTTATCCTTGTATAACCGACGTTGAAAGTGGTTCCCGCCAAATAATTTCATGAAAATATCGTCCAATTGGACGTCGGGTTTTTCAAACAACCGACGCTAAAGGTGTTTAGGCGTCGGTTGTTTTAAACAACCGACGCTATTTGGGAACTTCATTACCCTCGATCGCCCGACTCTTCCCCTTTCTTCTGTTTCATTGCAAGCGATTTCCCTATTTCTCTGCTGCCGCCGATTTCTCTCCGGCGATTTCTTCTTCAGCTCCCCTTCTCCGGCGCCCCCTTCTCCGCCACCACTCCTGCTCGCCGCCGCTCCTGCCGCCGTTGGACACCTTCTCGCCGCCGCTCCTGCTCGCCGACGATCCTACTCCTGTTGTTGCTCTGCGTCGCCGCCACCGCCGGTGCCTGCTCGCCACCGCTCCTGCTCGCCGACGATCCTGCTCCTGCTGCTTCTCTGCGTCGCCGCCGCCGCCGCCCGCTCCTTCCTCCGTGTTGCTGCTCTGTGTCTCCTTGCTCACGCCCTAACTCTGCTGCTCACACGGTACTAGCATCAAGCCCTTCCTCTGCCATTCTTTCCATTCAGTAACAGTCTCATCTCCTCGTTCCACACCATAACTTGGCTGATGTCAAGCCCATTCTCAAAAACATCTACCTATTCTCATCCATGTTCGTGTGGCATTCCCATTTTCACGAGTCAATGACCATCCTTTACAGAAATATCTGCATCTCAAGCATAATTGATCCAAAAAAAATACTGCTAACTAACATGATTTAAATTGGTATGATGCATAAAATAAATCCATTTTTTTACTTTTGGGGGTGCGCCTTATACTATTTGATATCCTTGATTTTATCTTCTATCCTAAATAAAATTAAGGGACCCATGATTAGAAAACAATTCCAAACTTGGCACCCACACTAATTGGAAGGAAATAAAATATGATTATTGAAATGCACATTTGTGATGTGATACCTTTTTTAGGATGCATATATTAGATTCAACCTTTGAGACATCCTTTTATGAGTTCCAATACAATTAGGGTTTCATTTCATTGCCATTGTATGTATTATAATATTACATCTTTCACATAAAAATTAATTAAATTGAATCCTATTGGAACCCTAATTTAAATCCTAATTTGATTTAAACTTGTCCATTCTAGCATCCTAATTTGATTTGATTAAACCCTAACATTGTTTAAACCCTAACATCAATTGTGATGAAACCCTAACATGAACAATCACTAAATTATATATTGTTTGTATGGAGTCCGGGTTCATTGTAGATATCTATTATTGTGTTTGTTGGCCTAGAAACCCGTCCAAGATTGACTCATTAGGAGTAAATCTTGGATAGTCCCCGGTTTGGGACTGTTCTTGAACACCTAATCTAACTTAGGATGTAAGTGTATAATGTGTATTGGGTTTTCGAGAAAATTTTGGTAGCATTTCCCCGTTTGTTCTCTAAGTACATATGTACTTAAAGAACAGCGGGGAAATGCTGCCGAAATTTTCTCGAAAACCCAATACACATTATACACTTACTAGTGAGATTAGGTGTTCAAGGATGGGATAGGTGGTACACATTTATTATATATAAGAATGACATCACATGTGTTTGTTGGCCTAGAATGTGAACAATCATTGTTTTTTATATTACTTGTACATTGGTATAAATTAGAATGAACAATCACTAAATTATATACTGTTTGTATGGAGTCCGGCTTCATTGTAGATATCTATTATTGTGTTTGTTGGCCTAGAAACCTGTCCAAGATTGACTCATTAGGAGTAAATCTTGGATAGTCCCCGGTTTGGGACTGTTCTTGAACACCTAATCTCACTTAGGATGTAAGTGTATAATGTGTATTGGGTTTTCGAGAAAATTTTGGTAGCATTTCCCCGTTTGTTCTCTAAGTACATATGTACTAAGAGAACAGCGGGGAAATGCTGCTGAAATTTTCTTGAAAACCCAATACACATTATACACTTACTAGTGAGATTAGGTGTTCAAGGATGGGATAGGTGGTACACATTTATTATATATAAGAATGACATCACATGTGTTTGTTGGCATTTCCCCGTTTGTTCTCTAAGTACATATGTACTTAGAGAACAGCGGGGAAATGCTGCCTAATCTTTTCCTAATATATACTTGTTTCCTAATATATACTTGTTTTCTCTGATCATAGAATGGATAGATCATGGATGTCCATTCGTAATCGTTGCACCCCAGAGTTTATATCTGGTCTTGATCAGTTTATTAGATTTGCCAAGGAACATAGGAAAAAACCTACAGATAGGTTCTACTGTCCATGTAGGCATTGCGGTAGCAACTTGAAAGTCAACACTGGTGAGGAAATCAAAAGTCATGTCATGTGCAATGGGATTGTACAAGGCTATACAGAATGGCACTGGCATGGAGAGATTTCAAAATCGAAACCAGTAGATGTCGATAGCAGTGCTTGGGTGGAAGAAGAAATTGCCTCCGATTACGTAAATGTGAACGAACCAGTTCCAGCAGACATCGTTGATGCGATGCTGGATAGTTGTAGGGTAGAGCACACCGATCCACCTCCTATCTTTACAAACATTGTGCATGATGCTGAGATACCGTTATACACAGGCTGTGCTAAGTTTACGAAGCTTAGCGCTGTGTTGAGATTGTATAAGTTGAAAGCTAACAATAGATGGAGCGACAAAAGCTTCACTTCATTGTTGACTTTGTTGAAAGAAATTCTTCCTGAAGGAAACGAGCTTCCAATCTCAACATACCAGGTAAAGAAAATGTTGTGCCCAATGGGAATGGAGGCCAAGAAGATACACGCATGCCCGAATGATTGTGTATTATTTCAAAAGGACTATGTAGATTTGAAAGATTGTCCAAAATGTGGTGCGTCACGGTATAAATTGACGACTTCGGGGGAGTCCAAAACTGGTTCTCCTGCGAAGGTGTTGTGGTATCTACCTATAATATCACGGTTTCAACGCTTGTTTGCAAATCTGAAAGATGCGAAGAATTTGAGGTGGCATGCAGATGTTAAGAAAAATAATGATGGGATCCTACGACATGCGTCTGATTCCCCACAGTGGAAGAAGATTGATCTATTGTACCCTAAATTTGGTGAAGAAGATAGGAATCTAAGACTTGGGCTTTGTACAGATGGGATGAATCCGTACGGGACATTGAGCAGCCAACATAGCACTTGGCCAGTCATGCTTGTTATATACAATCTTCCTCCCTAGATGTGTATGAAAAATAAGTATGTTATGTTGTCATTGTTGATATCGGGCCCTAAACAACCCGGAAATGATATCGATGTTTATCTTGAACCTTTGATTGATGACTTAAAGAAACTTTGGGCTGAAGGTGTGATGACCTATGATGCTTCAGCAAGAGAGACATTTCGTTTGCACGCTATGTTGTTTTGCACTATTAATGACTTTCCAGCATATGGGAATTTGTCTGGATATAGTGTCAAAGGAGCTAAAGCGTGTCCTATATGTGAAGAAAACACTGATTCAATAAGACTAAAACATGGCGGCAAGACTGTATATCTTGGTCATTGAAGGTTTCTTTCAAAATTCCATCCGTATCGTAGGAAGCGCAAAGCATTCAATGGATGGAATGATGAACGGAGTGCACCTAAACCTATACCAGGGGATGTTGTTTATGAAAGAGTAAAAGACATTGTCAATGAATTTGGTAAGAAATCACAATGTAGTATGGCCACACGGAGTGACAATTTTTCATTCAAGAAGAAGTCAATATTTTGGGATCTTCCTTATTGGAGTTCTTTGACAGTCAGGCATTGTATCGATGTAATGCACGTTGAGAAAAATGTCTGTGATAGCATCATTGGTACTCTATTAAATATACCAGGTAAGACTAAAGATGGGATAAAATCCAGACTGGACCTACGTGAAATGGGAATAAGGTCAGAATTAACAGAATTACGTGAAATGGGTAATAAAAGAACATACTTACCTCCCGCTTGTTACACGTTGTCTAGAAAGGAGAAGAAAACTTTTTGTGAATGCTTGGTAAATGTTAAGGTGCCACATGGTTACTCATCCAACATCCGTAGATTGGTATCAATGAAAGATCTGAAGTTGATAGGTCTTAAATCTCATGATTGTCACACTCTAATGCAACAAATATTGCCCGTGGCAATTCGATCTATATTGCCGAAGCATGTAAGGTTTGCAATTACCAGACTTTGTTTCTTTTTCAACAGTCTATGCAGCAAAGTTATTGACCCTGATACTCTCGATAATTTGCAAAGAGAAGTGGTTGTTACCCTATGTCAGCTTGAGATGTATTTCCCTCCTTCGTTCTTTGATATCATGGTACATCTTGTTGTCCACTTGACTAGGGAAGTGAAAATGTTGGGACCAGTTTTCTTGCATTGGATGTATCCCTTTAAACGATACATGAGCGTTTTTAAAGGTGATGTTAGAAACCGTTATCGGCCTGAATGGAGTATTATTGAAGGTTATATGGTTGCAATGACTTTTTCAGTGGTAATGACACTCTTGATAATGACAAGAATATTGAGGAGGGCAAAGAAATTTTGGGATCACGGGTGAAAGTAATCAGCCGTGAGAAGTTGGAACAAGCTCACTTGTATATTTTACACAATATGGACGAAGTGAGTGTTTATATCGAGGAACATACCAATTTCATAAAGAGACAACATCCTCAAGCAAGTTCAATGTGGCTTGCTAGAGAGCATAATAAGACTTTTACTAAGTGGTTTGAAGATAAAGTCTTACATCAACTATCTCAAACACCAAATGATATTACAGAAACTATCAAATGCCTCGCCTTTAAACCAAAACCGAATGTTATGTCTTATGAAGGGTTTGACATTAATGGATTCACATATTGCACAAAGCGCCAAGATGATAAGTGTGTCGTCCAAAATAGTGGGGTCACTCTTCAAGCGTCGACTATGTACTTTGCAAGTGCAAAGGATAAGAGTCCACGTGAAGCTAAAATGTCATATTACGGTGTCATTGAGGACATTTGGGAGTTTGACTACATAGATTTCAAAATTCCGCTCTTTAAATGTAATTGGGTTGATAACACCAAAGGAGTTATAGTGGATGAATTGGGTTTCACTTTGGTGAACTTTGAAAAGATTGGCGAGAAGGGTGAACCATTCATATTGGCATCACATGCGAAACAAATATTCTATATCGATGATCCTGCGAATGATAAATAGTCGGTTGTTCTTCATGGTAAAAGACAGTTCATTGAAGATCCTATAGATGAAGAAGAGTACTATGATAAGTATGATGACTCCAGTCCATTCTCAGTTGGGTTGCCCACTCCACAAAATATTGAAGCTAATGATGACTTATATGTGCACGGAGATCACAATGAAGGATTGTTAATTGATAAAAGATCACAATTTTAGAGACATGTATGTTAAATGTTTGCCTTTTTCTAGTTAATACAAATGCTAAATGTTTGCCTGTTTCTAGTTAATACAAATGCTAAATGTTTGCCTTTTTCTAGTTAATACAAATGCTAAATGTTTGCATTTTAAATGACATTTTCAGATGGCTGACCATGATGAGCATGATGTCCATGATGAGCATGAAGTCCATGATGAGCATGTTGTCCATGACGAGCATGGAGAGGATACTAATGTAAGTTCTAAAAACATATCCTGTATTTCTATAATATTCATTATCTTCTAGTTATGTCATATATCCTATATTTCTATATTGGGCTAATTTAGTGTGTTTTGTTTTTGTCAAATTTTAGGTTGATGCACCTGTACCCACTGAAGCACTGGAGCAACTTGATGCGCAACACCAAACACTTAACAAGAAAAGGGGCATCAAACTGTTGAAGAATTTGTTAGCGCTAAGTGGTAGTGGATCCAAATTGGTGGTGGAGTTTGATAATGGAGGAAATCCAATTGGAGTGAACCGCAATAATTTTGTAAACTATCTTGGGTGTACCACTCGGAGCCATTGTGGTGTTAAGTATGACAATTGGCATAAAGTTCCTCAAGGGAAAAAGGACTTGATATGGAAGGATTTATGCGTGAGTTATTATTATTTGCAATTCTATTTTGTAGATTACAAATTCTATTATTTGCAATTCTATTTTGGATACTAGTTAATAACATTTCTATTTTACAGAATCTGTTTGCATTGGATGAGAAGTTGCATCGTAAAAATGTGATGCAACGCGCTGGAAAGATGCTTAGGAATTATAGGACAAATCTGAAAAGAGAATACATAAAAGAGGGTGATAAGAAGAAGAAGTCAGCCCTTGAACAATGGAACTTCTTGGACAAAGAAGATTGGGACAATTTTGTTGCTTCAAGAAAATCTGAAGAATTCAAGGTATTAGGCGTCACTCCCAATTTAATTAATATACATTGTATTCACCTATTCAAGATTAGCATTTAGTGCTACTAACCAAATCATTAATGTGCATACTAACTAGGCCCTCAGTGACGCACAAAAAGCAAGGCGTGCACTGAATGTGCATGACCACATTATGGGTCCAAAAGGCTATGCAAGCATTTTCCAAAGACTACAGGCGGAGTCTGCGGCTACTCAGGAGTCTGCTCCTACTCAGGAGTCTGCCACACCCATGCCTCGCCATGATATCTGGATAGCTGGTAGGCAAAACAAGAAGGGTGAAATAAAGAAGCCTGTAACTGCTGAGGCGGCTGCAAAAATGGTAAAATACAACTCTTAGAGAAATCGTTTGAATATTGATTATTTGTGGTCTTAACTTACCAATTTCTGTTTATGGTGATTAGCGGGAGCTGCACGAGCAGAGGAAACAAGGCACGTTCATCCCTCAGGGCACAAGGGATGAATTGACAGTTGCTCTAGGTAACCCAGAGCATCCTGGATGTGTTAGAGGTGCCGACGCTGGTGTTGGCATCAAAGCATTCTTTGGGCCATCCCAGCGCAAACCCAGAGCGGGACTTTCTCAAGAAGAGGTAACCTATTCTTTTTTTAGAATGTTACTGCAAAAGGAAATTCATTAATAAGAAGCTAATGTTTCTTTTATCCATGTATAGGAGAATAAGAGAGTTGAGGATTTAGTTGCTAAGAAGGTCAACGATGTAGTTGCTGATAAGGTCAAGGAAGAATTGCTGCGGTGGCAGGCATCTCAGGCTTCCAATACGCCTATGGCGACCCACTCTTCTCCTGATGCACAAACTGCGAGTAATCCTAGAGACCCATCGCCTAGCACGTCTGCTGTAAGTATTGTTTATGACATTGTAGTTAGTCTTTTCAAGTTGTTATGTTTTCAAGATGATATGTATATATGTATAATATTCTTTACGTAAATTTGTAGGCATTGAAGCCATGCCGCTTAAGAATGCAAGACTACGTTGTTGCAGAGGCGCATGCTTATCCGTCCCTTCCTGGGGCAATGTTTCACGGGACTCCAATGCCACAAGGCTACGTTCGTGTGGGCCCATTACGTGTGTTACCCGATTGGAGGGAAGCTACATTGCCATATCCCCACCCAGATATTGATAGACTTGCTGATGCAGAAGGCGGGGTGATATTGTGGCCCAAAGCAGATGTCGTCTACACGACTGAAATTGTAAGATAAATTTACATTGATTTAGACTGTTAATGTGTATATATGATGTCAACTGATCTGAAATTATACGTACAGGTTAAAAAGAAGACACCAGGAGCACCTAGGCCTCCACTTCCACTTCCTGCATTACCCGATTGGGTTCCAACTGACCTAACATACCCGTTAGGTCCTGCTTGTAGGGGAATGGCATGTTGGCTACGGGCACATAATGTACATTGCCCTATAATTATTTCTTTAGATGCAGATTATGCAGGTCAATCATACGATAGCTCTTTATTTATACAAGATATTATTGAGCTGTTTATGTATGATTGGCTGAATACATCAATGATAGAGACATGGATAAGGTGAGATCTTGTTTATACATCCATATACCTTGTGTAAGATCCGGTGATCTGGTTTCTTATATATTAATGCATACGCCTATATGTTTTGCAGCTACTTAGTCGGAGATCATTGCAAACAATTTGCATTTGATCATTTGGGATTTTTGATTCCATCATTGATTAGTTTGGTAGCTAAAGACCCTGATAATGTTCAACAATACTGTATAGATGCTTTTACAATTTTTGGTCAGCAAAAGAAGACGATAATAATAGCTCCATTCAATGTCAAGTAAGTTTACTTTATTTATAATTTGGACTTAAGAAAATTCCATTTTTATTTTGCATTTTGAGTTATTAATTGTTAACTTCTTACCTCTAGCGGTAGACATTGGGAGTTACTAGTTATTGTCCCCGGGACATTCACTGTTTATTATCTAGATCCTGCGGGGAGTACATTGAACCCTAAAATTGGACACGTAATGAGAATGCCATTATTCTGGTGAGAAATATTTCATTTTTATATCCGTTAACATCTTTTATTACATTACTATTTACTTATGCAATTTATTGTGTTATATTAACATGTAGGGGTTTAGATGCATTCAAAAAGGCTGGAGGAATGGTCCCAAGGAAAAAGAACCAGCCAATAAATTGGCAGAACGTACAAGTAAGTTCCCGACTCGAATATATATATTATTGATGTGAATTGTGCTTAGTTGTATTATTTTGTATGTTTCAATTTATAGTGTGCTATACAAGACAATGGATGGGAATGCGCATACTATGTGATGCGATTTATGCAGATGATTATCAAATATGCCGCATTGGACATCGATACCATACATGAGGTATTATATATAGTCTCATTAGTTAGTATGCAATATATCAATCTTATCTTATTTTTATATTATTACTTATATATATACATCATTCTCTTTGCAGGTGTTTAAAACTGACAACACTACAGGTAAACACTTAAAAAATATACATGCTCCATATACGATGGAAGCATTAAATGAAGTAAGAGAAGAATGGGAAAAAGCCATACAAGCAGTGGCAACTGTAAGATATAATTGGGATGTTGATAGCGATAATGAATGATACTTTGTAAATGAATATTTCTGAATGTTAATACATGTATTTGAATGTTTCTATATGTGTGAATGTGAGAATTGAATTGATGTCTGAATGTATGTACTTGTGTGAAATTTTCTTTGTGACTTTTGCAGGTTTGCGTCCTGTTTGTAGGCTGATATCAATGGATGTCGTAAACCTGCAGTTCAGAAAACTGAACTGCAGGTTCTCATCCTACTGACCAGCCACAGCAGACCTGCAAACTGATATGAAAAAAAAAATATATAAATAGGCGTCGGTTATTTATAGAAAACCGTCAGCAAAGACATACAGCGTCGGTTATTTATAGATAACCGACGCCTGATGTGGCCAAAGCAGTCCTGGAAATGGCGTCGGATATTCGTATCGAACCGACGCCTATTTAAACAACAAAGCGTCAGTCGTTTGGTATATAACTGACGCCAAAAGGGTTCCCGCCACAGAAAACAGCGTCATCTAGGACACTTTATGCGTCGGTCATCAACTAAAAGACCGACGCTACATGGAATATAGGCGTCGGTCTTTTAGTAAATCACCGACGCAGAAAGTGCCCTAGATGACGCCGTTTTCTGTGGCGCGAACCATTTTGGTGTCGGTTGTATACTAAAAGACCGACGCCTATAGGTTAAATAGGCGTCGGTTAAAAAACTGATGCCGAAATGTTCGACCTTTAGTGGCGCCCACATAGGCGTCGGTCGGAAACCGACGCCAAATGGGGTTAAAAGACCGACGCCAAATGGGGTTTTTGTAGTAGTGAATTCTGTTTTCAGGCCATTACCTGGATAGAGAGAGAAGATTGAGGCATTATATAAAATCTAATACAATGAAAACCCGAGGAGAAACCGCAGTCCTAAAGATACCCTTTTGAATTGATTAAATTAACCTTTAATCGATTGTTTTCTTTGTTTTATTTTTATTTTCTTTTAATTTTGTTCAACAACCCCAATTTGTTATTCGGCTTAGCTGATCGCAAATAGTTAGTAGGAGTTTCCAACATTTCCGAGTATCCCTGTGTTCGACTCGGGCCTCACAAGGCCTATACTACTCGACGCGTACACTTGCGTTTTTAGCGCGTAGTAAAATACACGTCAAGTTTTTGGCACCGTTGTCGGGGATACGACGAAATTGTTGGCACTTCGAGTGCTACGAGCGGCCACTCTAGGCCACATTTTTTTTATAATTTTCATTCAACTTCAAATATTTTTAAATTGTTCGAAAATTTTTACAATCATCACAACACAGTACTGAACTTGAATTTTCTTATTTCAGGTACTGTGTATGGTGCAGACGCGTAGTACTGACTACGCGGAACGCGTACCCGAGGTTCCGCTGCAAGGACCTGTGGACGAGGATTATCAAGAGCAAGAGAAAGAAGAGGTAGACTCCGAACTTGAACAGGAAGAGATGTCCGATGCACAGACCATATGGGAGAAGATCAAGGCTTCTTCTGCATCAGCTTCCAAGGGGCCTATAAAGAAGCAGGCAATCAACATACTGACATATAAGATTGATCCGGCTTTGATAAATCTTGTCAAGTCGAATGCTTTTCATGGGCTCAAGAATGAGGACCCCGTCGCGCACATCAGCCAGTTTGTTGAAAACTGTGACATGGTAAAAATCGATCGGTTTCCACAGGATGCACTGTATCTCAAGCTCTTCCCGAGTTCTTTGGCGGGAGCCGCGCGAGAGTGGCTGCATAATTTGGACGATGAGTTCGTGGAGTCCTGGGACCATATGGTGGAGGTCTTCTTTGAGAGGTTCTTCCCTCCTGAGAAGACTAACGACATGATCCGGAAGATTCATAACTTCACCCAACAGGCCGGTGAGACATATTCTGAGACCTGGGAGAGATTTTAGGTTATGCTGAGGAGGTGCCCGCATCATGGGTTGGACAAAGAGACGCAGGTGAAGATCTTCTATTTTGCTCTCTCTGAGCATGATAGGAGTAATCTGGATTCAGCTGGGTCAGGTTTCTTTCTGAACAATACAGTCACCAGATGTTGGGAGATACTCACGAATATGGCTAGAAAGCAGTCCTGGGGTGAGAGAGAAAGAGGCCCGATAGAGCAAGTTCGAGTTGCAGGAGAGTCCAAGGAAATGAAAGAGCTGAATGAGAAGATGGATCTTCTCGCCAAGAAGCTACTACAAAAGGAGAAAAATGAGTTCGAGGATGAAGCTCAGGTCAAATACATGAGACAACAACAAGGATATAGGAACAATGACTATTCATGGAGAAAAGATAAAAAGTTCTCGTGGAAGGATCCAAATAATTTTCTGTAGGATCCGGATGCCAAACCCACGCCAGTAGCAGAAGATAAGAGCACGGAGCTGCTCAATCAGGTTATAAAGCAAAATCAAGAGCTAATGAATAAGCTTGGCCAGCAAATCAAGCAGCAAGGAGAATTCATGAATCAATTTGGGCAAACATTGCAGAGCCATGGGGCTCAAATGAGGACCATTGAGACATATATGGCACAGATGGCAGCCGAGATCGCCAGTTTGAAGAAATTGGTACATCCAGGTTTTCCGGGGAATACCAATGTTCCCGGGGGAAATCAGCAAGCAAAGGCTATTCTGCTAAGAAGTGGCAAGAAATTGTTGAATCCAAGGGCCAAGGAGACAAGCACACCACAAACTGAAGAAGAAGGTAAATCCAATGAGGAGAAGCCCATACCAGTCACAGGGCAGGTTGAGGACACAGCTGTAGATGATACTGAAGAATAGGTTGCAGAGGAGGAATCTCAGAAAAAGACACCTTATGTGCCACCTCATCAAAGGGCACAAGCTGTTCCGGTCCTGTATCCAAATAGTGCTAAGGTGAGGAAGGCAGATGCGCAGTTCAAGAAGTTCTTAGACACTTTTAGGAAGCTTTCAGTCAATATCCCTTTACTGGAAGCTATTGATCAAATTCCTTCATACGGGAAGTTTCTAAAGGATGTCATAACCAAAAAGAGGAAAATTCCGGATACAGAGGTTGTCGTGCTAAAGGAGCAAGTGAGTACCTTCATCATGGGCACTTTACCGCCAAAGAGGCAAGATCCCGGGTGCTTTAACATTTCTTGTTATATTGGGAAGTTTAAATTCGGTGAAGCATTATGTGACTCAGGGGCAAGCATCAACTTGATGCCCCTTTCTACATTTAAAAAGCTGGGATTGAAGGAGTCACGGCCAAGCAATATGACGATTCAATTGGCGGATAACTCTGTGGTAAAACCTTATGGAATATGTGAAGATGTGTTACTGAAGGTGGATAGATTTGTCTTTCCGGTAGATTTTGTAGTCATGGAGATGCAGGATGAACATGGCAACGAGTTGTTACTTGGACGTCCTTTCCAAGCTACAGCCGACATGATCTTAGAGATGGGGAGAGGTCGCTTGACCTTGGGCATAGCTGATGACCGCTTTGAGATGGTCATGCCTTCTAGTACTGCATCATCTAAAGCAAAGGAACAATGCAATATGGTAAAACATCTGGATAGTAATATTTCACTCTGTCTTGGGAAGCCATTTCTGGACATGGCTCATGTGATGAGCAAGGTGGACAATGGAACTTTGGCTGTAGATATCATGGAGCAGACCAAAGTAGTTTCTTTGTGCAAAGCTGTGGGGTTCCCGAATGATGAGAATGAGGACATTCCCCTTTCTATGGAGGATGATGTGATTTCTATTTCTATTTCTGATGCATTTCCGGAATTACCATTGGAGGCGTGTTTGTTAAACATCACACATGATTGGATGCGGAGCAATTCACTCAAGGAGTGTGCTAAAATGCTTCAGATGCTTCCATGCTTCTATGCGAGGCACTATGAAGATTTAGGTGAACTTCCCCCGCCGCTTCAATCATCTTTGATCAGCCCGCCGGATCTTGAATTAAAGCCGCTACCACCGCATCTCAAATATGTCTTCCTAGCTGAGGAAGATAAGTTACCAGTGATCATTTCTGCCTATTTGAGTGCGGATGAGGAGGAGCAACTGTTGATAGTGCTGAAGAACCACCGGGGAGCCTTTGGGTGGTCCGTTGCAGATATCAAGGGGATTTCCCCTACTCTATGTCAGGACAAGATTCGGCTCAAGGAGGGAGCCAAGCCCGTGATTCAACCTCAACGACGTCTCAATCCAAGCATGATGGAGGTTGTGAAGAAGGAGGTCATTAAACTTCTTGCTGCAGGTATTATTTACGCCATATCAGACTCGACATGGGTGAGTCCCACACAGGTAGTCCCTAAGAAGGGGGGAATTACTGTCACCCAAAATTTGCTAAATGAACCTGTCACCACCCGATTGGTAACCGGGTTGCGAGTTTGCATTGACTACCGCCGTTTGAATGCCGCCACGCTAAAGGATCACTTTCCTTTACCGTTCATTGATCAAATCTTAGAGTGTCTTGCCGGTAGATCGCATTTCTGTTTTCTTGACGGGTACTCGGGGTACAACCAGATCTCGATTGATCCTCACTACTAAAAAAAAGGTCTTTAACTATAATAAAAAAATTGTAGCAAAAACCCCATATTTTGTAGCGAAAGGCTTTAACTACATATTTCTTTACACATACAAATTGTAGTATATGCTCGTATAGCTAAAGCCTTTAACTATATTTTTTAAATATGTAGTTAGATAATCCATTCGCTACGAATTCATATGTATCCAAAAGTGTAGCTAGATATTGTCCTTACATATTTAAATATAGGTATAGTTATAGCTAAATGTATGCCTACAATTGTATATATAGTCAGTATGTAGCAAAAACATGAAGTTAATACAAATTATATGTAGTTAATGTGTAGGGAAAGGCAACATCTACTGCACACATATATATGTAGTTGGATTATGCACTAGCTACATATGTAGTGCCACATATACATATATGTATAGTTTGATTATTCATGTATTGTGTAATTAGTCCAAAAGCTCTTTTAGTAACAAATTTGTAGTAGTTAGACCAAGTTATGCTCTTTATGCCAACAAACTTACTTTCATTTATATTGAAACGTCAAATGTACATGGGGAGGACGTATACCTTGCCCCTATTACATAATGTGTACAAAGAAAAGGATATATATATACTAATAAATTCGGTGAGGTCTACACGCATCTTGGAAAAAGAGTATGTATCTTTCTCGACCAGTTTTAGAATCATTTTTGTCTTCTCCTTCTGTTCAATGAGTTGGTGATAGCATAGGTTCTTGTGTTGCACAAAGTTGTGACCTTGTGACACGTTGGCCCTTCATCCGATTTCCTTAATGAGTGGGTCAATTTTGTTGAATGGAAGAAGTCTTGATTTGAAGATTGTAGCATCGCCCCTCATAGTGACATCTTTCTATTACAACTTGGACCATCCATAGATGTTCTAGGAATCTTCTTTGTACTCTATTTTGTTGGACTTGATCTAGACCCAAAGAGGGATTCTTGTTTAGCAATAAGTTGACATTGAGGCCTTTTTTTATCCTGCATCATATATGTATCAAAATTGCAGTCATTGAATAGAATAATTATTTCATTCATTTTTAAGCTGCACCTTATTCACAATCTCCGTCATTCCTGCTCTTCCCTCAAAGTAGTACAATCTTTAAGCATGGATAGAATCTGAACCTGCAATAGTTAATCACATAAAGAAAGGTAGATGACAAGAGATGATTTGTTTAGTGTAGATTTTTTACCGTTTTAGGACTTGGTCTGGTCCACCATCACCATCTTATTCTAATTGCATATGAGGACTACATCTCACGTCTAAAATTGTAGTAGGCCTCCTAGTACAATAGTCGAGGACAACTCTGTGACCACACAACAATCCCAACAGATGGCGATGAAAGTGAACTGCAGATGGATACCCTATTGAATGGAATTTTGGTCATTGCCTAACTGAGCTATATATGAGAATTTAGACAAGCTATATATGAGATAAATGAAATTATTTCTCATCTTGTTAAGGAACAATCAAATATTAAGGAATAGAAACATTACTTGTACCAGACATACATACAAGTGTGAGTTTTGATGCATATTCAGATACTTACATGACAAACAGATTTCCATCAGTGACTCTATTGTGACTCCATCAAGCAGCAGTATGCATATAGTTGAAGGTTCATCATATAACACTCAACAAGATTTTGTCCCATGATGATTAACATCACCACTCCAGGACCTACAACAAATGAAATAGTTGAATAAATAAAAGACAAATGACGATTTGAAATGGCTGTAAGGTTTTACAAAACAGGAAAAAATTCAAAGGCTTTCTCCAGAGCATGTGCCCAACAATTGCTCAAGACTCGGGAGCACTATCCTACTTTCAGCAGCAGATTTTTTTCATTTTCTATCTACAACCAAATATTTTAAGTCATTGTTGCCTCATTAGGCATTGTCTATATTCAGTAGCTCTCATAAAAACAATCAACTGAGCCATTGGTTGTAAATAAATTGGCTGTTAAAAGCAGCTTGGAGCCACTTGGTATCACTTGCAACAATTATATATTTCAAAAGCCTTAAACAAAAACTAATCCATGTCATGGAAAACTAATGTCTAATTCATAGATTGCAGGAAGTAATAGTCTCAAATTAAGAAACTGATCATTTTATTTCTTATCCTCAATGGAGTTGTTAAGGTTCTTCACTCTAATTAGTTTGGTAACATTTTCACTCTTCACAACCCTTCATAAGAAATCTAAGACAATAACAACTAGCATAACCCATACCAAGACATGTTGGATAATTTCAAACTGGCTCATAGAATGATCAAGCACATTTAATACAAATAAACAATATTTCCAACAATGATGTCTTAGATAGGATGAAGATTGTTCGGAACTTTCAAATAAATAACAATTCCAACTGTGTCATGATGCGCTTATGAATAAGTGGAATCTAGGACATAATTACTCGTGTGGTAACAAAACTAAACAACATGAGGAAACCATGATGCACACCTTAACTTCATTGATCTCAGATTACTTTTCAACTAGTAAACCCAAATATATGACAAGAAAATTGAAGTTTATGGCATATTTTAAGTTCTTAAAAAGATACTCATTATATGGATGTGAAAGAAAACCATTAAGATCAACAGAACAAAATATACTCTGTTTGTGGTTGATACTAGAATCAAGTCTGGAGTTTGGATTAGTCAAAGATACACATACCTTTCTTTGAGAAGACAGAAGATAGATAATATGTATTTCCCAAGAGCCTTACACCACTTTAGCAAGAACAGACGAGCATAAGCATCTTGATCCTAGTGTAAATAATTTGTAATAGTATTGGGATATCTGGACATCATTTTGGGCAGTGTATCTACATCATCCAGTTCATCATGCAAGTATCACATAGGCCATAGTATATTTCTAATTAGCTCTCGCTCCAGGAACCACAATGAACACATCTAGCTTATGATACAGCAAAAGAAAGACATGGGAGTGATGAAACATGATGAAATGATTAGAATTTAGGAGGCACGATCCTATGAACTACAATTAAAAACTAGAAAGGTCAATTGTATACCCTTTAGATGTCCACTACCATATACATATACGGTAAATGAAATAGAAAAGGTTATCACCAGATGTCACATCAATTGGCTGTAAAAAATTATCACTAGAGTCAGTATATGTTTTAGGACCAGGTGCTAAAAACTGAACAACAAAATTTAGGAGAAATAAAAAGATACTTGCCATAAAAGGAGTTACAATAGAATGTACAACTAATATGCATCCTGATTACTAGAATAAAAATAACAATCATAAGATGACATCCTACTACATGTACTGTGTATACTTTACTAGCATGAACATAATTGATTAAGCAGAAATGGAAGTGATGGATATTTCTTGATTACAGTAATCTACTAAGAAATAAATACCTAAAGTTGTAGTTATCAAGATCTCCATATTTTCTATAATAAGTGAAAATAGAGGTAGCTCAGGGGAGAGGTATTTCTTCATACATCCACCAACCTTAGTTTCACTCATGGTTCATATAGATTCCTCATATTCAACTTGAAACTATGTCTCCTTGATGTTGGGATGGTTGTAACATTCAAGGTCTGACTCAATTTTCTCAAATTCGAGATTCACACCACTGAGAAAAAAAATAGTATGTCTCTTCCATTTTGTGGTATACTATAAAAAATGATAATCTTTATAGGACCAGGTCTCATCTGCATTAAAAAAATCAAGTATTTACCCTTGGGACTGAAGTACATTGCACTTGCAATACTTTGTTGTGTTATTTAGTCCCATATTGTCTGCTTGTACATGTCTCTACTCTCAGTTGCTATATTAGAGAGTACCCTATAAACCTTTTTACTAACTGAATAAACAATTCCATTTCTATCTTTAGTATCCAACTAATGATGTGAAATCATTAGGAAAAATAAGCACATAGGAAGCACAAAGGTGGTACTGAGATGCACAAATAGACACTCCATACGTGATGCACAAGTCCTTGCTAGTTAAATTTTCACCACCACATTGGTAGCCAAGGTTGTCAGCAAGAGAGTGGGTAATGAGAATTGTTGGTGTCTTCTTAGGGAATGGTATCAAAGGTTGACCAGTCACTAGCTTTCAAAAGCAATAATGATTTCCTCACTGCTCCTGCCATCAACCCGGCACAAACAAAGATGAACATCTCTCTGTTGCTTCTTTCCATCTAATCCTTTTGTACTACTGAATTTCTATTAAACTGATATTGCATATGCAATAAACTATCCAGAATATTAAATTTCACCAGACGTTTGAAACAATAACTAAAATAGAGAAGCTACAACTACATGTGCAGCAAATTTACATCATAGTTCACCTCTATGTGTAAACCACCATTTTAAAGTATGTAATGTGTGTGTTGTGTTTTATGGTAGTGAATTGAAGCAGTACAGTAAGCCACATGGCATACAGGGCTTAAATCTCGAGTCAAACGAGATGTAAGGCTCATAAAAAATATAACTCATGAGACTTGGGTGTTTGCTTGAGGTTATTTCACTGGGTAATAAAAGTTAAAAACATTCCACCTGGTTAGTTAGTACAATGATTTTAAATAGCTTACTATTTGTATTTTGGAACATCCGTCCTTATTCTCCTTATCCTACTTTACCACATCCTCCTTATCAATCCCCTCGTCATCTTTATTGTCCTCTCTTGCGTCGTACTCTTAATTGTTGTTGCTTATGCAAATTGGATGGAGCTAGAACAATTGAAGCCACTCTTTATTCTTATTCTTCCTAACTCCCAATGTCTTTTCCTATTCCTCCTATGAAGAAACTAACCGAACCTATGAACTGGGAACCAACAGACACATCAGTTAGACTTTCAGTTCAAGTATGAAACGTTTGTATGTATGTAATCCAACAAAGGCAACACATGTCCCTAATAGGAATTCTATTAATTTATATGAGGAAGTTAGGATTGAGTGGAACACACATAACATAGGTGTAATGTATGTAGGTATGTATCAACTTCCAGAAATCACTATAGAAGTCGGGCCATGTGAATACTTTGTCTAGGAGTTAGATAAGAGCAAAACATTAATGACTCAAATGTGACCTTAATGTCTGAGACACCATACCTTAAATTAGCGCTTGAATTTACTATTCTGCATAATGTTAAGCTCTTGTTAGCAGAATTTGATCCAATCAAAAGTTTTTTACGTGTTCATGTATCATTTACCATAAAATAAAAAATCTATAAATTGATCTAATCACAATCTTATTGAATATTGTTTTTATATGTCATGTATTAGGTTTTTCATATAGTAATATGACTAATGGGTATACTTAGACTCTTGGTTTCAATGCAACAAATTTTTTTGAACATGGCATTTAATAATATGCATTCCACTTGAATAGATTTAGAAACATATCAATGGCAATGAGTTCTTTTTAGATAATAGAAATGTGTTCAATTAGAATACCTTGTAATATATCATTTGTGACTTTATTAGTAACCTTGACATTGAATCTATAGCTTGACATTTTATCTATCACATAAGTGTATACCTGGGTCAGATCAAACACTAGATAAAAAGATAAATCTACATCTTAATACTGAAAATGTAACACTAAAATTTGTGTAAACAACTTTGGTAAAAAGATTGTATATAATCATATCCATAGTTATTTCAGTTTTAATTTAAAAAATATATACAAAAATTTGTTCTAAGGCGCGTCCGGGGGGAGCTAGGGCTCGAGGGCGATCTGGTGGCCGTGGCGACGATCGGCTGGTGGGGGCTGGATCGAGTGTGGCCGAGGGGCATGATCGGGGACCAAGGGGAAAGGAGTGCGACAACATGCAAGGCAGCATGGGACAGGATGCCACGGTGGTACCAAATGACAAAGGATTCAGGGTCACGGAGGTTGGGCTCGAGTTTAACTATGCAGGGATGCCTGGATCCGTGATAGACATGGGGGCGACAGAAGATACAGACTAAACGACGAATCAAGTCGACTTCCCAGAGTTGGACGGGGCCAAAGCAGGGGACAGCGCCAATAGTAACACTGGAGCCTGGAGGAGATGCTTAGGGGCAAACGGCAGAACGTAATGCATGGGGGAACCCTAAGCAATCTGTGGTTGGATAGGAGGACATCTGGAGGCTCAAGACTCCACCTCGACTGAAGATGCTAATGTGGTTGATTGAACACGAAGCCTTGCTTACAAATGAACTTAGATATATAAGGCATCTATCTACGAGTGATGTGTGTGGCAGGTGCAATACGCAAAGTGAGACAATCCTTCATGCTCTCAGAGATTGCAAGTACACTCAGTCGGTCTGGACTTTACTCCCCTTGGGTTGCAATGGCAGAGAGTTTTGGGACAGCAGCTCAACCAAAGATTAGGTACATTTAAACCTAAAGAGAGAGAAGAACGAGACCATGGAATTTTTGGTAGCATGTCACTATATATGGTGATGTAGGAATGTACACATATTTAAACAGGAGGTGAAAACTGCTACACATCAGACCACATACATACTTCAGCATACCAACTTGTCAATTCAGGCTATGATGAAAGAAGGAGAGGAAGATACTAGCAGAGATGATCTACGATGGGCATGTCCATCCTCAGGCACACTTAAGGTCAACACTGACGCAGCTATGACAAAAAAGGAAGCTACTATTTCTGGAATAATCTGAAACCACAAGGGGAACTGGATGGGAGGGTTGATTGCAAAGAGGAAGGCTCTGAATGTAACAGAGGCAAACTTTAAGCCATTTTGCAAGCCATTCTTGCGATTAATGAGAAGGAATGGCAGGAGGTAACCATTGAGACGGACAGTATGGAGGCTACTGCAGAGATACTATCTACTAAAGAGCCTAGTCCCAGATACAAGATCATTGTGGAGAAGATTAGGGCGCTAATGAAGCCAGGTTATGCACAGAAACATGTACACCAAGAGAAGAATCAAGCTGCTGACCTGCTCGCAAAGACTTTTAAAAACAAACCTTATCCTAACATTTGGTTAGAGACAACACCTCTAGATCTGGAAGAAGAAGGCTTGTGGTAGAAGTCCTAATCTCGAATTAGGGCATTGTATGTTATTTTCTGAATGAATAAGAAGAATCCTGATTTATTAAAAAAAAGAATATATACAAAAACAACTACCTTATTTTATGAATTACCCAAGGATTGAACCTTAAACTTATAGACATAGTCTTAGAGAATATGTAATGAAAATGACATTCATATCCAAATTCACCTTGCTTAGTTAGGAAAATCAAGGGGTACACCATAATCAAATTTAAGTCTCTACACATTAAATATGTCCGAATTTTATTGAAGCACTTCAAAGACATCTAGACAATGGAAAGGAGTTATGCTATTCACTATTCATTATCTGATTATCTGATAGGACCGAGCAAATTGTATATTGTAACTCACCTCCAGAATGTAATCAAGAGAAGTATGTTATCCAATGTGTCTAATGCATTTACATTTAAGCATTACTCAATTACCCTTTTGTTAGGCATGCAACAGAGGTTAAAATTAACTAAATTTGAGATATAAAATTGTTGTGCAGGTCTGAATACATCAAGATATAAAATTGGTGTGCAGATCTGAATACAATAATCCAATTTCAGGAGAATGGATTTTAGACTTGTTTCTGATGCCAGTTGTAGTTCTGTAGAGGACCAACACAAGCAACAAGCATACCTAATATAACTGATGCCAATGGATATACTTTGTTGGTCTGCAAAAATATAGGCATCACCAAATTCAAAATTCTAAATAAGTTAATCCAAATAGTAAGACACGATTAACTTTTTTAAGATATACCTACGTGGAAAGGCTTATCATAAGTTTAACAAACCAGGGAAACATATTTTTAGAAAAAGTGAGAAAATAGCTAAGAAAGTAAAAAGAACTACCAAACTGTCACAAAAGTTAAAAAATTAAAAACTGTAAAATATACAAGCATGCCACTGTGATGGTGTTTATCTAGTAGCATCAAATAATAATATAGTCTTCATATAAAATTTTATGATGCATAACATTCACATGAGCTTTTGTGAAGTCAGGTGGCATGTTTAATTGACCAAATTATAAGATGACATGCACCATGCTGGAAAAAAAGTAAAAGGTTGGAGCAGGCTACCACCTTATCTGAAAGCAAAGGGCTCATTTCAGGGAAGAATGGAATGAGTAGGCTGCTCAAAATTTAAAGAAATATTTATGAGTAAGAAAAAGATGCTTGGTAGATGGTATGGTGATGAATTAAAGAACCAAACACAACTAAAAACTATTTAATAATTGGACTAAATTAAATAACTCTTGAATATATCAAATCTAGAAGAGCACCTGATCTCAACATATAAGGCCAGAGATCTGATCTTTTAATAATTATGTCATTATTACATCAAGCTTACTAACTAGATAAGCACATTGGTCTAAAACCAAGCAAATACGGATGTAAACCATATGAACATTTAAACCTCATTCATAAGCATTTCTTTTGAGTAGCAATCTATCCACTCAAGAACTAACAGTAGGATCTGTCACCAACGAAGCAACCTGGATAGAATGATTTATTACCATAGACCCTACTGTAAGGGAGAAATAAATTCTAAGAGGAACACCAAACAGAACAAGGAGCAATCAGGCAATCACCAAGATGGAACAAGCCGCACTCAGGTCCCCCGCCGAACACCAATCAAGTACCTCATACCCGCACCACGAACGCGCAAACAAATTCTAACCAAACTACTGTGAATCCCACTGGAGACGCCCTCCTTGCTAGAAGAACACAAGAATCGCACCCTTTCGTCACCACACCCTTCTCGCTGGGTGACATGTCCAGCTTGGACATACCCTTCAACCCCTACCGCAGTATAAGGCGCAACTCAGTTGGAATACACCTGAGAAACATGAAGGTGATCCAATCGGGGGGTACCTCTAATCTATCTAACCAGAAGAGGACCAAAACCTCTCTCCTTCCCAACCTTGAAGACGAAGCCAAGACGATGGGCACATCAACCTTGGTTGAACCTGATAAATGAAATTTATCACCTAGAATGTACAGGGTTCCTGCGACAAAGACACCCAACTCGCGGCTAAGGACCTAGCTATGAAATATGACATCTCAGTCCTCTGTCTCCTAGAGACCATATGTAGCGACAACAGGGCTTTGGGGATCATAAAGAAGCTAGATTTCGTGCACTCACACATAGTCGAAGCCATTGGTTACTCGGGAGGCATTTGGGTGCTCTCAAGGCACAATGTCAACCTGGAAATCCTTTTCTCACACAAGCAATTCATCCATTACAAAATCCAAGACTCCTTATTCACCTTCATCTATGCTAGCACAACAAGGGGAGGCCACAAGCTCCTGTGGAATCACCTCTATGCTATGTCCCTCTCCATCACTGATCCCTGGGTGGAGATGGGGGACTTCAATGTAGTCATGCATCCGTCTGAGAAATTTGGAAGTAACACCTTCGACGCCGCCAATAGCATAGATTTTATCGAAGCTATGGAATCCTGCTCTCTCTATGACCTAGGGGCCTCTGGGGCCCGAATCACCTTCACGCAGGGACTCCTCCACGAGCGTCTTGATAGGGCATTGGCGAACAAGCCTTGGATCGACTCATTTGCAAGTAAAGATGTTCGAGTGCTCGAGAAGAACCATTCGGACCACACTCCTATGATGGTCTCATGCATCCAACAAACCTCCATTCACAAGCTCCTACCGATGTGCACCTCCACCAGATGGTACTCAACCCCGGGATATGTAGACTTCTTCAAAGAATCTTGGCCCCAGTAATAAGACCTCATGACTGCAAATGCTAGTTTCCTCGCCAAAGCCAAACGATGGGACTCTACTAAAAGGAAAACTGACAGGAAGGAGAAGGATAGGATCTCGAATAAGATCCAATGGAATCAGATGAACCTAGCCATCCGATTCAACCATACCACTGCACAGGAAACAATCGACCTGCAGAGTTAGCTTGACTCGATTATTAGACGCGAGGAGGCTGAGAGCCAACAAAGAGCCATATGTGAGTGGATTAAATTGGGTGACAATAACACTCGTTTCTTCCACTCTCTCACTAAAGCAAGAAGATGGAAAAACAAGATAATCTATCTCAAGGGCGATAACGGTGAATGGATATCCAATGATTCAAAGATTAAGCTGCTCATCCTCTCCTTCTCTTCAAATGTGTATACGGAAGTGAACCACATACTGAGAAGAGAAGTGTGTCCCTCCTTCCTGGGCTTATTCGCACCCCTCTCCCAAAGTCAATTTTGGATGTAATTCTTATGTCTATACTCAAGCTTTTCTAGGGTGCTTAACAAGATCTACAATAACATGCACGAGTTCATATAGAAAGTAGCACAATAAAAATAGGGCATACCAAACTAAAATTAGTAGTTTGATATCGCTTTAGTGGGTTTGAACTTGGTATCTTCTAAGTAGATTGCAGATTCTACAAAATGCAAAGTACGTTATCTATGGAAAGCTACAATGGGCTAGAAAGATTTTTCTGAAGGAGACGGTGGGAGTTGGGAACTGAAAGAAAGTATTTTGGTTGTGGTGATAAAAAATTAGTTTTACCTACCATTAATACACTATTTAGTATCTAGTGGATTGCGAACCAGTATATTCTGGCATGAACCATGATGCACTCATTCAAGTATGGCTTAGTGTTTTGTGTGTCTGCAAATAAGGAAGTGATAACTAAGATTTTCTCTAAATGTTTTTGATATCAGGGTCCTAATTTCATTATAAAAGGGAGAATGTATGATCCCACATGAATCAAATTATTTCCCTTTGGGTCTCTATCAATTATTTCCCTTGATGTGCTAAAGCTAATTACATTATCCTAGTGTTTGATTTCATTACATAAAACAATTTATATACAGGGAGAAATGCTAGAAAAACATAACATCTTCTGCCTAGTATCCACTCCCCTAACAAAAGGATCAAAAGAAACAACCAACAGCCAAGAGACCCCCTTTACAAATTAGCAACAAACAGTATACAATTCCAAAAAAAATTTGTGTCATAATGCCACATTTGATAATTGTTGCAATCTTCCCATTAGATCTTTGAGAAAATATTGGTAAGGGAAATGTTGTAAAAACCTTCAGGTATAGTTTAGGCCCTTATACAGAACTTACGTAGCATAGGAACAAAGAGAAAAGACAAAATCTGGACAGACTAAATAAGCTTTAGTCATGTAGCGGCCATGATGTGGTCACAATAATTAAGGTGAGCTCCTTAAAGCAAGTAGAATAGCATTTTATGGTACTAAATTGATACCTGAGTTGCAATTTCACTAGTAGAGTCTGAATTGCCCTCTGTGTGGCTCTGGATAGTACAATGCCAAACTGATATTAGCATCTTCGTCCATGGCAAGATAGATAAGAAGGACCATGGGGTTTCCACACAACTTTGTGTTGATTTTATCTAGGCATGCCCATCATCATCTTCCCCTCACCCATCACCCACCCAACCACCCACGTATCCTCCATTATTCTTCCTCTATATGTATCCTATATCCCTACTGCTGTTATGACCATCCTTCTCTATTGTTGGTGCTTGCGACAGTAAGAAGGTAGGAAACAGATGGAAGAGGAGGTAGTGGAGAGAGAAGGCATGTAGAAGAGCGGAGACAGTGGAGGATGGAATGAAAGAAAGTAGGGTAGACAAGAATGTATAGAGGAGTAGGTACCCAGGCAGAACTGAGATATAGGTAGGAATCAAGATTATTTCAGGGGAAGGTGTGACAGTGGTTGTAGAAGAAGTTGGGATTGGAGATAAGTTCTCTAAGGCAAAGTAGATTACCTCAGGTTCCTATGACAATGATGAAGACAAGAAAGTTGAAAGGCTTATGCTCTAAGCATTCAAAAGGTTTCCTATCCACATAGAAGGTATCTTAAAGACCACATTTTGTTCATTTGAGACCTAAATGCTCATCTATAGGTTTCATGTCCTCATAGGCTGAATATACAACAATAGATGGGACTCTGACAAGTGTCCTAATAGCACCAGGTTGACAAATGATTGCATGTTGCACATGAATTTCCCTTTTGATGTGATCTCAAAATTATGATTTTCACTTCCATATATATCAAAACAAGGTCTAATATGGTGCTACTCATAAATTATAAAAGGTCAAGACAAAGCCTTCTTATGGAACAAGGAGTCCTAGACTGTCTCAAGAAGACAATAGAGGGAAAGTGGGCTAAAGAAAGAAAACGAGGTGCTGACCCACGTTTTGTAAAGCAGCTCCAATAGGTCAGTACCTCACTAGTCCATCAATGATTGGTCTTATTTTTAGTAATGTCATGGGTGGTCAGTTCCATCTGCTCCATGAGTGTTCCTATCATATTTTCAGGTTGCTTCACAGAGTGGGTAAAACTTATGGGTAATCAAATTTTTCCAAATAAAAAAATGATTAGTTTTTTCATTGGAAAACAAACTGTACTAACAAATAGCATAAAATTATATAGAACACTAGTGAATTCACATGCTCAGGCAGCAATACTTACCATGGATTTAGTCTTTGAATAAAAGGAACCAATGAAATTAGGCCTGTTTTCCTCCTTGTATCCACTACCCAATCCTTCTAGGTGTTAACAATCGTACTCAAATATACAACCAGTTGCATAATTCATGAGCAGCAAACTGCGGGCCTTGGAAATGTCATCTAACAATCTGACCTCTCTTGCAGCTGACCTTTTCTATACTCATATGGTATTAACTACTTCTCACAAATCTTTTCTAAAACTTTTTCATAAAGAAACCATCAAGAGAAACTCAGTCTTGTGGTTCTTTTGCAATCAAATTATCAAATCAACAATTTCTAAAGTATATAGAAGTCTTGAAGCATCAATTACTATGTTGTCCTAGAAATGTCTCTACGCTACATTAAATGATCTAGACAATCAACAAAAACTCATCTTATCAACTTGTAATATCATGTGTGAAATTGGTGGTTGTAGGGAAGATCGATTAGCTCCATGTCAATATGACTACTTGTCGGGGAGGCAACATGTTTTTTTCTCCTTTCAGTTTGGTTTTGTGCCCCACATCACACACACACATTTGGCTATGACATCTATATATAATGGATAAATAATGCACGTATGGTCATGAGAAATTAGGCATTAATGAAATCCATAATTGAAAGTATATCAAAGAAAACAAGGACAACCTATGTAAGTGATCAACCTATGTTAGTGTTCAACTAATCATGCATGCAGAGGAGAAAACATAAAGACAGAGCACCATGTTACTGCTTTTTCTAGGCATCTCCTTTCTTCCAAGTCTTCACTCATCCTGGTGTTCATACTAATGCCCGCACCTGCAATAGCATAGACAGTAAGGAAAATAAAAAAAAACATAAGCATATGAGATGGGCACAATGAGAATTGAAAGAAGAAGGAAAAGAAATAACAAAAATGTTGAATATGCAGCAGAAACTAAGCAACATTCAAGACCATTGGTGAAGGAAAACAATTTTAGTCAGATGAATCAATGGCAAAGAATCCAGCGAAGACAGCTCATCATAGCCCTAGCGTTTCTCTCATTATGGCTATACATTCATCATTCATCATACAGTAACATACAGAAGATCATAAGACTATGCTTCACAATATTACAATAATCACTACATCAGATTTCTCTCATTAGATACTCTTCATAGCATAAGATGAGACAAGGATAAATAAAGAAGCGTTATGTCAACTTTTTGAATCACTAGAGAATAAAATGAGGCCATCATCCAGATAGTATCAAGAATGTATAACTTGTACACGTAATCAAGAAAACTCCTTTCAAGAAAGAATAAAATGCAAAGGCATATTCAGTTAGTCATTGTGAATAGTACAAACTATAACATATCTATTAGCATTCAAGCTGCATCTATCAGTAATATGGACTGGTTTTTAGCTAATAAAAAACTCCATGATAGACAAAGAACGATCATGTAATAGAGATGATTCAGAGAGAAGACCATCTAGGAAAAAAGGTAGCCTTGAAATCAAGCAACAAAATGCATACTACATCAATAACAAAAGAAAGTATCAACAAATATTTCTACCAATAATATTTAGAAGCCATTTGCATTAGTAATTCTCTTAGTGAATGTATAGTTGATAAGGGAATGACTAATAGAGAAAAATCATCAAGATTATATAAAATATACCATTAATTCATTTCCCCGTTATGATAAAACATACCTACTATAAGATATTATAACAGTACATGTAAAATGTTATATCCCCCACTAACATATAAAAAATACCAATCTCACTTGGAGAAATCTGATGCTTCCGCTATTGTGAAAAACATGGAGAAAGTTTGATGCTTCTTACCTTCGCTCACAAATGTAGGGGATCAATTTCCAATTCCAAAACTACTATAGGAAGCCTTTCTCTCTAGATCCATGTATCTAGATTGAGATTAGACTTGATTGGTTATAATTGACAAAAAGCATTATCATCCCAGACCGTTGCTTCATTTTACAGCTAACCAAAAAGAAACACATTAGCATGTAATTTTCATGTAGTTAGAATCCCATTACAAAGTAAAGCACCATGATGACAGTACATTGAAACTATAGGAGGCACATGTGAAAAATGCTCGATTAGGCATGTTGTGGATACTCTTTCATAGACCTTGAGTCCTTCTACTCAAGTTGTAGAAGATCTCTTAATTTTAATGCTTTGGAGGATGCTTGGTTGCTCTATGAAAACCTACAAGATTATATTTTTACCCCATCTACAGTGGAAACGCCTATGGTGGATGCCTAGTGATGATCCTTGGATGTTTTCTGGCCTGAAGTGCCTTAACCTAAAGGTTCCTTAACAGGCAGCCAAAATTTTCATATGCTCCATAACAGAGGTCATATACCACGTTTTTTATTTATAACAATAGCCAAAAGCCGCAATCATAACCATTAGGTTGAAGAATCTATAAATCCAACTATCTAGGAATGAGTTCATCAATTCAGCACGTCATGGCCCTGCATTTAAGAATTAGAATATCAAGGAATTGATTTAGAATCAAAACATTAATTTGATAATCTAAGGCTAATGACTTAAATGAGTTTTATCTTTAGTGCTAAAGGATCAGGCATGCCTACCTTGCATATGACTCGTGAACTCTCTTCCCAAATAGGCATCATAGGAGGTTCCATGTCAGATTGTGAATGTGAATCTTCATTGGAGTAGAGATCCTTTTGAAAATGACACTGTGAATGAAAATGACAATTCACGTCAATGTTAGTCCTCTCATGAAGTAATGATTTACTAGAAATGAAGGTAATTGCCCCATTGTCACCAATTCATAGGTATAGTGTTAACTTACTATGTAAAATACATTCTAAAATACTACGTAAAATACACAGAGACAAGAAATTTTAATATAATTCAAATACATTCTTGTCCCAAAATCACTAATAGGAAACAAGATAGTTTCTCACTCAATTTTGATTTTGATGAGTAGGCAAACTATGTACCCACCTTATTTTTAATATTTCTTGGAGGAGGGATGATGCCAGAATGACAATGATAAGATATAGAACTTGCTTTCCCAGAGATCACCCTCACGATACTGGCAAAGGAAAAGGGGAACAACGACGGGATAGGATGATGGCAGACTGCAATTGGAGCCTCTTGGTGGTAGCAGCCTGGTGAAGGATTGGAAATGATAACTTGAGGAGAGGACCGAAGGGGGCAATGTCGATCCAACTTGAGTTCTCGCAGGGACGGTTCACAAGGGAGGATGCCCGCAATAGTTGTTGGACGGAAATTGGGAGAGGATGCAGTGATTCTGCGATTGATGGGGGCGCGCGGGGGTGCATGGGGGATATGGAATTTGGTGAAATTTTCCCTCCAATTGGCTCATCATTTAGTTTGAAAAATGAAGCTTTGGCTATATTTATCATACTTACATCTAATAGGAGGGAGAATGTGTAGCTATGTGTAATATATAGGATTAGTTACACTTACTTTAGTTACAATTACATATTTTATAGCCAAAAATAGCTTTAGCTACATGTAATAGAATTGTAATTAAAATAAATATAGCCTAATCATAGTTTTTTTGTAGTGCCTTCTGATCAAGAGAAATCTACTTTCACTTGTCCCTATGGGACTTTCGCGTACCGCCGCATGCCTTTTGGTTTATGCAATGCACGGGCGACGTTTCAACGCTGTATGCTCGCCATATTTTCTGACATGGTAGAGCGTTGTCTCGAGGTTTTTATGGATGACTTTTCGGTGCATGGTGCATCGTTTGATGAATGTCTCTATAATCTAGACAAAGTTTTACAGCGCTGTGAGGACACACATTTGGTCCTCAATTGGGAAAAATGTCACATGATGGTGAATGAGGGAATAGTGCTAGGACATAAGGTTTCTAGTAAAGGTTTAGAGGTGTATCCGGTAAAAATTGAGGTCATT
Organism: Alisma plantago-aquatica; assembly: GCA_963693085.1. Lineage (NCBI taxonomy): Eukaryota > Viridiplantae > Streptophyta > Magnoliopsida > Alismatales > Alismataceae > Alisma > Alisma plantago-aquatica. The sequence goes on along the minus strand of OY856409.1, from coordinate 361,748,984 downwards.
TCCAAATTGCCCCAACTAAATTTTGTAAAAGGGGTAAGAAGTTTCTTGGGACATGCCGGGTTCTATCGACGATTTATAAAAGATTTTTATAAAATTGTGAAACCTCTATCCGAGCTTTTGGAGAAAGATGTGGTTTTTGATTTCAATGATAAGTGTCTACATGCGTTCGAAGTGGTAAAAGAAAAGCTAATTTCTGCACCGGTTGTTCAAACACCGGATTGGACAAAACCCTTTGAACTAATGTGTGACGCTTCGGACTTTGCGGTAGGAGCTGTGTTGGGGCAGCGGGTTGACAATAAGCCCGCCGTGATTTTCTATGCTTCAAAGACCTTGAATGATGCCCAATTGAATTATACAACTACGGAAAAAGAATTACTCGCTGTTGTTTTTGCTTTTGAAAAATTCCGGTAGTATTTAGTTGGATCTAAAGTAGTTGTATGGACTGACCATGCCGGAATAAAATACTTAATGGAGAAAAAAGACGCAAAGCCTAGACTCATTAGGTAGATTTTGCTCTTACAAGAATTTGACATCGAAATCAAGGATAAATCTGGGATTGAAAATGTTGTTGCGGATCATTTGTCTAGGTTAGAAAGGGTGGATGAAAAAGACTTACATATATCCATAACCAAGACGTTTCCGGATGAACAACTTTTGAAAATTAACTCTAAAGATCCTTGGTTCGCTGAGATTGTAAATTATTTGTCTTGCGGGATCATCCCGGAAGATTGGTCATATCAGGAGAAGAAAAGATTTTTCCATTCTTTAAGATATTATTTTTGGGATGATCCACTTCTTCTTAAGCAATGCAGGGACAGTATCTTGCGCAGGTGTGTGCCTGAAATGGAGTACGAGAGCGTTCTCCAACATTGCCATGCATCACCCACGGGAGGACACCACGCCAGCTCGCGCACGGCAGCTAAGGTTTTGGAAAGTGGCCTCTATTGGCCAACTTTGTTTTGGGATGCCTACGATTTTGTGAGGCAATGTGATTCTTGCCAGCGTGCAGGTAATATCTCAAAGCGACAGGAGATGCCCCTGAATGTGTTTCAGGAAGTGGAGGTATTTGATCTTTGGGGCATAGATTTCATGAGACCTTTTGTGTCCTCGAACTCCAATTTATACATTTTATTAGCAGTTGATTATGTGTCGAAGTGGGTGGAAGCAATACCCACAAGGACTAATGATTCCACTATAGTGTGCAGATTCGTGAAAGAAAATATTTTCTGCAGGTTTGGAGTACCCCGAATGATAATCAGTGATGGGGGTACGCATTGTAGGAATCAAAAGTTTTCGACATTATTGAAGAAATATGGGGTCAAGCACAACATAGGCACCCCATATCACCCACAGACCCAAGGGCAGGTGGAGGTCTCAAACTGTGAAATTAAGAAGATTCTAGAGCGTACGGTGGCATCCACGAGGAAGAACTAGAGTGCCCTACTACCAGATGCATTGTGGGCATATAGGACGACTTACAAAACACCTATAGGCACCACGCCTTTTAGGTTGGCGTATGGCTGGGCTTGTCATTTGCCGGTTGAGTTGGAGCACAAGGCCCATTGGGCGCTTAGAAGGCTAAATCTGAGTTACAATGAAGCGGGGGGAAAGAGGATGCTTGAATTGAATGAGTTGGACAAGCTAAGGATGACGACGTATGAGAACGCACAGATATATAAGGAGCGCACAAAGCTGATCCACGATCGCCACATCGAGTTGCGCACATTCAAGAAGGGAGATAGTGTCTTGTTGTTCAACTCACGACTCAAGTTGCATCCCGGGAAGCTCAAATCCCGGTGGAGTGGACCGTTCGTGGTGGAAGAGGTCAAACCACACGGCGCGATCTTAGTGCGTGATGGTGATACCACGTTTTTGGTGAATGGACAAAGGCTGAAGCTCTATTTTGGGGAGAATTACAAGAGGAAGGTGAATGAGGTCAAACTCATTTCACTTTTGGATGATTGAGATGCCCGGAAGCAGTCTAGCCTAAGACGTTAAATAAGGGCGCTTGTTGGGAGGCAACCCAACCATCGATACATTAGGATAGTTTATTTATAATCGTAGGTTGCTTTATTTTTGTTCAATTTTTAGTGTAAAGAAGATACCTTGATCCGTTTGTTCATTGTGCAGGCTGAGGCAGAGTCGATACCATCGACACACTGGTCGATGGTATCGACAAGGGTACAGGTTGACGACTACAAATTTCGTTCTGAGTCGATACCATCGACAGCCTCATCGATGGTATCGACATACCTACAGGTGGTCGAGAAGGAAAAGTCGATAGTATCGACACAGGCGTCGATACCATCGAGATCTCTGGAGAAGTTCAGACCGATATGTCACAGTCAACTCGATACCATCGACGGCCATGTCGATGGTATCGACATGGTTACAGGTTGAAATGCAAAGTGGCGGTGTCGCAATGAAGACAAGTCGATACCATCGACCCGAGTCGATGGTATCGACCATCCATGTCACCAATCCGCGCAAACAAATCGACGGCGATCGTGACTTCCACGTCATCGATCCGGGTGCAGCGTCGATACCATCGACCCATGTTGACAGTATCGACACGTCAGTGATCCGGGTTTCAAGATCCAGCAATCGACGACCGTCGATACCAAGTGAGGGGCGGATAGCATCGACCGATGTCGATACCATCGACTCGCGTCGATGGTATCGACGGGCTAACAGTGGCGTCAGCCAAGTCTATTTAAGGAGAATCATTACGTCATTTGACGTCACACCTTCAGAGTGATCTCCTCCCTTTGCGCCGAGCACTCCCCCGAGCCATCCAAGAGCGAAGACCAGCATCACCGAGTGACGATCATCACCGAGCGTAGATTCATATCTCCATTCTGCACCGAGCTCTCTTTCTAATCCCTTTCTCGTCGCCAACATGGTTCACGTTGCTGGAGCATCTTCTTCACGTGTAGACCCGGAGGATATCCCGGAGTTTGTGCCACCTCCTCCCGGGTCAGTTGCACGGCCGCGCATGATGCATCCATCCACAGAGGTGAAGAAGATATACGAGGAGATCTTAAAAAGGAAGATCGAACCCACCCGGTATGTGGACCGGGAAACGATCCGAGACCTCGGATTCGAGGCCAATTTGGCCTATGTTCTGCAGGGGCAGGCCCGTCACACGGGGCAAAGGCCCGATGTGTTGCGCTACCATGCGGATGGTCAGTCGTTCTTCAATGACTGGCCGACATATAAGGAGTTGGTGGCGGAGTTCATGGCGTCGCTTGACGTCTGCGTCGTGCCCAACGACGTAGTTGCCACTGACCGTGAATGGATAAAGGGCCGGGTGTCTTTCCGGCTGTACAACCGTGACTATACCCTAATGCTTCGCCAATTCAACATGATCTTCAATTGGAATCATTCTCAGTACGACAACTGGCGGTCGGACAACCACACCGACTATCCAGCCATCTTCTCTGAGTTGGTGACGGTCCCGCATGGACGGTCGGTGAGCTACCACAACGCTGCGGTAGCCGACTTCGAGCACCCGTTTGTTCGGGTATTGCACCGGATGTTGAGTTCCACCATCTTTGCTCGAAGTGATCTTGCCCTCAGCAAATTCTAGGAGCCCGATCTTTTCTTTCTCTACAAGCTCCTGAAGAAACAAGAGTGCAACTCGGGTGCATTCTTTCTACAACGAGTGTTGGCGGTGAAGAGGAGCACGAGAAAAGCCCCGATTCATTTTGGAGGGCTTGTCACCAGGATTGCCCTCTACTTGGGATTGAATATCAATCAGCTGACCCCTCTTTCTACGAGAAGCAAGGTCAACTTGCAACATCTACACCGAGCCAATCTCGTTCTTCTCCGAGCTGGCGTGGCTTTTGCGCATTGCCACGTAAATCAAGCGTACCAGGAGTGCGCGCTGCCCGATCCGGTCTTCAACATCGAGGGAGCACAACACTTTCGATGGCCAATCATAGCCATCACCGACTCCGATGAAGAAGGTGGCAACGACGGTGGTGACGACAGACAGAACGACGAGGCTGAGGAGGAAGAAGAGGCATTTACACCTCTTCGAGCACGAGTAGCACCCCAGAAGCGTCCTTGAATGCATCCGGGTGTGTCTTCATCATCACAACCTACGCCGCCACCACCACAGCCCTCGCAACCTAGCGAGGATGCCTATTCCATGCAAGGCATGTACACTATGCTGCAGGACATCCACCAGACACAGCAACAGCATACAGCCACATTTGCCGGTATTCAAGAGACTACCAACCGACTAGTTGTCAACCAACAGGCGATCTTTGAGAATGAGCGCCTTCTCTTTGGGAATCAACAGAATATCCATGACAGGTTGCACAGGATGGAGGTGCAACAAAAGCCATTTTACGACCATTACTGGAGCCAGGGCTATTTTGGGGGGTATCCACAGCCTCCACCGATGCCCCAGTATGATCCGACCATCCAGGGCCAGTTCCCGTCTTGGGACCCCACTGCACCGCAGTACCCGCCTCCACCTACACATGATTGATCTGGTATCCCTGTTCCAATCTTTAAGTTTGTTTTTGACTATGAGGCCATAGTCGAATTCAAGCTTGGGGGGGTAGTTGGAACAACTTTATCTTTTATTGTTTTTAGTTTTAACATTATTGCTTTTGTTTCTTGTTATTTGTTTCTTGCAATTTTAGCTTTTGTAGGATCCACATGCTATCTAGTGTAATTGTGGATGTCGTAAAGTTGTGTCATCTCAATTAATAGTGCATGGGAAATTCAAGGGAAATTTGAAATTTTTGTGTCTTTGGATAGCTTGTTTTGTTTTGAACTTGGGCACATATCCTATGGAAAATAATTGGTTATGTCAACTTTAAAACAACATTTCATAATTGTACTCCTAATAATTCATAAAAGTGGACGGAAATGGTTGTTTGAGCCTAAACTGACCAAATGGTAATGAGACTTTAATTGGATGTAAGAGAGAGAACCCTCTAAACTACTACACATGTCAGTAAGGAGGGACGCATAATATCTTTCTAAGGTTCAGTCATCTAGTCTTGTGATCGTTCCACTTCATTTTTCCATAATCCACCCAAGAATTGGAAGTAAAGTGCAGTTTTAATTCCTTTTGTTTGCATAGCATCTAGATAGGACTTGCATTGCAACTTTCCATATGTTTTGCATAAAAAAAGTATAGTGATTCATGCACATTACCCTTAGGTGCATGCCATGTAGTTGCATTCATAATTTTCATGCATAAAGTACATCATGTATCTCAATTTTTCTCCAAATGGTGAATTAAATTGTTCCATACCTTCTAAATAGTGCAAATTTTTGAGTATGAAGCAAATAAGCCAATAAAATATTCTTTGTCAATTATGGATACTAGTAAATGCACACATGCATATGCATGTGTCCATTTTAAATATAAAAAAATGTGTTAGAGTATTTTAAATTTTGAAAAGGTAAAATACATATGTTTTTCTAATAAATCATAAGTAAACACATGTAATTGTATTAGAAATTGCATTTATAAAATAATGAACAGGTTCTATGAGACTATTATTGATGAATGAGACAGTTTATTTAAGAACTATCAATTTGTAGGGTGAAATAGCAAAAGGGAGTGTCGAAAAGTAATTATTTTGCACAATTAATGTAATGTTTTGAGAATTGCAAATTGACAGCAAAAAGACCGTTACAAATGTACAAGGAAATAAATCATAGAAGAACGAAAATATCGATATAGACAATTATGATTAACAACATTTGCCATGTCTAACATGATGGAATATGGCTGACGTGTGCTAACTACCATGCATGAAGACCAAAAGACATATAATGAGTAAATAAGAGACATGAGGGAGAAAAAAATGACAAATTGGTGAATAAATGTGTGACGATAGAAATAGAGTTGAGGATGGCACTTCTTTTTAGAATCTTCCACATGTTTTGTTAAAACATTAAAGTTATTTTTAAATTTCAATAATTAATTATTGAAATTTGCTTCTTTATAGAGGTATATATATGGGTAGAAATTATTTTTTCCTTAATATTTAGTAATATAAGAGTGGGAGAAAATATGTGAGAAGTGTAATAAAGTTAGGATAACAATAGAGAGTTTCTTGCACAATGCTAATCAAATAAGGAACAAAAGTATTTCTATATCCTGCTACAACATGACATGCATGTTTTATGCACCGAATGCAAAATTTGAATTTTACATGCCGAAGCATTTTAGTATCTCCTAATGCTAAGAGCAAAGGTGGAAGACAAGAAGGATATCAATTTACCTCTGCTGAAGATATGGAATAAAATAAGGCACATGTTGCTTCAGCCTCAAGTATTGGTGGGGTTTCCCATAAAACTTCCAAGCTTGCATATGGGAAAGTATGAGACTGTATATCATTAATGGATTATTCATGCTACGTCAATATTGCCCATGTTTATTTACCTCTATAGAGTGGGCAATATGCTTCAAAAGGGCAATCTCAATTAACATAAGTGGCTCCCCTGAACTAAGTTTGTGCTTTGTGCAGCACATACATAAATGACATACACAAATAGATGTAAGGTTAGTACATGTGGATGACAAAACAAAAACTCATGTACAACATGGAAAGAATAATAATTCATCATTTTAAATAACAAACTAGATAGAATAGTCTTGATCACAATCCGATTAAATCTTGAATTGCACTTAATGATCCAGTTAGAGTTAGATCAATTGTGTGGAAAATTATCATATACTTTATTGGACAAGCATGATTTTTTTTCTTCTAGAAAAATTGTTCTCGCAAAGAGTTTGAGGTTGTATAATTAACTCAAATGTAGCATCAATCATTTTTTTGAATTTCTATAAAAAACAAATTTCACCAATACAAGTAATATCATCCAATTTTTTCCTCTTACACTAAATTAAAAGAACAATTTCATTTTTTAACAATAAATGTCAGAAAAATAGGCTTGTAGGCAATTTTGGACAAACTTATTATGCAAAATAGAGGCATGTATATCTCAAACGAAAAGTGAAAACATAGTTAAGGATATGTTCACACTAAACAACACCTTCAACACCGAGCCAATACTTTAAACCAATGAGATTCCTGATGGGATGAATAGCCTAATTCAAAACAACATCAACTATTACATGATCCATAGCCTAATTCAAAACAACATCAACTATTACATGATCCAACAGATGACACTTTTCACAACTTATGTTGAGTATGGTATGCATTATAACCACTATGACAATAGTAGTGCATATCTACCAAACTATGAAATGAAATCATGTATGCACAAGTGCATGATGATTATGTTACTTCGTATGCCACAGTCTTCTCCAACAAGGAAGATGATGAATCCCATGTAATATGGCAAAGGTCTATGTTGTTGGGCTTAACCGAGTCATACACTTTTCCCTCAAGAAAGTGTCCAATGCTCGAACTGAGGTGCAATTCTTCTCCCTGCATTTCAAACAACAACACTGTATATGAGACGGAAGGGTGACATATGGCCATAGTTTATCTTAAGCTGCTTCAAATTTTCAAACAATTCAAATTGTATACCAAGCTAATGTGCATCCTCATAATAATATAATAAGAATGAGACAATCTCTTAAGCATTAATTCGGCTTTCATTTCCTTAGGAAAAAATAAATACCTTGCCATGTTGAGATAGGAATCATGGTCAAATTTGCCCCGGCCATAAGATAGTAAAGTCCCGACATCGCTCATCTTCTATATATGTATGATTACTGGTCGAAGAAAAAATGATCCAGTGGCAGAAAAAAGAGGATGAGCATATTGAACCACACTTAGAGAGAAGAGATCAACAAGCAAATCCATTAGAAGCTTCAATCTCTCGGGCTAAGAGTTAATGTTTAAATGGTTGCATACTTAGGGCTTTAGGGCCTCCCTAAAGTTTTGCTATATCTTGTAAAAACTGATGCCAAAGAACCGACTTCACTCATACCAAACTTACAGTGATCATCAACAAGCAAAAAGATTTGAGCTAAAACATAAAGTCTGTCGGACAAGATCAATTGGTTACTAAAGAGAATAATAATGGTGATCCACACCGCTACTGCAAGAGGATGCAGGTCTCAGAGGCAGGTATTGCTGCATCAGACTGCAAACTCTAGCGTGATCAATGCATATTCCCTAGCTAACTCGACCAGAAGCTCACATCATCCCTCGCTAGTGAGGTCCTTTCATGCCTGCATAGGATCAACGGGGCAGTCAAAAAAGTAAAGTTACTGTACTGCATTATTCGAGAGAATGGGGGAAGATTTGTGATTGTTCATAGCAATCACAACTCAAACTCGTAAAACAACCTTAAAGAAGGCATTGAGGCTCGCGTCCGCCGGGTCCGAGGATGATCCACTAATCTCAAAACGGACTGCAACAATGACGTGACATCTTTGACAGTGAAATGAGCCCGCATACTTCATCAAAAAGAACAGAACAAATTCATGAAGTGCAGCGATAGCGTAAGTCAAAGAAAAGATACATGATTCAAGGCTGACCTGTCATGGGCTTCCAAGCTGTTGGCGCCTGAAGGAGAGTGTAGAATGGGAAAGGATGTGATTCTTCCTGCGTAGAGATACCATGTCAGCATAGGCAATACTATACATGTAACATGCTCAGACTGGTCTAGAGAATCATAGCAAGAAAACATCAATGATTTCTGAGCCAAGAAACCATCACTTACAACATGATATGGCGAGAATTGGGTGAGGCGTAGTGAGAAAGCCCGCAAGCCCGCAAGCACGAAAGTTGCTTCTCCATTGCTACATCCGCCACAACGACAACCACAAAAATTGGAGCAAAATTACAAGACTGGGAGCACTCATACGGGAACGCATCAACAATGCCAGTGCCTCCTCAGCCGGCTCATTTGTGGTTTGCTTTCCTTCCTCATCAGAAAGTTATTGCTTGGTTGGACAATAAAATTTTTGACACGCGAGATAACTCCCTAGAATGGCGGTTGCGAGGCCGGCAGTGGAGAGTTTGTTGGGTTTTATGCCGTAGACGGTTATTCATCTGCCCGACAATGCAGTGAAAGATGCTATTTATGGGATGGTGGGGGAGTTTTTGGGGTGAATTATAATCATGGAGATACATGCGGGAGGAAGTTGAGTAGTTTGTTTTGCTTGGATATGTAGTAGTGGGCAACCAGAAGAGTTGATGGATCCTTTTTGTGCGGTGCAGAGATATGCAATGGTGTTGGAGATAATTACATAAAGGGTCAAATCAAACAAAAGATGGATGTAGTTAATAGAGTAACATTTAATAAAACATAAGAAAAACAATTTAAAATGTGGGCATCTTCACTATTAAATGAGAAATTATGAGAAGAAACAAGAAAATTGGACATTTTACGGCCCCACTTCTGGCATTGTTTTGACTCATTTAGTCACAACATATTGTCAAGATAATTGGAGCGTAGAATTAAGGAGGACAATAGTAGAGATAATTGTATGCAATTAGAGATGACACATCTAGAGAGAGAATTACCGTTGGTTGAAATTTTAGATAGTTACTTGAAAGGGTCAAAGAAACGGGAAAATGATTAGATGTAATTAATAGAATAATAATTAATAAGAGTTGAGAAAACTGAAAGAATATAAAGTTTGAAATGTGTGTTTTAATTGCATTGTTCGAGTAGTATACAAATGTGCGTGCTCTAGAAAAAGGAAATTTGAAATGTACACATCTCGTATACCGTATTAAATGAGAAAACAGTTAGAGAAGGAGTGAGAAACGTGGATGTGTTATACGTGAAGAGCACAGAAAGTGGGGGAGGGTTTGGAATAACAGACTCCACATCGTGCATGAACAAAACGTTAGAAAATTCAAGGGAAAAAAAGGAGAGAAAGGAGAGAGTTTGCGAGAAAACAGTTAGAGAAGGAGTGAGAAACGTGGATGTGTTATACGTGAAGAGCACATAAAGTGGGGGAGGGTTTAAAATAACAGACTCCACATCGTGCATGAACAAAACGTTAGAAAATTCAAGGGAAAAAAGGAGAGAATGGAGAGAGTTTGCGAGAGTTCAGCATTTTGAAAATGCTTTGATCTCATTGGTCAGTGGCATAATGGTAAATAAAAGTAAACATTCACTCTTTTTATAGTAGTATAGATAAGGGCTGAAAAAAAAATAGAAAAAAAAATCTGAAAAATCTGCATAATGAAAAAAAAGGAGTTATTTAGAAGCAATTAGAATAAGAAGGAGAAACGAATGTGATATCACCTGCATTTAAAGAATAATTGAGTACATGATGTAGCTTAATTAGATGTCCGTCTCGTGTTGAGATGGATGGATAGTTAGTACATGCATCATTCCACCTAATTTTAGGCATTAGGGCATTTCTCATGTGCATTTGCATCATATAGGACATTTTTGTTTTATGCAGGTTGAAACTGTACAATACTTCCACTTTCTTCCATGAGCCACCCATTTTCATCCACCCGTTGCTCGGATTGGTAGGCCACCGTGAATTTCTCCTCACTAATGAATATCAGGAGAACTGCTTCCATGTAGATGGTAGTTAGGGCGAGCAACGTAGTATAGGCGATCACAAGATGCACCAAGTCTGAACCGGCGAGTTTTATTATGTTAACTGCCTTATGTGATAGTGTTCATCAGTTTTGAGGTCAATTTCTTTTATTGATGATTATTGTCGCCTTTAGGGTAATTACTATTCTGTGGTTAGAGAAGGCCGGTTTGTGAATGTCCGGTGGGAGTCAAATGGGATGTTGATGTGGTGTGTTGTTTTTCAGTTGACATTTGCAATTCTATTCTAAGGATTAGTTGCTCGAGGGCGAGCAACGTTCAAGCTTAGGGGAGTTTGATGTGATGATTTTGAGTCACATTTATAGACCTGTTTGATATGTGTTTTATGCTTTTATTAGTCATTTTTATGGTTAATGTTGCATAATTCATCTATTTTGGTCTTTGCCACTATTTTATGTCAAATCCCCTTTATTTCATCATTTTGAGCATTAATTGTCAAATTATTATTATTTGTGTGAAGTTATGTGATCTTGTCTTTGAATTTCAGGACAAACGAGTATTTGCTTCCGTCGATACCATCGACGGAAGTCGATACCATCGACATGGCCATAGGTTGCCAGCCGAAAGGAGCAACAAAGCGTCGATACTATCGACAGGGATGTCGATGGTATCGAGTCACCTTCAGGTTGTTGGCGATGAAGCAGTCGATAGTATTGACACCCCGTCGATACCATCGACACAAGGAGGCTGCAGCGACACAAAACGACAAAGCCATCGCTAGAGGGAGGTCGATACCATCGACCCAAGTCGATGGTATCGAGACTACAACAGGCTCTCGGACGAAAAGAAATCAAGGGCTGCCGCTACCACACGGGGTCGATACCATCGACCCGCGTCGATGGTATCGACGCCGTCAGATATGCGTTGGATTCAGATTGATCTCAATCGGACGGCTGGAGTTAATTAACGACCTAATTAGGGACTTATACCTAATGACGGCCGGCCAGACGGAAGAATCATCGGAGGAGCCATTGCACGAGTACCGAGGAGTGAGAGAGAGGAGAATGGAGGCCAGAAGTTCATCCCAGTCGATCCGGACGCCGAAGAAGACAGATTTCACCACCGAAAGGCGGGAGAGCACGTGTTCTACACAAAGGATCAATCAGTTCTTCTCCATTCAGGGGTTTTTCCTCTCAATTCACGTTTTTCACATGATTTCCCCTATCTCTACCTTGTACTTGTTTGAGATGAACATGCGAGGCTAATCCCCTTCATCTTTAGGACCGGGAGTAGCCCGGGGATTCATTGTATGACAGTTTTATAATAGTAATTCATATTTTCTCTCTTAAATCCGTGGTATAGTTTTGTTTTCTCCATATATTGTTATGCTTGATCACCATAATAATAACCTAATGCCCTTAATCACTTTGAAAGAAGGATTAACGGCTGAAAAGAGACGAAATCTATGTTAATCGATAAATCCCTTGACCAAGGTGGTGTAAAATTAATGGTGGATACTGAGAGATCGTTCGTAATGCACTTAGTTTAGGGGATAGGTTACTACGATGGTGGAACCGACCTAAACCTAAGTAGTGAATTGCACCACGACAGTGGGCAATTCTGTTTTCAGGCCATTACCCAGATAGAGAGAGAAGATTGAGGCATTATATAAAATCTAATACAATGAAAACCCGCGGCGAAACCACAGTCCTAAAGATACCCTTTTGAATTGATTAAATTAACCTTTAATCAATTGTTTGCTTTGTTTTATTTTTATTTTCTTTTAATTTTGTTCAACAACCCCAATTTGTTATTCGGCTTAGCTGATCGCAAATAGTTAGTAGGAGTTTCCAACATTTCCGAGTATCCCTGCGTTCGACTCGGGCCTCACAAGGCCTATACTACTCGACGCGTACACTTGCATTTTTAGCACGTAGTAAAATACACGTCAAAGGCCTTAGGAAAGGCCCCTACAGGAGTGTCCTATGGAAGAGGACACAGGCAAAGAAAGATTTCTCTCACATACCCAGAGTGCATGATGAGGGGAGTCATTCTCACTAGATATGGTTGTGAGAAGGTCATTGACAATCTCAAAATCAAAGAAGCGATGGAAGGAAGTTTGAAGGAAATAGGGATGTTGAACGTTCTTTTCACACCCCAAATAACTTACCCCACTTTGACTCAGGAGTTCTTTTCCACCCTTGAAAAGACAAAGGTGAGAGGGAACGAAGTTATCATGCTTGCCATGATGGGAAACATGCACACTCTCACGTCAACCGAATTGAACTGTATTTTTGCTGCCAGTCTGGAAGAGGCCAAAAAGATGGAAGATGGCCTTCTTGAAAATGAGTTTGATTTCAATTATGTACATTTCTAGAAGCTCTTGACAGGAATCAAGGACTACAACACAGGGAGGTCCAAAACTACCTCCATAAGCAACCCCCTTTACAGTTATGTGCAAAAGGTCTTAGCCAATACCATTATGGGTCGATATGAAAATCAAGGTTCGATTTCACCGAAAGAGATGTTTGTCATGATAGCCATGAATCATAAGAAGCATATAGACCTTGGAGTGATGTTAATTGATCATATGAGGTCAATACCCTCCAAGAGTAAAACACCTTTTGTTATGGCGGGGTTTGTAACCTCAATCACACTTGCTTTGGGGTATGATCTTTCTAGAGTGGTGCACACAGTTGATCCTGATTTTGTTGACCTGAACTATATTATCCACTTCCACACTATTAAATTCAAGGACAAAAGGATGATTTATTATACAACTAGTGTGCCCAATTTTGAGCTTGAGTTGTCAGACCACATTGTGCCACTTCTTTCTGTGTTGGGGATCCTCTATAAATTTGAGGACAAATTATTGAAGTGGAAACAAGACAACCTAAGAGAAACATATAGTAGGGGAGCCACTACCGCACAAGAAGAGATAAAAGAATCAAATGTGCAAGGGTAGGAAAAATAAAGTGAAGGACACAGACAATCCCGAAGGACAAGAAGGAGAGATGAAGGAACATCCCAGCTGCAACAACCCTCAACAAATGCCTACGACATGTCTACCATCCAGGAGCAACTTGAGAGCATTCAGAAGACACAGAGCGACATGCAACTGATCCAGCAATACATGTGGCAAGACCAACAACAAATGCACCACCAAGTCAACCACTTGTATCACTACCACCATGCCCAAGAAGCAAGAAACCCCAAATGGGGTGAAGATTTTTGGGGTGGCATAGCTAGATATATAGAGACATACCCTCCACCCCAGGATGACTACTGGAGACATTACTACCAGCACCCTCCTACAGGCTCAGCTCCTCCTCCAAATCCTCCTCACTGATCTGACCAGCAGCCACAACAACCATGACAATTTCCCTATCTACCCTAAGCTATAGTTTCATGCTGAGGACAACATGATTCTAAAGTTTGGGATGGGTAGGGCGGTATGCACCACCCTATCTATCTTTTAGTGATTTTGTTCCACCTTTTCCATCTAGTTTAGTTTTCCTATTCTTGCTCTTTTTAATGCATTCTTGTATATCATGTAGTTAAATTCATGCAATTTTTTCCTAATTTTCAAAAATTTTATTCCTTTTTGCCATGCATTGCATTTCATTAGATTTTGGTAGTTTTTGCATGTTTACATAGGATTTGCCTATTTTACTACTTTAAGTTCAATAATGTAGGTTTAAGATGTGATTGAAGGCTAATTGACACCATTTTGGCCAATTTTGCCCAAGCTTGTATGATCTTTCCCAAAAAGCATGTTTTGACTTAATATCCACCATTTGAAATGAAATTTTTAATCCTTTGACAAATGAATGTTGTTTCTTAGAGTTTATTGCTATGTGCTCTTGTTTGTTGACTTTTTACATGTGCACCACTTCTCTCAAGATTTTGAAAGTTTTGGTTGTTTTTTGAATTGAGCAAGCTACAAACGCTTAAAGCCTATAAAATCACTTAATAGACATGTGAATGTCATGTTGTTCTATCATGTGGTGTGATACAATTTGATGAAGTGTTGGACTAGATTTCATGTAGGGAATTTTATGTTGAAGATTACACTAATGACCCCTCTTTGATCCGACTATTCTTCCACCATCTTCATACCTCTCCACCACATAAAAAGATGCCCTAGTGCACATAATTAGCCTTGGCCACCTCCAAACGTTTGGGGTGGCCATATATTTATCTCCTCGCTTCACTCTATCCACCATATGCCCTATCTACCCAAGGGCAAAGAAAAGAAAAGAAAAATAAGGAAAAAAGAATGTAAAAGGACTCCTGTTTAAGAGCATTCAAATAAAGAAAAGATGAGTTCTCTATGTAATAGCACTCCAAAAACCTTTCCACAACACATTCTTCTACTTTCATACCCATTGAGCTAGAAAACATCAAACCTAGCTCACTTTACCCTTTTCCACAGCCAAGTGGGTCATGTAGTGTGGTTCTAGGCTTAAGATTGAATGCATGAAAGTGAAACAATACTCCTAGCCATCTTTGATTAACACCAACATGAAACGGTTTACCCAGAATGATATGAAGGACATATGGACAACTTGTGTATTCTATGCTTTATATTTGAAGTTTGTATGCTCAGTGTTCATTTCATAATTGTTATGTGAAAGAGGAGAGGAGAGAGATGGAACACATGCACTTAGTCACTTCTAAGACCATATAGTGAATACTTTTTTGTTGCTATTCATTTGTCATTCTTGTTGGTTGAAGGAAAACTGAAAAGAGAGATTGAGTTGGAGCATACTTGAGGACAAGTATGTTTTAATTTTGGGGTGGTGATGTTGACCTGTTTTAGGGCTCCATCTCGTGCCATTTTGCACTTTAATCACATCTAAACAAGTTAGATTGCAAGTTAATTCCCCCAATTTGTGTTTCACCATCAAATGCACTTATGGACGTTCTTTGCACTATTTTTCAGGTACTCGTACCATGATTTGGATGGATGAGAGAGAAGGAAGGAGTTCTAGGGTTCCTCCATACATGGAGGGATCCCAAGAAGGCCCCAAATCTCCCTCAACCTACCCCCAATGGCCAAGCGTCATCATCAAACAAAGAAATCCATGGATGGTGAAACATGAAGTTCAATTACCTATTGTAGACCCCAAAATGGCCATGGGCATACCCCCAAAGTCATTTCTTTTATGGTGAAGAATCGATAGAATCAACAGAGATCTACCCCAATTTACCACGACTATGGCCCATTGAAGATACCACATCCGTGTCCACCGATACGGTCGTGGCCAACAGGGTAGAAGATGGTCGTGGCCCCCACAACAGCCGTGGGAATTTCACGCAAAGACCCCAGAATCAACAACGAGTTGCACTTGAATGCCCACAACTATGGCCATCCACCACGACTGTGGCCTTTGAAGACCAACACACATGTGCTGCTGCCCCATGATCAAGGTCCCCTCCTCCAAAACGGTCGTGTTACTCAACACGGTCGTGGTGCTCCTCACCCAACATGGCCAGGGCACTCCGCCATGGCCGTGGCCACCACCTACTTAGCATCTTCACCATCCTTTCCACACCATGCCCGTGTCCACTCCCCACGACCGTCCCATACCACCCTCACCAGGGCCGTGGCCCATCAACATGGCTGTGGTGACCAACCAACCCTACATATTTTTACACTATATTTGCCTCTACCCCCACTTACCCTAGTGCTTCCCCACCACCTATATATACATAGGTGGTGGCTTGGTCATGAACGTTATCTCCTCCTAGCCACCATTACTCCTCTCCACCCACTCCTTGATCATTTAGTGCATTCCCCTTGCATTTATGCTCTCCACCCACCATTTCCATCTCCATTTCACCTTGGTAACCTAGTTTTCTAGGTTTTCCTCCATAATCCCCCATATCTTGATGCCCATATACACCTTTGGAGGAGAGAGGACGTCCCCAAGTGCTAGGAGGTGAAGAAGGATGCTTCTTCCACGAGCTTCATGGAGTTTCTTCCCCTTCTTCCCCATTCTTTTTCCATTCCATTGATTATGTGTAGCTAAGACCCTCTTGAAGGGTTGTTTGGGGGTAAAATGTGACTTTGATACCATGTTGGCGGGGTTTTGGCTTGTAATGAACTTATTTTTATCTATGATGATTGATCCATGCTTTTATCTCTTATCCCATTGCCATTCTTGTGATTTATGATTTTTTGCTATGAATTGCTTATTTGATAGTGCTTGATGATACCATGTTTCTAGGAGAATTGGGATGCATGTGGCAATTTTAAATATGACTCCTAGGTCCCAATAGGGGATCCCTAGCTAGTCCCCTTTGTTCCTACATGCCTACCCTCTCTCCTACTACTTGGTATGAGACCTAAGTTACTAGTATAAGTGGGATTGATGTGATTGCCTAGATGTTTCTAAAGGCTAGAATGGCTAGTGGCATGAGGTCAAATACCCTCATATCTACTCCCATATCTACCCTTATCCCTCAATTTCTCAATACCACTTATCCTAGAAACCTAGATTTGGCTAATCCTTTTAGAATTACACCTAACCCTAGTCTTCCACTAGTAGTATAGGGTACATTCTAATAGAATTTGCCTTATTATTTGGTTTGGTAATCTAGATGAAAGATGAGAACCATGCTTGTCCAATAACCTCCCCCAACTAATATTAAAGTTACATCCCCAGATGGCCCACCTACCTTAATCATCTTGTTTAAAACTCAACATGCTCTATTTGTTTGCTTATGCTGGCATAGTCTAGTTGTTCTTGCTTAACCTAGTTAATTGCTTAGTTTTGATAGTTAGGGTAAATTTAGATCTTTTCTTTCTTTAGTGGTTAACTTAGTTTCTAAATTGCTTCTCACTCTTCTAGTGTAGTGTAACTTACCTTTTCTCTTGCTTAGTTAGTTGGTTAACCTAGATTGTTAAACTGGATTGTTTAAGATAACTTAGGTTCGATCCTACCCTTTCTTTCTCGTTCGCCAAGATTAATCACAAAACAAACCCCATATAAGCCCTTCAACCCTAGACCACATTACGAACATAGCCAACACTAGCCTAGCTCTAGTGCCCCCTCCATCCCTGAAGATCGACCCCTATTCTTGCCAATCACCTAAACTACAATAATACCCCGTGCGCTTGCGGGTGACCTATTTGGTACTGTGATTGACTTGGTTAGGGATAATAAAAATTTTGAAAGATCCACATGCGTGTTTGAGTTCCGTGGAGTGTATCTAGTCACCCCTTGTTGGCTAGTGTGTACGCCTCTGGCTCAACACACCAGGTTTCTATATATTCACAGTCTGGATAAGAACATTCCATGTCACTTCATCTTTCATAAAGGAGATGACCACCAAAATACATTATAAATTAACTTGTAGATGACCATAAGTGAACATGGAAACAACCATTAGCACACTTCCACGGTGGAAGTGGACTAATTGACTATTAGTTTGATGAGAGATAGGCATTGGGTGTCACATGAGGAAGGCATGGGATTGGTGGTATGTAGAGACTCAAAAAGTAGTTGGACGTAATGTATGGATCAATTACGATGCTAGCCTGCTAGGTATGTGATGAGATGACAAGATAAGGAAGGTGGGAAATAAACTTCAAATTGCAAGATATATCTGAACATAAAAGGGGACCTTATCAAGAATGAATTATTTAGTATAGTCAACAAATTCCATTCATAAGTCTACTAACAACATACTATCACACAACAAATAACATAGATATCTAATATTCTTCATGATAGAATATACTTGGATTCTAAGGCATCTGAAAAAACTATAAAATACAACATCAAACTAATAAGACAATTCAAATGAATTTGAAAATGTTTGTATGATTGCATATAAAATACAACCAGCCAACACTCTAAGGAGTAGAATGCTTCCCATTGAAATATCAATCTTTACCTAGTAGAGGATCTTATAATAAGAAAACTAATAGAAGGAAATATGATAACGGAATCTAAGGGTCACATCTGGATTTAAAGTGCCACACTTTATGATTTTTTCTATAACATAAGGGAGGACTATGAATTATGAGGTCTTGATAGACTGGCAATTTAACTACTAGTACACTATAATAGAAGGAAATGGAGCCACTACAAAAAAGATGGTCTTTAACTATGAGTTTTCTAATTGCATATAATTTCTATGTAGTTAAATCCCTAGTTTGCTACAAATTTGAAAAGTATAAATAAAAAATGTATCGTTAACTCAATTCATAAGACATAGCAACACTTATCCTCTCCATGTCTTAAATGTATTAACTAAATATAACTAAATGAGAACTTTTTAAAATAAAACCAAACTTCATATTTCATCGAAGGTTTGTCCGGTTGTGAGCCTCCCACACACAATATTCCCACTCAGTTAAAATCGCATAAGCTGGCTCCCAAATGCCCACGATTTCTCCCACTCCCTCGTGCAAACTTCCTCCAGGCGATCACTCCTCATCCCCCCCCAAATGGATCACTCTCCTTTACACAATCCCTGGATCGCTCGCCATGCAATCTGCTCACTGTTGCCAAATGCATCTGAGCTCACCGTCCAGGTTTCTTCTCTTCAACGCCTCCAAACGACAGCCTGAGGGCACAACATATCTCTAGTGTCGCCGCCCAGCAACCCAAGGGCATGGTCCCTCCATCGTCGCCGCCCCACGTGCAATCCCTGGATCGCTTGCCGCAGAATCTGCTCATTGTTGCCAAGCATCGTCTGAGATTGCCGGGTTTCTATTCTT
Source organism: Alisma plantago-aquatica (assembly GCA_963693085.1). Classification (NCBI taxonomy): domain Eukaryota; kingdom Viridiplantae; phylum Streptophyta; class Magnoliopsida; order Alismatales; family Alismataceae; genus Alisma; species Alisma plantago-aquatica. Next base: position 361,729,771 of record OY856409.1, on the reverse strand, counting down.
CAATGCCGCCGCACTGCAGCCTGAGGGCATGGTATCTCTCCAGCATCGTCACCCAACAGCCCAAGGGCACAGTCCCTCCATCATCACTGCTCAGCAACAGAGTGCCCAGACGTCCAGGTTAGGGTCGTGTTGATTTTTCTTCTCTGATTTCAATATCACATATGTCTTCCTTCACAAAAACCAGATGCCTCTGGGAAAGAGACGAGCTTCACATATCTTCGTTGCATTTTGAGATGAGTTATGTGTATATGTATTGGCTGACTTCTCGTTCTGGGGCTCATTCTTCACTTCTAGTTGTTCTTCTTCACTAAGAGCCCGTTTCGCTGGGCAGGAATCGAACTCGTGTAGCCACACTAAAACCAGTCCCATTGTTTCTATATGGTTCCCATACAAAGTCATCACAAATATTTTTAGATTAGATCATTAGAAGAGATCAACCCTCGAGCAAAGTTAGAAATCTACTAAACTAAAACCTAGCAAGTCCTCGGCCAGGCTTAAGTGTTATCTAGGCACTTGAACTCATTAAGAATAATATTCCAAAGGTAGTTCCTGGGCATTTCATTTTCTTCATGCAAGCTAGAATTTCTTTCATTTTATATCCAATGCATAATGCATAGGCATAAGAGATGAGATCTCTGAAGTAACTTGTTAAGACTATATTGTGTAATTTTAATCTTTTCAAAATTTATGTAACTCGATTAACAAGTTCACTTGGTAACCGACGTGTATATACTCAAAATTATACCAAAAATTGTTACATAATAAGCTTACATTAGTTCCTTGTGCATTATCCAGTGATCTATTCATGAGGTTTATTCAAATGTGAAACTAAAACTAGTCAAATTCATTTAAGTAGATTTGGTAGGTGGTGAGGGAAAGGGAGAGGTAAGCTGAAGGAAGAGAAGGGAACATATGGACGAGTGAATACTTTATTTGGTTTATAATTTGCAACATGAAGAAGGGAAAGTTGGCCAATGCAACACTCAACATAGATATATCCCATCTATTCACCATTAACATGGTTCTACCCAATCAAATAATAATGAAAATCATGTAAACCACATCTAGAGATACAAAGAAAGGTTTAAACCATATCTTTTAAGTCTAACAGGAGGATCGCCCAAGGTCCAAAGTAAGACTTGGATGTCATCCAACCAGAAGCAAAGCACACTATCATCTGGATCACCTTAACACTAAGTATTTGTATATTTCTAGCCATAGAACACAAACAAAAATTCAGAACAATTTGTGAATACTCATGGACATCAACATTTACCTTGTTGCAAGAGTTTTATGCCCTAAAAAATAGAGTATAATAAATCAGTTTGATTATTGGCACTAAGTGGTTGTGGAAACTAAAATTCCAAATAAATTGAAAAGCAACTGAGCCACATTGGTTATGTAGAACAATACAATATCAGTAGATGATCAATTCCCACTACCCTCTTGGAAAGAAAGATGCAACTCTAAAACTGTAGATTCAAAACATTCAACAACGCATAAAACTTTCAAGCTTCTCCCTAGTAGTTCTGAAAAGATAAACCAACATCATCTATGGTTGTTGTAGTATGATTAAAACTAAACTTAGTAGCATCTCAAGACACGGGTTGTATAACCAAACAATCTCCTATTTAAAGTTTTTTAGAACAACACAAACTCAAAGGGTGACAGGATATAGAAAATACTAGATGTATACTATTTGATCCATATATTATTTTTTTCTACTAGGACATCTTAGTTATTGTTCAACTCCTCCAACCTCATTTTACATGTGTTTGATCATCTTTACTGCAGTGGAAATGTAGAGCAAAACTGATGCAAACACATGCTATTTGGAAGTCATGCATATGTATATTGCAGACTTTTGTATAAAAAAAAGTCATTTTGAACATCTATAGGAATTTGTAAATGCATTAACAATCTACAATTATTTTTTGTCTCAAATTGGAGGCTATGAGTCTGTCCATTCAATTAGATTAGTTTAATCATAATCCAAATCTGTATGTGTCAATACTATGAGCTATGTGCTATGTATTTAAGATATAGGCACCATCTTATCTCTCAAAAACAAGGGTAAACGTTTCTTAGGAGATCAAGCCTATTTTTCTCCATGCTTCTCTGTGCTCTTCCATGTACATTGATTTATATCTATACTACTGCAGTTGATAACTGCCTAGATCATCATACAAATTACTAATTTCTTGTGCAAAGTTTGTTGATATACACATATTAGTTAATATAATATATTTGTTGAAGTAAAAACATTTGATGACAGCCCCTCTAATCTATAGTGGTGTTCATCCCTGTTGGAGTATCTATATGTTGAATGGAATCTTGGTGTTAGTTCTCCAAGTAATTATCTATCAGTAGATACTACAACTCCAAAACCTATATGTATTTTCTGAAAGAAAGAAATACTCTCTAGATGTGAATCACTCTTTTTAGCCCCTCCACAACAACTTCTCCTTTTCAAACTAAATAATGGCCCCTGCAAACTCAGGTCACAACCACAAAAAAGGCAGCGTCATTAACAATAGAAGTAACAAAAAAGGCAGTGTCATGAACCATCAAGACAAAACTATTTTGATATTTATTGACAATATGTCATAGATAAATAGATATATACATGGCTTGTCAAAGTATTATGTAGTATATAATGTATAATACGATCGGTATTATACTTTATCGATTTTCTACTTATTTATATATTTAATTTTTCATTGTTTTTAATTATGTACACTTTTTTTACCTTCTTTATTATTATTATTTTTAAATCTTTCCTTTTGATTAACAATTTCTATGTATTTATATATTTATTTTATTGATGTGTTTACTTACGTTTATCTAGGGAAGTATGATCGACAAAAGTTGGATTATTGAGGAAGACTGGACCAGTACAAAGTACTTAACTGGGGTAGTCAAATTCATAGAGGACACTTTCGAAAAATGTAGTAGGAATGAGACTATCTTATGCCCTTATAAAAAGTGTCTAAATACACAAAGACAAAACTGTCAAGTGACAACTGAGCACTTGTTATGGAATGGATTTTTCAACAGCTACACTAATTGGATTTTTCATGGTGAGACTTCTTCTGATGCCAAGGAAGATTCTTCTATGCAAGATAACATGCCGATTGATGATATGAGAGACATGTTGTACGATGCATATGGAGTCCAAAATTGTCGAGAAACTATGGATAGCGACGACGATGATGTATTTGTATTTATTGATGATGAAGAAGCTGAGAAATTCTACAAATTGTTAGAGATTGCTGCACAAGAGTTGTATCCTGGAAATAAGAAGTATTCCAAGCTGTATACCATTGTGAGGTTGTTCCATATAAAATGTACCAATTATTGGAGCAATAAATCATTTACTGAGCTACTCAAACTTAAAGGATTTTCTTCCTGAGGGTGACACGTTGCTTGTCTCATACTATGAAGTAAGGAAAATAATTATGGACCTTGGTCTTGACTATGAGAAAATTGATGCATGTATAAATGATTGCATTTTATATCACAAGGAGTTTGCAGATAATACTTCATTCCCACGTTGTAATGGTTCTAGATGTAAAGAGATTGAAAGTGATGTAGAAGGTGCACAAAGTATGGGAATTAAAAAGAAAAGAGTTCCTTGTAAATTTTTGCGCTACTTTCCCTTGACTCCTAGGTTGAAGAGATTGTTTATGTCCTCTACAGTCGCACCACTAATGTGGTGGCACGATGAAAGTCACACCAAGGACGATGTTTTAAGACATCCAACGAATTCACCCGCATGGAAGACACTTGATAACATGCATGCTGATTTTGCATCTGATTCTCGTAATGTGCGTCTTGGTTTAGCATCTGACGGATTTAATCCCTTTGGCATGATGAGTCTATCATATAGTATTTGGCCAGTCATTTTGATTCCATATAAGTTTCCACCATGGTTATGCATGAAGACACCTTATTTTATCCTTTCTATGATTGTTCCCCATCTATTTCAACCAGGAATGAAGATAGATATCTACTTACAACCTCTGGTTGAAGAGTTGAAAGAACTATGGGAAGTTGGTGTTGATACCTATGATGAGGATCGTAAAGTTGTATTCAAATTGCGTGCCACCTTACTATGGATGATAAATGACTTCCCTGCCTATGGTTATTTATCTGGTTGGCAAACTAGTGGGTATGATGCTTGTCCTATTTACAATAAGGACACGTGGTCTACTAGACTACCACATAGTAGGAAACACTATTTCATGGGCCACAGGAGGTTCCTTATGATGGCTCATAAATTTTGTAGGGATATGTCCTCATTTGATGGAAAAGAAGAATTAAGAACTGCTCCAAAGATGTTGTCTGGAAATCAAGTTTTAGTTCAAACCAGAGATGTAGACAATATATGCCTTACAATTGAAAAAAAAAACAAAGCATTTTTTTTGAGTTGCCAAACTTGAAGTACAACCTTATTCGTCATAATCTTGACGTAATGCATATTGAAAAAAATGTATGTGAGAGTTTGATTCACGCATTACTTGGGATGGATAAGTAAAAGAATAATGAAAAATCTCATTATGACCTTGTAGAGATGGGAATAAGACTTAGACTGCACATTATCCAGAATAGAAGTAAGAATATTATTCCACCTTCTTTTTTTACTTTGAAAAAGGAGGAAAAAGAACTATTCTATAAGTTTTTGAAGTCTATACGGGTTCCAGATGGTTATTCCTCCAATATCTCACAAAATACACACATCAAAGAAAGAAAATTGTTGGCATTAAAGATTCACGACTACCATATATTAATGTAATAATTTCTTCCATTGGCTTTACGGGTAGCGTTGCTGAGCAAGAACATCATAACTGTGATAACTGAGTTGTCTAGATTTTTCAAAGACAGATGCTCAAAAGAGATAAATCTGTATGCTATTGAGAATTTAGAATCTAGAATTGCAGTGACTCTGTGCAATTTGGAGAAAATTTTCCTGCCCTCATTTTTTCACATAATGGAGCACGTGGTCATTCATCTTCCACGAGAAGCTAAGATAGTTGGACCACCATTTTATCGTTGGATGTATCCAGTGGAAAGATAGTATGTGTTTACTATTTCTTTCACTAAAATGTTATCAATTTTATTTTTTGATTTTATACAAATTCTATTTATCATTATAGATACTTGAACACTTTGAAACAAAATGTAAAGAATAAAGCTGCTCCAGAAGCTTCCATAGTAGAATGTTACCTGGCAGATGAATGTTTAACATTTTGTTCAAGGTATCTCTCCGGGGTAGAGACAAGGTTCAAAAAATTGGCTAGAAATGATGTTGAAGATGATGATATTTTTACTGATGATGAGTGGTTTATATTTTCACACAAAGGGCGTCGAATAGGAAAGAATATTCCTATTTCCCCTGTAAAATGCAATGTTGAAAACTACAAATGAATATATTTTATCCAATTATGTTGTAGTTGAACTGTTCATGGAGTGAGTTCATTACATTATTAAGAAATATGCATGGTCACCGTTAGATGTATGTGCACATGACTTATGTACTTGATAGCAGGGAGCACATTCTCCACATGAAGAAAATGAGTCCGCGTGCAAGACAGTGGGAAATCAATAATATTCATGTGAACACTTTTAGTGATTGATTTAAGAAGCATGTAAGTCTATAAAATTAATTTCATTAAATATTATTAGAGCATTGTATTAATAACTCAATTCATAATATAAACAGATTGAAGAGAAGGCCAAGTCAAAAAATGTTCCATCAAATCTACTAACTCTGGCTCGGGGACCACAAAATATGGCGAATAAATACAATGGATATGTAACAAATGGATATAGATTTTGAACCAAGGAGTGGGAACGTGGTAAAAAAACCCAGAATAGTGGGATAATGGTGAATGCCTAGACAAAAAGTTTTTCCAGTTCTAAGGACAAAAATCCTAAAATGGGTCAAGTTTCCTAGTATGGGGTACTCAGAGAGATTTTTGAGATTAGTTACTATGAGAAACTAAAAGTTGTACTATTCAAAGGTGATTGGGTCAATGCAAATAAGGGCATCAAAAAAGATGAAAATGAATTTACAATGGTCAAATTAAAACTCATTGACTTTATTGAAAATCCATTTGTATTGGACTCTCAAGTACAACAAGTCTTTTATGTGACTGACATCAATCACCGTGGGGGGAGCTTTGTCATGCAGATGACACCATGTGATACTTATGACATGGATGAGAAGCTTAATAAAAATTTCATGGATGGGACATGCGTACCTGAAGATTCTCATATAGATGATTGGAAATCTTTTTTTAGCAATGTTTGTGATGGATCAAATTTGGTTAGAGAAGATGAGGGTGTAACTTTTTATGATGGCAAAAATGATGAGCAACTTGAATGAGATCATTGTGATCTATCATATGTAGTTTTTTTTAATATTTTATATCTTGATGTAGCATTATAAGAATTTAGTATTATTCATTTATTTTTAATTATGAATACCTTTTTTCTTCCTTTCATATGCATATTATTTCTCTTTAAATTTGCAAACTTTTTTTTGTTCTCAATAATCGAATCAACAACTGTTTTATAATGTTTATATCAGGTAGCCCCTACAAAAATTATTATTTAATTATATTTCAATGGTTATACTTTTAATTTATTAATATTTGTTATGCATTCTATTTTTAGGATATTGAAAAGACATACACAATTGTTGTCTGCATGAGAAACTGATGATGCAAACAATGAAGTAATTAAAGGAAAAATAGAGGGTACGGTGACATACAATTTATCTATAATTATTTTGTACTTATAGTTATAAGAGATGACCTAATTATTTATCTTTGCAGGAATGTCTAAACGATTACAGATGAATGGAGGCTATCTTGGTTCAGTTAATGATGAATTGGGAATGAATGGATGTTATCTTGATTATGTTAATGCTGATTTGGGAATGAAAGGAGGATATCTTGGTTCAGTTAATGCTGATTTGAGAATGAAGGGAGACTATCTTGGTTCTGGTAATGCTGATTTTAAAAGTTCCAAAGATGATTTGAGAAATAAAACTAATAAAAAGGTGGTGCATCATCTCTTTTCAGAAGCAAAAATGATGAAGTAAACATCAGAAAAGAGAAGCATCTATATGTGTCTACAATAAATCATGATGTTCCAATTGGTGGTAGGATGTCTCTGTTAAACAACTGTATGAGAACTGGTCATTATGTTGAAAATGCCAATATAAATCATGAGGTTGGAACTGATCATCGAAATTCTTTGACAAATAATAGAATTAAAGCTGGTCATTCTATTGATAAGGCTAGTATCAACCATAAGGTTGCCACATGTGTTAGGGAATCTTTGGCAAACAATGGTAAGAGTTGGTCATTCAGTTGGTAATGCTAATATCAATCATGAGGTTGGAGCTGGTCATAGGGATTCTTTGGCAAATAATGACATGAGAGATGATCATTCTGTTGATAATGGAAATACAAATCATGAGGTTGAAACTTGAAACCAATCTTGTAAATGATGAGGACTTTGAATTGGTTGATGACGATACTACTGCTAATCATGATGAAGTAGAAGGTACATGTCTCTAATCAATAATTTACAACAATTAACTATTACCTCATATTTTAGCATATATATGTATATTTAAAAATAATTGCCTCATATTGTTTTCAATTTTTAAGTGGTGTTGTGCATAGTAAAAAATGAGGCTATTCTAAGTGTCTTCGATAAGGGAGTAAGATAGGGGATGTAAAATTACCCATCACATTGGATGAAAATGGAGAACCAATTGGACCTCATCAAAATGACTTGCCTTCTTTTTTGGGAACAATTGCTAGAAATTCACAACTGGAACCCCTGGATTACTTGGATTGGCGACAAGTACTAGCTGGAAAGAAAACTAAAATATGGAATTATGTCATGGTAATATATTTTTGAAATGTGTTATTTAAGCATGCATTTGTTATATTCATTTTATTTTTCATATAATAGAATAAATTTACTATCATCCCAAAGGGAAATAAATTGGTTCTACACACAGTTAGGGATTGTTGGAGAAACTTCAAATCTGAAATCAAAAGAAAATATTTATATGCACCACAAAGACAAAATAGACAGACTTAATGATTGTCCTTCCCATGTTGATCCATTGTAGTGGGCTTTTCTTGTGAATTTCTGAGACTCTAATAATGAAAAGGTAAGATAATTAGTTATATAATATGTCTTCTCTTAGTTTTCATTGGTGATAATGTTAATTGTTCATGAACTATAGTTATAGAGTGGAAAGAATAGTACAAGTAGAAAGTTTGTTACCACACGACATACATCAGGGTCAATGTCCTATGCTTGTGTTAGAGCGAATGTGAGTAATTTTTCCACATAATGATAATAATATCATAATACATTCACACTCTACTTATACTTTATTTATGTGTTAATAATAGTTGCAACAAAAGAATAAAGGGGGTACTATTAGTCGACTGTAGTTGTTTATTGCTACCCACAATAAGAAGGATGGTACTCCTGTAGATGCAAAATCAGTTGAACTAATTGTAAGTATAAATTATTCATGAAATATTTGACTTTATTTGCTCAATTTCTTTCATCATTATGGTTATTGTTTTAGGATAAGTTACAATCAGTAGTTGAAAACAATGATGCAAATCTTGATGAAGATGAAATTTTTGATCAAATATTGGGTGTAAAGGAGGCTTGTGTGAACCACGAGACTAATGTGTTTAGTCAGGCATATGTAGAGGGTTTTGAAGGTACAATCAAAGACCTACAACACATATGTGAGACACAAAAAATAGAATTGTCAGATCTGAAAAAAAAGACAAGAACATCTAGAAGCCATAATTTTGGGAAATTCAAGATGGAGTGTTCCATTTCAAGCAAATCAAGTAATTATTCAACTTTTTTAGTAATAATTATAAGTTATGATTTCACTAATGTGATAAGTGTTTTGTATTGTAGAATATGGAAACAACCAGGAATGAAGGAACACTCATGCTGTAAAAGTCATGTAGTGGAACCACCATTACAGAAAGACAGGTTATTAAAAGAAAGAAAAAACTCCTAATAACTTTTATTCTTGATATCTAAAATTTTACATCGTAATTCGTACAACTTATAGGTCGTGGGGTTGTTAAGTTTTGATGATGGAACGTCAATTGTAGCTCAAGGACAAGTGATAGGCATGAATCCTGACCTTGTAATTGGACGAGGAAAGTTAGGGTCCACATTTGTTGTTGTTTGCATTGGTGTGGCAATTAAACCTGAAGAGAAATTGGTTAGACCATTTGACAATTATCTAATCATTGAAAATGCAATCGGGTCAATAATAAGTTGGCCAAAGAAGCTACTCATTGTTCGGTAATTTTTTTCACTGTGCTATAATTGTAACATGTCCATATAATGGTTTTAGATAATTTTTTATTATTGTAGGCAAATTGCTTGGAGTGAGGCAAATAATAAAAGTTCCTTTAGAATTCTCTAGATGCTATTTTCCCTCTTTTCTATAGGTTTAGAATAAAGTTTTTGATTGATGTAAAGCTTGTCAATTCATTGGATATAGAAAGGATTGTCATTCGAAGTATAGAGTTATTAATTTTTTTTAGATTGATGTCAAAGTTGTCATCCGAATTATCTGACCTTGTTTTCCATTTCTCTTGTTACATAAGACCGTGATATGAATATTCTATAGTATTGGTTAACAATTAGACCTCTTTTATGGCAAGGATCAATTTCACACTTATGTATGTGATGTTCTCTAATATGCAACAATGCATGTGATATTTCTTTTGGGTTTTTCTCTAATTTTACAACTAGTTAAAAGAGCTAGGGAGAAATGTTTCATATTTAATGAAACACCTACTTTAAGTGAGTATTCTTGTTAATACATGTTTGTGCCCTGTGTTATTGTTGACTTTGTCTTGAACTTGTCAATTCAAGTCTTAATTAGGAGGAACATCTTACCAATCATTCCTTTTATAATCTTGCCAACTGTTTCAGATGTGTATTCAAGTATGATGTAGGGACCCTACATCCGAATTGGTATAAATAATTTATACATACCAGAAGGGTATGCATATTTATTTATATGCAATCTTCATTTAGATATTTGTTTATAGATTTGAGTAATCTGATCAACCATGCCTATAAATAACTCTGTTTGTGCATTCATCTGAAATTTGGCAGTCATATCTGAAATCAAACAATTGAGAGGAGATACTAAAAATAAAGGCCTTGGATATTAAACCAAAGGTGTTCATGATGGATGTAACAAATTCTCTCTCTTTTTATTACTTGTCCTATTTTTCTCTCTACTTCATTATCTACCACATTTGGTCAATTGCATAAAATTATGTCAGTGTTTGTTAGGATTTCATTGAGATGCTCTTGTTGTATTTTTACTTATTTAGTTTACTTAAATCATCTCATTCTATAAATGTTCCATCATTTGGTGATCATCCATAAGAGGCAACATTCTTAGATGCTTAAAAGAGCCTATTGTTGAAAAACTATACTTGATGAGATGAATAGTATGTCTCCTTTGCCTAAAAATACGTCAATACTAATGAAGTCTAAATGTGACTTCTTCGATAACTACCTATTCATACACACACCACAAAGGAGCACATGTCGGTTGCCTCTACAGGTAGGGTGTTTAAAAGCAATGCAGATGATGTTGTTGGATCGGATTGAACTGGAATCAACATCATTTTGAAGACTTAAATGGTTCAAATGTGATGTCAGCCTCTAGATATTTCATTGGTCCTTGAACATTGCTCAAGCTAAAGCTCAAGGTATGCTCCTAGCCATTCAAATTGCACTGTACTTTAGATTTAGAAATCTAGTGTTTGAAATAGATGTGCACAATGTAGTTGACAAACTTTACCGTGATAACATAAGAAGGAGATTTATGCCCTAAATCCCATGTTCTATAATATCACATCATGCATGCAATTCCTGATTGACAACAGGCACATTTATACTTCTTCTACTTCAATATCTGCCCCTTCTTGGTTTGGAAATAGTAGTTCATATTTTCTAATTAAAAATGTAATAATTGCAATATGTGTGCCTTAACTTTGTAGGGAGATTTATGGGATTATATCTTTTAATCATAACTCTCTACAAACCAATGAAAATAGAAATATTGCAACTAGACAATTACATTCCTTTGTTTCACCTTTATTCTCATGTAAAGGATAAGGAATATTGCAATTTGACAATGAAATTCCTTTGTTTCATCTTTACTCAAGTACATGAAAAACCTTTACTACTTAGTTGTTTGATGAAGACAAGTTTCATTAGAGAAGATAACATCAGGGAACATGTCATTAGAAACTAGAATAGCCTTGGTAACATGCTGGGATGGTTATGATTTCTCAATCTCTGGGGTTCCAAACTTTCAAAAAGCTTAATCTACAAGTACATTGTGTAGGAGAGGTGCTTCTGGGTCTAAAACATTTCACTTTAAGTTCTTTACTTTATGAGAAGAAATAAAGGTGAGTTGGAAGGTAGTTGCAAAATTTTTCTATAATATTGGTTAGTTTGGTTATTTAAATCAAATATGTATGACCTTGACTCCAAATAAATGACTGCTCTGAACGGTCTCTAATTACTGGCCTATAGGTTTATAAAATGCAGCTTTAAGCCTATTTCAAAGGTCCAGCTGAAAGATTGAACATTGGTTCGATAGGTTGATCCAGAGTATATTGCTTTATGAAATCATAGTTTAGTCATCTTGGATAACTTGCTGCTCATGGCATTGGGCATTTGATGGAAGTAATTTAATTCCAGGCTTAGATCAAATCTAAGAAAGTTGATGAGCAAATTCATTGCATTATGCATTTTCTTGAAAATTGGGGGTCATGGAAATATTTGTACTACAAGGTTTTCTCTTGATCAGTGATGTGACAGATGGTATCTTTAGACCAAAGGGTAGTTACATGAGTCATACTATATCCTCATTCTTGTTTCTATTTATAGCATTCTTCTTTTGTAAAATTAGAAAATGTAGGGGAGTATTAAGGATTCAACCCCATATGCGACTTTGAATTTTATTCATCTATAAAATTTTGATTCCAATGTGTTTCTTAAGTTCAAAGAAATCATGCTTGTATATTTTTTATTGATATTACCTTAATGCCTTTCTCAAGTTCATGCTGACAGAAGGAGTCTTTGAAGGATCATGGAGGATTCATCACTTGATTGTTGTTTATGTCTAGATTGGGATCTGACTCAATAGATGCTTGATCCTTATTTAAGATATAGACTTTAGGTTGGTTGAAATTTATACAAACCATGTATGCAAATTCATGATCAATGTGTATCTGTCCAAGTGATTTTTTGTTGGTTTGCTGCTGCAACCATACAAATGTGAATCCATCATGAGTTTTTCTATTATTCGTGATTGCAATCTTCTTTTACTTTTAGTAAAGGCATGGTGTCAAGAATGTCTGGAATAGCCGAGACATTCTAGGGTATGGTGGATGCAAGTGGTAAGCAAAAATTACTTCTTCACTTCTTTACTATCTTTTATTAAAAACATATACCTTTTCAGTGGACATCTAAGTTGCTATCTTCACCATCTATGTTTTGTGCATGCTTTTTATGTATGTTTAAGTGATCACTTATCATTTTTTTGATATCTAGAGTCACATGTTCCCTAGTTCGATTCAAGTTCGTCTTTTATTGGTCATTTTTCAGTATTCCAATGAAATATGACATTGCTTACTACAGAATTTTAAGGAAATGAATAGGACAATGCAACTTTGACCGTGCTAGCACACATTACAACTTGTTTTAGTAATTGAGATATTGTTTTTTATGCTCAAAATCTATCCCAAAGTTTTATTCTGTATTTGAGCATGATCCCTAGCCACTAAGGGGGTTATATATTCTGTATCCATGCTTTTTTATCATTTGAACCATGTATACAATGAAAAGAATCTAGTGTTTATGTATTTTACTTTCTTTTGTAGAGATCCACATCTATGAACTCCTGATGTACCATCATATGGTCATAAACTAGAAGTGGGGCTCATTATTCCATGTAGATTTCTTGTGAACCAGTTCATTATATTTGATGTGAAGTAAGTCCTATGCCAAGCTAAGACACTTTAATGAAGACATGTCTCTATTTCTTTCATGCAGTCGTACTATGTATGCATAATATTTTTAGGCGGTGTCCCGCCTTGTGGAAAGTTCTCATCTGCAATCATCTTTCTTATGCACCTTTGTTTATTTGTGTGGATGGGCAGGTAACTGTCAAACCACATAAGGGTTTCCATTTTTCTTAACATTTGTGATTCCCATATTTTTTCCAATGTAATGTTAAGATTTCATGCTTTAAATTTGTTTTGCCATCCACCATATAAGTTTAAGTACATGGTTATAGCTGTGCATTAATCATCTACCTGTTATGATATTGGGACTATCCATAAAATGGAGGACTGTATGCTTGGATGAGTTCATGAATGTAAAGGTTGGTGAACTATGCGGAAGGGCCCAACGCTTTCTATGGATAAAGAGATCAATATGTGAAATTAATTGACTATTTGCAGGTATGCTTGGTAGGACCCATGCTGTCTTGGGTTAAATATGTGAGATATTTTCTTATCCAATTCATGTACATGACGAACTCTTCACTTGTACCTCCAACATTTGCATTGATAATTGATAGCACATCCGTAGGAGCTAAGTGACCAGTAATATGCAACATCACACCTGATTGTCACTGTGTACCTCAAGTATTACCATAACCTGTCTCTAATGTATTGAAATCTCTAGCTCTTGTTAGGTTATATGTCATTTCTAGTTTAGATTCATCATGGCTGTTATGCCTTTGATGATTCAATTTCAATATCATCTAACTTCTGATTGAGCCATATGTTGTGATTTTCCACAGGGTTGAGGTCCTTTTTGAAGCTAAGTTGATCTTTTTCTGGATCACATCTACTCAACCTCTGTAAGAAAAACTTTGGATCAACATGAGTTGTAAAAAGGACCTCAACCCTCTTAGACGTGCCACGTGAGATATCTGCTACAATGCAAACAACTTGATACTGCAGTTGAAGATTATCTTCCAGTTAAAGAGATTTAACCATGAAGTAATGATGCCTTCCTGTATTGAATCATAACTAAAAGGGTCTATAATCATAAGATTCTGTATTTTAGTGGTTGCTTGTAGCTAAAATGCCAAATCTGAGGTCATAATTCTTCTATGTGTTCTTTATTTATTGATTCCACCATGCACTCATTGTTATTTAGAGTTCAGCTTTCAGACACTGTCATATTTTTTTGCCAATAATAATGTTAAGTTTTAGAGTTTCTATTGTTAAGTTTTTTTGGTAATGGACAATGAAGGAAATATTTTGGAACCTAATGAATTTTCTACCCGACTCTCTAAATTTGTCATTTCTTGGTATTCAAATAATCTCTTCCAGGTGTAGACACATGTTTTCTATCAGAAGTAAGCATCTCCTACATAAGAATGATAAGTCACGATTTAATTTTATCTTATTTATTTATTTTTATCTTATGTATTTATTTGATTTCTATTCTATAAATCTTCTCCTAATGTGATTCAGAATGAAATATCTAACTATTATCCTTTTAATTATTGTTTAAAGTGTCACTTTTTAATACTTTACAATTTTGATGGTGTTTATAACTTGGGATCCATGGAGAGAAGAACGCATCTAGGACCCTCACCATAATATATCCTGTTTCATAGACATTTAGTGTGGTTCCTCTTATGATTTTTATAATATGTATTAAAATGGAATTCATGCTCCATTAGTGTACTCTGTTAGTCAAATGCTCGCACTAGTTTCTAGGGCACTACACTCTATGGTTGAACTATTTTATACAACTTCCTCAAGCTTCAAAGCCCCAACTTGGACATGATGCCCAATAAGAGGGGTTAGGATTTGAAAAATATTGCCATTAGATTAGCAGGGCTGCTGCAGTTCTATTGTAAGGTGAAAGCAACAATTTGTTCAAGCTGCTTGTTAATATCAATATTTACTATAGCTCTAATGTAGTTTTCAACAATATGCATGTAAGGCAAGATTAAACTTACATCCTTTTTTGTTCCAAGTTTTTGTAGACAAGATAGTAAAGTAGCGGTAGGTTATGGGAAATCATTTGGCCACACTTACCACAACGAATAGGCATTGACAACCAAATCTTTACAAGCTTCTTGTTGCAACAAGCACATTGTGTAGGGGAGGTTCTTCTGGGTCTAAAACATTTCACTTTTGTTAATGGCACTCAGGAATTCTATAATGCTAATGTCAAACTCTCTATGTGATTCCCATTGATATCAAATTACTCTAGTTCTGCATGTTCTAGATGAGGTGGTAACTTTCAGATGAATGTTAGTATTGGCTCTAACTGGAGTTGTGGAGTTTGACTCATGATAAGTATGTGGTAGTTATATGCAGTTCATTAAGCTTTGACCAGAATGTTTTTTGTACCTATCTATTTTCTTTTCAGATGGATATTATATAAGCATTCTTATTGACTTCATTATTTATATAAAGCTCATTTAGGAACTGCAAAAAATTATATATTGTGCCTCATTCTATTACTTTTAAGATGATGAAAATTTTGCTATAGTATTGGGTCCAATATATCTTTTTAGATTAGTATCCTTTATGTAGGGAACTGAGTTCCATCTCCACTGATACCCTTCTCATGTTTCTTTTGAAGCTACCTTGGTTGTCATCATAATAGATTGCCATCCATCAAGTTAAATTGTGTCATTATCTCTGCATAGCTCAATCTTCCAGAGGAGTTGAACACAAGTAATGCTACTGCTTGATTGTAATCATAATTAGTTCTACTGGTTTGGCATAGAAATTTCCAATTACATTGCATGTACCCAGTGAGTAGATCCAAGTAAGCTATTTATGTTTTTTTACATTTGATAAAATTCACCTCCAAATATTTAACCATCTTAATTGGTTAGGATGAAATGATTGTAGCTGGGTTCACATGTTTTGTGATTTTATCTGATTCTTCTAAATTTTTCTTCGGATGTAACTTTTATTAATAGTTGTAATGCATTCTGGATTGATGTAGGTTGTATTTTTTTTTGGAAAAATGGTTAGTATTCCATCTCAAGCACGATGGATGGGACCAACATGGTTATTGCTTGTGGTTTAATGATGTACCTTTGAAGTTATGGTTGCAATGCAATATAATAAGCATGTTCTATTGCTGAATGTTATTTGGGAGTAGTGATCTGCTGGTGAAAGTTGTGTATTACTACTGGATGATTCTCACAAGATCTTATCCCTTTCTTGAGCTATATCTACTAATTGAGCTTTGTAGAAGATAACTCCAAGTTTGGGCGATTCCTGTATTATGATTGCTATTGATTCAACGATACAACAATAGTTTTTTAGTTATTTTGTCATGACCTAGATTCCAAAGATCATGTGTTGAAGGCCTTATAAGCATACTTACACAATATGATTTGTTTGTACTGGCCATGTTCGGAATAAAAAAAGCTTTAGTTAGTGGAAGTAGAAGAAGAGTTGAGCTACCTAGTTTTGAACAGAACATAGGGAGGTAAAATGGAACTAAGTGTGCAGTAAATTTGTCTTCAGTAGTTGTGAGTGTACTACTAATGATCTTTAATTTTTAGTCTTCTGTAGCTTTTGAAGCAAATACCTCAATGTCACTGCCATGATCCTTAAAGAATTACTTTACCAATGTCAAGAAGTTCTGATGGTGTCTAATGCTAGTTCCACCTTGTATGGAGAAGGACTCATTGATGATGGGAGCTTGATTCAAGACTATCTTTATTGTAAGTTCTCTCCCTACACCCATTTCCAGTTATTTTTTCCATATCTAGGCCAAGTTACTTCACATGCTCATCATTAGCATACAGATTCAATACGAAACCAATGGTACAAGAATTGAATTACATGTTTAGGGGACTAAACAATAATTAAGATTCAATATTTGGGTTTTCATACCCGTATCTCTGATAAATCTGCATACTAGACCCACCACATCTGTTCAACAAGTATGTTCCATATCTATTTTTCCTTACTAGGCATCACAAATTAGTAGGGTATTTCAAGCATACAAATAGGCATTCAAGAACATGTAGTTATTAAGTTAACTCAAATACAATGCATATTTAATACCACATTTGAAAATATTGGTATAAGTTCAATACGGGACATTTGATGCTAGGTTTGTTAAGTTGTTTGTTTTCAGTCTAGCATAGACTAGTATTTTATATAGTGGATATCATACATGCATAAACATATTATATATAAGCATACCATAATACCCTATGTGCATTTGGTAAAACAAACAAGTGAGCATAATTTTGCATATTTTCTATTTGCTTAATGGTTAAGACTAAAACTATATGCCACTTCCACTTTATCGTTAAAACTGTCAAATGGATGTAGTCATCAATCATTGCGATATTTTTGTATGCTAACATTATACATCCTTTCCTTCTTGCAGATGAGGTAAGGATTATGTGTAATATTTTTCAATATTTACTAATCACATGAGGTGCAGTGTCTCACCTTGTTGAGTGTTTAATTGATGTAACAAAATTAGGTCTGTAATTTAGTTTTTGATTGCCAAAAACATATTTGAGTCAGATAGATACTTCATGAGGCAGTGTCCGAATATATACAAGTGATCAGCTAGGACCAGAACAACTTTACCTTTAGTCTCTCTCAATCATGGGTACCATATGCTAGGTTTTTTATTATTAAGAATCTGTTTCATGGTAGAAGTAGTTCTACTAACATTATATTTGAGTGCTTTGGATTAATGAATGTCATGGAGCTGAGATTTTCTATTCTTCTTCTGATTATGGGGATTTTGTAGCTAGTTAATCTTTATGAATAAAACATTTGAAGCTGCTATAGTCTCTTTTAAAGTGATTAGCTAAGAAGCCCTTATGATAACACATATGCTTTGAAGCTACTTTCGATTCTTAATAAAAATCAAGATCTGCCAAACTCCAATTATTGCTCAAATATCAAGATCAAGACATCTGAAGCTGATTGTTACTGTTCCTGAAATTGGCTGAGAATCACAATTTGATGTGCCTCTGTTCAAGGTTAGTATGAAATGCTTTTAAGATAAATTTGCATTTTGTTTGGATTATAAATTGAAACCTATTCTTCCCAATTTAACTTGAAATGACATGTTTATTCTTTTGACACCTTGAGCTACTGTGTCAATCATAAATTGCTAGATAAGTTCTTTAAGTTGTAGGGAAGATTATGAATCAGCATTTACTGATGCTCTGTTAGCTCAATTTGTATGGTTGTTCTCTCTATTTTAGTTGTGGATTGCATGCCCATGGTTTGTGGTGCTTCCTAGATAGAAACTAGTGATATGCTAATTGAAGCATGTTGATTTTTCCCTCCAGGATGAGGCTACTTTATGTTTTAGATTTATGCATATGCCTTCTTTATGATGCAACTAAGTTATGTCTGCCTATTTGTGCATCTACTGGGAAGACCGTAGATTAAGCTAACTTGTTTCTTGGCCTTCCATTTCATTTTTCCATTCTTGGCCCTTCTGGGTTTGTTGTGGGTAGGTTTTCTTTTTAGCACTTCTTTTTCTTTTCAATATCCTAGTTTCAAATTTTGAATGAGATAAAGTAAACATTGATGCAGAAGTAAAAAAGTTTGTAAATTATAGAATTTGTTATGAGAAAGAAATTATAGCAAGCATTTGGGGAGTCTTATTAACTTGCATCGTTAGTATGATCTATCCTGGTGAATGCTTTTAGGAACCCTGTTAGTGATTTTCACCTCTAGTCAGACCCAACATGACTATAGCATAGCTCTAATTTGATGGATAGCTTCAAACACTATAAAGAAATTGCTTTGTCTTATTCTTGACTTCCACACAATTTTTCATATGTTGAGCTAATAATTTTATATGTTATCTCTCTCTTGGTGTTGTGGCTATGCCTTCCTTTTGCTTCCTTATTGGTTGGATAAAGATTGAGCTAACTTTTAGCTAGTCTTTTTCAGGTTTTTAGAGTCTGTTTAACGCATGTTGACAACTTTCTCTATCTCTTATAGCTGGCCTGGTTAGAGTTAGGTTGTCATTGCTTTTGTGATATGTCTTAAAGTTGTATATCTGAAGTTACAATTCTAACATGATCTATAATCCATGAAAAGCGATGGGGTTTGATCTATGATGCTATGGTTTTTTCCCTTCTATGTGCTCATTATAGACTGAGGTTGTTTTCTTACTTATTAGCTTTCATGTTGGTTGTTTATGAAGCATGTGTCTAAACCCAAATCTCTTCTTTGTTTGGCTAGTGATTATGATATTTGAGGCTAATATGGTTCTGCTATGTGAGTTTGGTTCCTACAGTTGTATTCAACGTGTGGGAAGAATATCGCTAGAACACATCTCATCAAGAAAGCATTGGATTGCTGCAAATTATGATTCAAGTGTCCTTACAAAAATTTCGAACCCATGTTTGAAGGTTATGAAGGCTATGTTGATGTTTCTCAGTCGATGCCAATTGCATTCTTGACTACTGCTATTGCAAATGTTCCCTAGAGGATCATAATGAACATGACGTGTCTACAAAGGTGATTGATATGCAACTGCAATCGCCAACTCATCGAACAAAAGGAGAAGACAATAAAGACATTGGCTGAGAAAGATACATACTCTTTTGTCAAGATGCATGTAGACCTCAATGAATCATTAATATATGTATATCCTTTTCTTATACACATTGTGTAATAGGGGTAAGGTATACGTCCTCCCCATGTACATTTGACATTTCAATATAAATAAAATTAAGATTGTTGCCATAATGAACATAACTTGGTCTAACTACTATTATTTTATTACTAAAAGAGATTCTGTATTGGCAGATTATAGAATATATGAATAATCTAACCATGCATATATGTATGTGTAATAAATGGCACTACAAATGTAGCTAGATGCATAATCCAACTATATATATATATATATATATATATATATATATATATATATATATATATATATATATATATATATATATATATATATATATATATATATATATATATATATATATATATATAACATTATTCATCATTGAACCCGACCCTCTTGCACCCTACCGCTCTGGCAATTAGGGTTCTGCAAGACGTGGTCGTCTCCTCCCCCTTATATTAGGGTTTGCCCTTGCAGGTTCAAGCGTGGTAAGGCAGTGTTTTGGGTCCCAAATCCATGGCAACGGAACTGGCGGATCGCTACGCAGGTCTGAGGTTGTCAGATGAGGAACAAGAACCCATCGATGTCAATCCAACAGGGAGCGGGGACGGGGAAGAAGACCACACAAAATTGGCCTTAGTGGGATGGTTTCTCACTGATCGATTGTACAATTTCAAGGCTATGGAACTGACCTTGTCACAGGCATGGAGTCTTCGGGAGACAGTGGCATTCAAACAACTCGAGGGCGACGTCTTCGTGATGTAGTTTCTACACTGGTGGGACAAGTAGTGAGTGCTGGAGGGAGCACCATGGAACTTTGATGGTCGTTTTTTCCTCTTCAAGGGGTTGGATAAAGAGGAGCAATCGGGATGGCTATCCATCAACCACTCCCCCTTCTGGGTGCGGCTATATGGCTTGCCTATGGGATACAAAGGAGACAACACAATCCGAGAGGTGGCGGGTCGCATAGGCGCCGTCATTACTATCGATAGAGATGAGACGGGTTTGGACTCCTCCATCAGAGTCAGTGTCCTGCTGGACGTCACCTATCCTCTGAAGAGATCATTGTGTATTAGGGTGAAGAGCGGAAGCATAGTGGATGTCGAAGTCAGATACGAGTGGCTGGAAATGTTCTGTTTTAATTGCAGCTTGTTGGGACACATAGATCACGACTGTCACAACTACGAGGAGGAAGGGGAACTGAAGCATCACTGGGGTGGCTGGCTTAGGGCATCCCCATGGATGCAGCAATGACAGGAGGGCGTCCGGGGTGATGGCAGAATCAAATCAAGGCGAAAACTAACTTTCAAGATGAGTGGGGCATCGAGGGGGGGTCGAGGACGATGGAGGAGGTGGGGGATAATAGTAACGCTGGATGGGTGGGAGATAGAGAAAGGATGGAAGGGGAAGGAACTAATGGGGGGGCAAAAGAATGAAGAAGGCGAAGGATCTGAGAGGAGGAACCCTTTTGGGAAGGCGGGGGATGAAGATAGAAGAGAACGGGTTTCCCTTCATAGCTCCATCGGGGGGGCGAGGGAAGGAGTTCTAGAGAGATGAAAAAGGGAGAGAGAGGGGGAGATTTCTGAGCAGGAGAAGGGGACGGGGGTCCAATCGTCGTGGGTGGGGGAGAAGCATGAGAAAACGCAACCAACTGCTGAAAGAGAGAAATCATTGTTGGAGGGGACTGACACGAGATCGGCACAGCAGGAGGGTAAAGGGAAGACGAGGGGGAAGGGGGGTGTGAAACCTTCAATCAAATACTCTGCGGAGGAGTTGATAAAACTCAAGCACTTTATTCACATTGAGGAGGAAGCCCCTGAGGAGGAGATGGAGGTAAGGGATGATGAACATACCATCCATGGAGAAAGTCCAAGCTTAAATAAACAGTGGCCGACAGAGGTACAAGATGGGTGGTCATACATGGGAGGTGAGCCCCTCTTGGGTGGGATCGTGATGGATGCCACGCTAGAACAGATAAAAGTCCAAAAAACTCGTTGGGGGAGATGGAGGTTACTATGCCAGAGTACAGGAAGCAGCAGAGACCGTTCCACCAAGAGATGAACATCTCATTCCAGAGCAAAGGAGGTAAACGAGCCATCACTAGAGCACAGAGAAAGAAAGAGGTAGCCACAACATTGAAACATGGGTCCAAAGGGAGCAAAGGCAAAAAGAAGCATCATCCCTGGGTCTACAAGATGAGCAGAGGGGAAAGACTGGGCATCCCAGAGGAGGAGGTGGTGTGGAAACAATCTACGTGGAAAAGGGGGAGAGGTGTGGAGGCATGCGACATGGACCTAGATGAGCTACCTCCACATGCAGGGGGGAGAAAAGACCAAAGAGAGGCAATGAGGTGACAAAGGGAGATGGGGTCGACAGGACCCAAGTAGCGGAGATTGGCGGAGTCCAATCCCGCGAAGGATAATGAAAATCTTTAGCTGGAACTATCGGGGGTTGGGCGACCCCGACATGTGTAGGTCTCTACGGTCTTGGGTTTGGAGAGAGCGCCCGAACATAGTTTTCGTCATGGAGACTATGATTGCAGATAGGAGGCTTGAGGATGTCAAAAGGAGTTGTGGGTTTACTGATGGTTTGTGTATCTCTAGTGAGGGAAGGTCAGGTGGCTTGGGGTTTTGGTGGAAGGACATGAAGGTGGAAATCCAGAACTATTTGCAAAGACATGTAACAACACTGGTCAAGGAAGACAGAAATGACAAGGAGTGGAGAGCGGTGGGGATTTATGGGTGGGAGGATCAGGCAAGCAAAGTGAAAATGTGGGAGCTTATGAGAAAGATTAAAGGGGAGTCGGAAGTTCCAGTTATCTTCTTTGGAAACTTCAATGAGATAACTTCCAATTCTGATAAAAGAGGTGGACCCCCCAAAGATGAAAGGTTTATACATAACTTTTGAGATATCATTGATGATTGCGAGCTGGTGGACATGGGTTTTGAGGGTAACAACTTTACGTGGAAGCAGGGGTTGACAGAAAAAACCTTGGTCCAAGAGAGATTGGATAGATTCCTTCCTGAACTTGAGTGGAGAAATTTGTTCAGCTTTTGCAAGGTGTTCCACTTCCCCATTCATGATTCAGATCACACACCCATCATCTTGAAGGCGAACAACAGACGCAACAATTCGAAAAGAATGAAAAGGCACTTTATGTTTGAGCCGATGTGGGTAGGAGAAGAGGGCTGTAAAAATACCATTAACGAGGCTTGGAAGTCCATAGAAGGCGGTCATTTGAAGACAAAGCTCCTAAAGTGTAAGGAAAAATTATATGAATGTGCAACGAAAAAGTTTGGGAAAAGGAAAAGGAAAATAAAAGAACTGGAAAAAGAACTGAAAGGGCTGCAATCTCTACACCCGATTCAAATAAATCTTGATAAGGCTAAGGAAAATTCTAAGGAACTCCAGTACTGGCTTCAAAAGAATGAGGAATATTGGGTTGCTTGGGCACGAGTAAAGGAGTTGAGGGAGGTTGATAGGAACACTACGTACTTCCACCAAAAAGCTACAAACAGAAAGAGGAGGAATCATATTATAGGACTAGAGGATGATCATGGAGTCATGAAAACACATGAGGGGGAGATCAAATCAATCATTCTGAGATACTTTACAAAACTTTTCCAGACGAGCTATCCCATGGGCTTTGAAGAGGCAACAAGGCGACTGCGGATGATGATCACAGAATCTCAATAGGAGGAACTGGAGAGGGATATTGCTGATGAAGAGGTTTTGACAACGGTGAAACAGATGCATCATAATAAAGCCCCGAGGCCAGACGGTTTGAAGGCTATTTTCTACCAACAATACTGGGGGACTGTTGGGAAAGATGTGGCAAACTACATCAAGGGTTGGTGGAAAGGTGAGAGAAGTATTGGGGAGGTCAATGACACCCTTATGGTGCTTATCCCAAAATCCGAGCAGCCTAAATCTATGGGGGAATTCAGACGCATTAGCCTCTGCAATGTGGTGTACAAAATTGGCTCAAAGGTATTGACAAACTGCCTAAAACCACTTATGGACAACATTATTTATGAGAACCAAAGTGCTTTTGTCCCAGGGAGACTGATAACAGATAATGATCTTATTTCTTATGAAGTGTTCCATTATATGAAGAGAGACAAAAGACAGAAAAAAGGTAGCCTGGCTCTGAAGTTAGACATGTCCAAAGCATACGATAGAATGGAATGGGCTTTCCTTGATGAGGTGTTGGGAAAGTTGGGTTTTGGGGTGCATTAGAGGAATAGAGTCAAAGATTGCATTTTATCCATCCAACACACTTTTTCCGTAAATGAAGACAGGACCCAAAGCACAACGCCTTCACGCGGACTACGCCAGGGTGACCCACTTTCTCCCTTTCTTTTTGTCTTATGTGCAGAAGTGTTCTCTACTTTACTTTCTACTACTACCCTTGACTCCCTTCTACATGGAATCAAACTGTGTAGGGGTGCACCTTCTATCTCACATCTTTTCTTTGCAGATGATAATACTCTTTTTGTAGAGCATCCAATGCAGAGTGCCTGAAGATAGCTGAGATCATCAGCCAATATGAACAGGCATCGGGTAAAAGATCAATTTTTCTAAGACTGAGGTTGTTTTCAGCAAAGGAATTCAGGCAGAAAGAAGAGATGAGATGAAGCGGCTATTAGGTGTCAGAGAGGTGGAAAAACATGCCAGTTGCTTAGGCCTGCCAACAACTATGGGAAGGTCCAAGAAGAAGGTGTTCAGTTTTATTAAAGAGAGGATTTTGAGGAGGCTTCAGGGTTGGTCAGAGAAATTGCTTTCCAAAGTAGGGAGAGAGGTCCTTATCAAAGTAGTGCCGTAGGCCATTCCCACATACATTATGAGCATCTTCCAGCTGTCAAAAGGAACCATAGATGAGATTCAGAAGATGGTGGCTAGATTCTGGTGGGGTGCAAAAGTTAAGGAGAGGGAAATAGCATGGATGAGGTAGGACAAAATGTGTATGCCAAAGCGACAGGGGGGCTTGGTTTTAGGAATTTTCAGACCTTTAACCAAGCACTCTTAGCGAGACAACTATGGAGGATGGCCACACACCCAGAAGCTCTAGCGACTAGAGTTTTAAAGGCCAGATATTTCCCGAAGACATCTATTTGGGAGGCTAGAAGGGGCCATGCACCTAGCTACACATGGAGGATCTTATGAGGGGCTAAGGCCCTATTAACGGAAGTAGTCCAATGGAGAGTGGGTGAGGGGACTCAGGTGAATATCTGGAATGACAAATGGTAACCTAGAGAGGAGGAAACACTGGCATGCCACAAAAAGGAGAATTTCCCAGAGTACGACATGGTCCGAGAACTTATGACAGAGGAGGGAAACTGTTGGGATGTCGATAGAGTCCGTGAATGTTTTCCAGACAGCATAGTCAGGAGGATATGTGCCATCCAGCTGAGCTTGAGGAAACCCAGAGATACATGGATGTGGTGGCCTTCCAAGGATGGTGAGTTCTCGATTCGATCTTCTTACTGGTTGGGTTTGCTAGGGACATAGGAAGCAAGATGACACAAGTCTCGACAAGACAACATATTGTGGAAAAAGATATGACATGCGGAATGGAGCCCCAAGATAGCACACTTTCTATGGAGGACTTGCATGGGATGTCTTGTGACTAGAGGACGCCTTTTTGACAAGAATTGTGTAGATGACAGTACTTGCTGGCTGTGTGGGACGGAGAAGGAAACTATTACCCACATGCTCTTCCGATGCCTAAACGCAACTGAAGTATGGGAACAAATGCCATGAGAGACCCAAGCATGGGTGGATGAGGTTAGAGACGAGGAAGTTGGCGGGGCGGTGGGGTCTGCGCTAGATAGGCCATCCATACGGGAGGCGAAAGATATTGTGGCTGCTATGTAGACAACATGGAGAGCCAGGTGCAGAAGGACGTTTCAAGACAATGAGGTTCATTGTGGCTATATCTATAGGGATGTGGTGATGGTGGTGAGATCGGGCATGAGAAGATATGAGTAGCAGATGGGAGATACGGGTGGAGGCTGGTCCGTCTGACAACAATGTACAGGGGGTGGGTACGTCTGCATGAAGGAAGTTGATCGGAGGAATATCATACAGAGGCAAAAAGGGCATCCAGGAGGGCGGGAATGGTGGTATCCAATAGAGGTCAGAGCAAGGGGATGACGCCCAACAATGGGTAGAGAGGGGGGTCGATGACCAACATAAAGGGGAGGAGGGGGACGACGCAATAGCCATGAGTAGGCGGAGTAGCTGGGTGCAACCTGCATGGGGTAGAATCAAGCTGAACGTAGACGGCTTGGTAGGGGACGATGGGAGGGCAGGAATAGGAGTGGTGGCCAGGAACAACATGGGCGGTCTGGTTGGAATAGTGGGGACGAAAGTAAACTCATGGGAGGATGTCACCATAACTGAAGCTCTAGCAGTTCACACAACGATGATGTGGGAAAGGGAGAAGGGCTACGATCAAGTGGAGGTTGAAACAGACTCTCTGAAGGTCGTCCATGCATGCAACAACAAGAAGACGAGGAGGGACTACTTGGGTGTTATGGCCGATGACATTTTCTCTCTATGCAATCTGTTTTCCTTTTGTAGTTTGAGTTACGTCAGTCGTAGGGGTAATAGGGTCGCCCATGAGGTGGCCAATTCTGCCCGTAGGGGCCAAGTAGATAGCTTTGCTTTTTGTCAGTGTTTTCCTTCCAGTCTTTTGTCCCTTGTAAACCTTGATTTATTAAATTAGTAGATTGCGGGGAGCCCCAATCATAGGGCTTCCCTCCCTCCCCCAATATATATATATATATATATAGTGACTACTCCCTACACATTAACTACATATAAAATG
This sequence comes from Alisma plantago-aquatica, assembly GCA_963693085.1. Taxonomy (NCBI): domain Eukaryota; kingdom Viridiplantae; phylum Streptophyta; class Magnoliopsida; order Alismatales; family Alismataceae; genus Alisma; species Alisma plantago-aquatica. Next base: position 361,703,202 of record OY856409.1, on the reverse strand, counting down.
TATTAACTTCATCTTTATACTACATATTAACTATATATACAATTGTAGTCATACATTTAGCTATAATTAAATATGTAAGGACAATATCTAGATATGCTTCCAGATACATATGAATTTGTAGCGAATGGATTATCTAACTACATATTTGAAAAATATAGTTAAAGTCTTTAGCTATACGAGCATATACTACAATTTGTATGTGTAAAGAAATATGCAGTTAAAGCCTTTAGCTACAAAATATGGGGTTTTCGTTACAATTTTTTTTGTAGTTAAAGACCATTTTTTTAGTAGTGAGCTACCAATTGTAAACTATGATTCATCATATACATAATTGAGGATCATTTGGACCATGCATGGACCAAAAAATTAGCGATCTATAGTCTTGCATGGAGGAAAAAGTTGTTGCTTAGTGTAGCTATCAACCAAAGGTTTACGCTTGAGAAAATAATTTCTAGTAAATGAGTGTAAATATGTAGCATGAATCTAGACCAGTAAGTTGCTAAGATTACTAGCCAAAAATAATAAATCCCTTATCAAATTGCCCAGTAACCTCAAATGGGACACATCTATGGAAACAATTGAGTTGAAGAACAATGAATATTTTACTTAGTTCATTTCTTACAATGTCATGTAAGTAACTGATGGATACCACTTATTTGTATGTAACATTTTGTATACAGTGATGAAGTAAAAAAGCTAGCATTCAATATAATAGGTGGTTTTGTAGGTTTTTGGTAGAAGTTTTCCTACTATTCCAGATCATGTCTTATGAAAATGTTAGATTCAAAGATGACTATCTACATTTTCTCCTTGGTTACATTATAAATTCAAAATCACAATGTTTATGATCTCAATTCTTAGCAACCTTGTGTACAGAGGAAGGCTTAAAAAGGATATTTTACCAGTTCATTCCCAATTGTAGTAACAAGTAATGTTACTAAGTCACTCACGGCTCAAGAACATTTTACCAGTCTTGTTTTCGCCTCCACCAACAATAAACCAATTCTCATCGATCGTGACACCAGGATAATCATCGCTAGGTGTGGGTATAACATCTTAGGGTCCCCAGCCTGGATCATTCCATCTATAGTAAAAAAATGGTACTTTTGAGAAAAGATAGATTACATCAGAAATTTCATTGAAACTAACAAAAATGAATCCCAATGATAGAGAACACATATAGTTTGCAAGTCTAGAATATGTAAATCTTTGAAACATGTAGAATGTGAACCCACACAAAAAATCCTAAGGTATCACTCAGCATGTGCAATAGCTACTTGAGTTTCCTGAGCACAACAGAACAAATCTTTCAACTATTTATTGCATGGAATCATCCGAATTCCACCAAAAGGCCAACAATTAGTGATGTTGTATTGCGATTAGATGAGTGTGAGGAACTGAAAATTGATCTTAGAGGTGGCATTACCATTAATGTCACCAGCCGTAGTTAACTATAAATAATGACATTCTATAGGATTGTGACTAGAAAATCATCGATAAGGTAAAAGGATTGTAGAATGATTCATACCTGAGGTACTTCTGATATAGGTGGCCATCCTATAATCATTTTCCTTTCTTTCAGATGAAATGTTTCTATGTGCCTCATGGATTATTAAATGCATGGGCATATCATATGGGTACTACAATTCACCAAAGAAAATCTGATAAAGAAATTTGTCTGCATTGAACCGAGCAGTAGGATTATATTTCAAATTCCAAAAAGTTCAATATTTAGAAATCACAAATAAGCAGTAAGGACAAAGTGTAATATGACTAACGTGAGGTTTCTAGAAAATTCAAACACCAAATATGGGTCTAAACAATAAGGGAGGGAGAGAGAAAGGAATGAGGTGATCTACCCATAGTTTCTTTGACTAATTTGAATATGTACTTGTTGCACGGGACATGTCTCGCATGATGGGGATTTTGTTATTTTAGATAATCTCTCCATATACCTATTGAAACATATGTGTACAAATTATAGAGATGGTAAAAGACATTAGGAAAATTAGAATCATACCAATGATTCTAAGCAAAGCCTTGTAGGATTATTCATGCCTTATCCATATATATTCTGATGCCATCAAACAACTAAAGTCCACTACGTAAACTAATAAAGCATATGACAAATACATGTAATTTTTATTGTACTTTCAAAATAGTGGAATAAAAATGTGGTCAAAATGGCTTCTCTAGTAATTTTGATCTCAGATGTAGGTTCAATCCATGATTGGTACACATATAGAGTTAGAGTGCTCACTTCCTCCCAATACAACCATTAACCGTGGATGGCTTCCCTCTCGTTTCCAAGGAGATGAATAGAAAGTAATAAGAGATGTGTGCACCATTTAAAAATGGTCCTCTAAAGACATCATGTCAGCTTATTGATTGTTTCATTCAATATGCCATGCTATAAATTGACCAAAAATGGAGTAATATGTACTGGATCAAGAAAATACTTGATAAAGATGATACCTTTTCTTGTATGGAGTAAGACAATGTATCCATATTCAATCCATATTGCATTTTTTCCCTATCAAGCTCCTTGACTACAATTTCCTTTAGCTTAGAAAATTTGATAGTTTAGGGCTTAATATTTACATTCAAGTCATGCCTTCGAACTTTGACTCCCCTGCAACAAAGATAATGTTATAAGCATGGAGGATTCATAGATAGGTTTGGTGGGACTGAGAAGAGCATACAGAGGGACAGAGGAATTATAACTTGCTTTTGAAGGTGGGTGGGGTTAGAGGGATAGAGGCAAGGGAAAGAAGGGAGAGGACCATTTTTCCTTATATGTATTAACAAGTTAATTGGTTGATATATTTATTATCATTTTTACAAAAAGGTGGAGAAACGTTGGGCAAGCAAGCATGTTTGTAGTAGTATGCAACAATTGTTAGCTAAACTAGAGTTGCATGGTTTGCTAGGTTGAAACAACCAGAGAAATCTTAGTGAAATTTATATTTAGTTTTGATCAAGTAATGAAGAGAGTGTGATTCATTTTAGTATGTATATGTTTCCTAAATGTTAGCATTTGAGGATATACTAAGCAAATAAAGACATACTGAAATGGAAATATTTAATAGTGACTGAACTCATTCAATTAAAAAATAGTTTGACAAGTAGATTTGATTTCCAAAGAACAATAGAGTCATTCTATATTATACAGAGTTGAGTTTATCTCATTTAGAAACAACTTAATTTTGGTTGAGGGTTTTTGTCTACTAGTCCTTTTTTCATTCATGTTTCATTTTATCACGACAATCTAATCTTGTTTGATTGAACAAGTCACAAGTGTGAACAATGCATCAAATTCAAAAGTGAATCATCCTAAAAAAGAAAAGATTTTTCTATATGACATAGTAACAAGATGGGAAACAAAGAGCACGATGTTCTAGAAAATAACAAATTCTAAAATCTCATTCATGGTTTCTATTGGTCTAAAGAATTTTTATACAAATAGCTACAATGACATATGCAACTAGTTGTCATTGACAAACCTACCCCAATTTTTTTGTTGTTTGCTCTTGGTACATTAGTATCCATTATGCATACTAACAATAGTCTACATCGTGACATCTTAGAGCACTATTTATACTTCTTGTTAGAAAATTATCTAGAATTGGATAAATGTTACTAAGACACAATTAATGAATAAGCTATAAATATTGAACCACAGCAGTGGTCGTGCATAACGCAGAGTACAATCAGATCAATTGCAAACAAGTATGAGTATTAAGAAGCTTGTTATTTTAAATGTCTACTCCATTCAAATTTCTAACGTAATGTACATTGGAAGAAATAATTAGAATACCAACATTTCCGCAATCAAAGCACATACATATGACATCTACATCTGGGTAATTAGTTGAGGCTAGTCTTTGAATAAACAAGAAGCCATGACGATGATACCCACACAAGTGCAAGAAATGTAAATTAAATAGAAGCTCATAAGAATAGGAATAAAAAATTATTCTACAGCCCCATATGACCATATGCTTAGTCTGCCAGAAAAAAGGCGGAAAGATGACTACCTATGATGCTACGGCGAGCATCCATTGACTTGTGAAGCAAAAAATTGACTCGAGACTTGTGTAGCGAGTGCAATGGGATCAGTGGCCGAGCCACAGGGGGGGCAGCTGGGCCATTGCCCCCCCCCCCCCCCCCCCCAAATAATTAAAAAATATTTTATATATTAATATATGAGTTTTCAGTACTGAATAACTAAAGTAACATGCACATTCAGCTTTGCTTGGCCTATTTGGCAGCGGATACACTGTCCTTGACTGGGCATCTGGGTTTGATTCTTATTGTACCTGATGCTAAATTTTGGTACCATTTTTGACGCACCTCCATAGAAGATTTTCTATGTATATATATTTGTGTCTTATATGTTCACTAGCTTTGCTTAGCTTAGTTGGTTACGTATTCTTTGTTAGTTGCACATGAACTTGGTTCAAATCTTCTCCAAATTTAATTAAATTTTGCGTATGATTTTCAATTTACATTTACAGAAAAACCCTTATCTTAACATATTATTTGTTGGCTCCTTACAATTGAAGATCATGGCAAAAAAATTCAACCACCTTTTTATAGTAATTGTTTTTTTGGTCAATCTTTTTTATAATAATTGTTAAGAGTTCTTTACATTCGATAATAAATTGAGAAGAGACATTAGTGTTTCTTTTCTAATTTAGATTAAACTAGAGGGTTTGGGACTTATACTATTGTAAAATAGTTTAACAAAGAGTATGTGTTTCCTTTATTAGTATCATTACTTATTAGTCCACATCCAATAACATAGTTGGAGGGTATAGATTACTAATATATCATTTGTTTTTAGATTTGATTTTCTAACTTTCAAACAATTTGTTCCAAATGGAAAGATAACTAAGAAAATGACATATTTACAATTGGTTCATAATCTATGTCGACTAGCCACAATTTGATTTTCATTTTACAATGATTACATTCACACTATTAGGATAAAGAACAACTACAATAATGATGGGATTTTTTATTTTCTAGTGACTTGAAACTTTCAAGCTATTAAGGAAGGGAAGTGTAATTGTAGACCATTGATGATGAGGTCGTGCATGAATAAATGAGAAGTTGTTCTATACTTCCACTGACATAGTAGACACCATGATATAGTTGTGAATGCCCTAATTGATAAGTGATTCATGAAATATAAATCTTACTCAAGCTCTTCTTTGGATGAATAATATAGAATCAAGAGCTTCATATTTGTAAAAGCAAGATGCACAACCAAGCTGAGGACCTTTTTGCCTTTGAATATCCACACAGAGTTGGATATTTATATGGTTTTGGCTCAAGAGAGACAAACCATTTTGTCCTCTTAATAGTAAGAGCTTGAATAAAAATGATCAAGGTAAACTATCACTATAAGATGTTAGCATCTACAAGTAACATCTTTTATAAATGTGTTTAGGGGACATAAAAAGTGTCTTCAGGATGAATAACTATCAGGTTTCAAATAGAAAGGAATAGTGTACAATTTTGGTGAACATTGGTAGTAAAGATAAGTCATCATATGTTATATACTTGATTAGCTTGAAAATGTTGAACAATTTCCACTAATTTTGAAGTGTCATATTTTCATCGCAGTCAAACTCTAAATAACAACACTTTTTCCTAACTATAAGATTGTAAATCCATCAATGGCTATTGAATGAAATATAATGTCAACAACTAACTAGCATTAAAAGTTACATTTTTTATTTTTCTCAAAGTATGACCAGTCATTGCCATGTCATGTCGATTATTAAAAGGTTTTTTTGTCAAAAAAATTAATAAGCAGTTGATAGTTATCAATTAATGAGAAACCAAACAACATCTAATTGTCAAGATGCACATAATAAATTGGTTATCTTACAAATATCATTATTAACTATAGTATCCTTACTATTACATTTTTCTTTTTTACAATGAAATATTAAAGACAACTTGCCAAGTAACTACTTTATTTCTATAGATTTCAAATAAGAATACTAAACAACTTGATGGTATTTATATACAATTGTAATATTTTTGAGTTTGATAACACATTTGTATTTTAAGGTAACATATTTTAATTTTACTTCAATGGTATATACACACTTGCATTTTTAAAATGAACACACACATATACATATATCTAAAACTTTTCTTGACTTCAAAAGAAACATTTGTACCTCTCACAATTCACACTATTGGATTTAGTTTATATGTAGAAAATAGTAATTGTTTTATATATTTGAAATAAATAAACTATGTATTAATATAAGGGTGCATGACTCCCAAAATCATCATGAAAAATATTTGTGTTTTACATATACATGAGAAAATATGGAGACAATAAGTGATACACAAAAAAATTTCGTGACCCCTATCGCATTCTTTAACTCAAGGGTTAAAGTTTGTTTGCCCCCCACAACCTTTCAACCCTGCCTCCATCCCTGCGGAGGGGATTGGATCAATAGTTATCGCAATCGGATGAGTGTATGGACTCTGGAGTTAAGGGAGGTCGCTGATAATAAGGGGTTATAGTGAGAATCGTGCAGGGGAGGGCGAAGACTAGAGCACAGAATGGAGTGAGGCGTGGGAAAACCAATTTTTGGTATGAGATTTTGTCTTGTTATTTAAGACTTAATTAACTAAATTTATATCTCTACATTTAAAAGAGGGAGAGGAAAATATAGTTAGACATCGTCTTAGAGATTGACTATATTTATTTTGTTCACATATTTCATTTGTAATAAAAAACGATTTTAACTACATATACATTATATGTAGTTAGAATAATTGTAGCTAAATCATTAATTTCTAGTAGTCGTTAATACATGCGAGTATTAGTAAAAGATGATAGATATTTTATGTTAAAAGAATCATAATGGATTAGTTGTCTTTGATATGATTACCTATTAATTTGCCTCTCCTTACACTGTAATCTTAAGACATTGAATAAGTATGTGATAAAATGTGACATTAGAAGATGTAACATGGATATAGGATATATATTTACATGTAAACTTGATGCCTTAAGATTGATACTTTGAATTTAATGTTATCGTTGATGACTAATGACTGATGACCCAAGTCCCAAGGGTTAAGGAAACCATTATTGAACATAGATAAAATATAAGATGATGGATAATATGGTGAAATAGTTAAGGTGGAATATATGATGTGATCTTGATGGTAACCTGATCCGAATGATGATGTACAATTCATTGTAACCAAGAAGTCTCCTAAAGATATATGTAAAAATAATTTTTGATATGTGCCAAATATTCATAAAATAAAATACAATATGACAGTTCCTTGTGATAGCCTTGCACTTGAATGGTGATAATTGATCATGTTGTATAATAATGTATTGTCCTATATGATCATCATTATAATTTCTATGTAAGAATAACATACCATATATTGTAGTATGATTTCCGAATTGGAAATGAAATTGTAGAGGGAGAAATATCCCTTATTGTGCCCTAATGAAGGCTGATGGGATATGACTTAATTTATTGGGCCTTGTTGCAAATGAGTTTCATATGTTGGTCCTTATTGTTGATAAAAATGATTATTTATAACCTGATTTGGTGGTTTTTTATATGTGAATATGTTTTATATCTTCCTGAGTTTTTAGACTTGATTACTATGTCAATTCTATCTCTGTTCATTGTTTGTAAATGTTAGATACAATTGAAATACGAATAATTATCTTATATAATAAAGTTTAACCTAAATCATGTAGTGATGTTAGTCTATAGACATTTTTCTCAGGATCCTTCTGGGAAAAAGAATGACAAGCCAAACTTGTAGAAATTTATGAATTATGAGAATATGCTCAAAGAGTATATTTTTTAATATATGAGGGTGTATGGAATTTTGTATACCCTATCATCCACATGTTTTGTTGGGACTTAGTTGCAACTGATGGTAAAGTAATGTGTGATGGAGGAGGATGCAGTAGCATCTCAGTTTGTTTGGTTTTATAATACCCTTTTTTCTTGGTGTCATGACCTATGTACCCAAGGCAAACTTGTAATATACGTAGGTCCACTTTCAAGCAATTCCACCCTAGATTTGGCCTTTTAGCACTCTATCTTTTCTTATCCTCAATTTGATCAGAGGTGTGTGGAGAGATCTAATGGAGCCTGGTAATCCTTGATCATATACTAGGCTAGTTTGTGCTTCACAAACACTAGCTATTAGTTTGAGCGGTACACCTCAAACTACCCAAGGTATTATACAATATGTAACTTAGCCATGTTGTGTATCTATTTAGGTTTAACTAAATCAATAAATGGATGTGAAATTGTGTTTAATTACTTATTGCATGAACTATATATGTTTCCTACCATGTACTGGTAAGAGTATGCCTCAAGAATATATATATATATATATATATATATATATAGTATAGCCTTTCTATATGTTGAGTATACATCTATGTAAAGAGAATAAGTGTATGATTCATGTGTCATATGTAGATATATTTAATTTTTTTTATCTATCTCTAAGTAATTTGATAATCAAATGCTTATAAGAAATGACTATTGTAGATTTTTTCTATATCATAACCTTGGGACTAGGGGTCTCACCCTATGGTTTTCCCCATCTTTAAGGTATGTTGAAGTAGTAGGAATGACACATTGATCTGTATGTGACAAGATATAATATAGTAAAGAGCGTCCATTTAGTCTCACTTTCCTAAGTTGTAGATGGGTAATAGATGATGTATATGTCAGGTTGTTCTCTTGGTTTTTTTATGAACATGAGGAGTATACTAAATCGTCCATCTATGTTGTTGTAGTTTAATAATCACAGACAAATATTGTGATCCCTTAGATGAAATCAATAAAGACAGTTTTTAGATTATTATCTACCATGTCTACATGTGGTAGAAATCAGATGTTCATTCATACACTTTTGTATATCATATGCTAAGTTTAAATTGTGGTTTCTCATAATGGGATCTCTACATAGATCGTTTTCTTTTGAATTGTTTGACTCGGTTTTTTATGGTTGTTAGTTTCTAATTGGGTTTTCCTCTAGATATTTGTCGTAGCGATCAATTAGGGAATTAGTAGTGGGATGAGTCTACCCAAATGTGGTATCATTTCATAGGTTAGTTGAATTTATTGGGACGAAATGAACTAGGATTAAAATGATAACTAAGTGTTGAACCTGATATGAGCGTTGTGCAAAGAACTTGAACTTAGTATTTGGATGCTCTAGTCAAGTTCCCAAATATTGAGAGAGAGTCGGCATGGAACACTTTATTTATTCTCCTTCTGAGTACTCTAACTAGACAGTCAATTCCAAAACAACCTTAGTGTATAATAGGTATGAACTCATGATGAATTAGTTGGAAACTAACCCTAAAGTATAATACAATAAGAAATCATGATGTAAAGAATGAGATAGAATCTTAGGAGAGATGTGAAAAAGAGATTAAGTCTCTGTATAGTAAATAAAAAATACATATAAAACTAGTTTAAAAAGTGAAGGTAAGTACTAATTTGATCACTTGAGAAATATAAAAGCCATGTTTTAACTCATCAATACTGTGATACCTTGTCCTAATGATGATGTGACTTATAACCTTTCTTAAATATACACGTAATGAGGATTGATTGACTTGAACTATATCTTGATAAAGGCAGTATAATATGATATCATCATGATACCCTTACACTTGAATGGTGATGATTAATCATGTCATATAATAGTGTCCTACCCTATATGATGACTATGAGAATTTCTATGTATTGGATAGTGGCCTATATTTTGTGATACTATTTACACATCAGTAATGAAATAGTGCAGGGAGAAATATCAGTTGTTATGACTGGATGAAGGATGATGTACCTTGACTTAATGTGTTGGTCCTCATTGTGTAAGAGATTGATATGGTGGGCCTTCTTGTGGCTAAATATGATTTTTTGTACCTTGATCTTGTTGTTTGATATATGTCAATACATTTTATATCTTCTAGAGTTATTAAACGTCATTAATATCTGAACTATATCTCACTTCACTATTTATAATAATTTGATACAATGAAATATGATCAATTGGCATAACTAATCAAGTGTTATACAACATTATTTCAATGGGAAATACAAACCCCAACATTGAATTCACTTGAGGTAGATAAGAAGGATAGAAAACCAAACATCCATGTAATCCATCCTGTTATGTTCAGGGATCTTTGTAGGCTCCCACATGATGCCTGATATAATCAATTTGTGTGCATTCATCCATGGAAAGCATGTTTGGTTTATAAATCTTAACAAGAAAAAACAAATTTGACATGTTTTAGTAATGAATCACTACACCTCAAGACAATTCTTGTCCTTCCAACATTAGTGGAGCACTTCCTATTTGTTATAATCTCAGTCTTAGGACCTCCCATCTATCATCGACGGTGTACTGCCTTTTCATGAGAAAATAGTTGGGTTGAAATCATACAAAAACATTGTTGAAAAATGAAACAAGTTATGGCATGGTGAAATCTCACTTCAGTAAATGGATGACTAGGTAGGATCATAATGAAACAAAGATAATAAATTTTATGTACATGATTAAAATAATACATAATCAATGTCTAATTGACTAAATTATAAAAAGATGGGTCCTTAATTAAAAATTTCTTCCTTAAGATTGAGTTAATTAGTATTGCACATGGTTTTAGTTAAAACTAGACAATTGTGACTCTATTTTAATAGGTGACTAGTGGACACGAACTCATCATTATGAACTAGAAAATGTTTATAAATTTAAATAGAAAACATCATTACAAAGTGGAACAACTACAAACTTTCACTGTAAAAAATCATTAATAGCTTGAAAAAATGGCAATTTTAACTAACATATCAAGTTGAAAGATGACAACTTTAGCTATAAAGCATCATAAATCAACAGAAAGGTCAAGTTTTCTTTTTCAACTAGAAATATGACTACTTTGAGGCTCTAGATCTCCTCCTTATGTTTTCCATATCCGCTATCCTTGACATATTAGAATTATAGTTAAATGAAAAGAGTCTTTTATACAATAAAGGTAATTTTAGTGATAAAGATGTAAATACTATTCATCTGGGATTTATGGGAGAAGAAAGTGGTGAGTTTTTATTGAATAAAAGAGTGGGATTTACAAGTGCTAATAGAGTGTAAGGGTGGCATGATGTAATCCTATAGATTAAAGGGAGCACCGTCATAAAGTTTGGAGGGAAATACCATAGGGTTTGGGAAACCCAAGATTGACATGTTAGATGGTGGTTTCATATTGCCTTCACCCTCAATGATTATAGAAATATATGGGGCTTAACTCCTCTAAGATTGGAAAATTCAAGTGATCATAGAGACTCACTGTGACGTCCCCTGTTTTTCTAAAACTTAATCTGATGTGTGACATCCAAATTGAAACCCTCACCTCAGCGATAATCCCAATTTAAACATCCCACATAAGACTAAGAAGCAGAAAATCAAGGGAGTCACAAGGAAACAATCAGTAGCACATGCACATGAACAATAAACAAACCACAACACATCTTCACCATTCAACATATAATTACAACATGAATTGTTACAACATTTAATATTACATATTGAACAGCAAACTATACATATACATGTACTACCACTAAACTATAGGATCTTAAGACAACATGTCCACTTGTACATCAGCTCGCCACACCACTCTCAACTATCCTGGATCTTCAAGATCATAACCACAACCTAAACAAAAGATGACATGCGGTACACCTCAACACAATATTTCAAGAATATTGTACTGAGTATGCCTATGTGTCTTTTTATATACCTCTCATCATATCTTGGCAATAAGATAAAACTAATATACTTGGCAGTAACAGAAGAATATCAGAAAAGCATATACTTGCGCAAAGATGTTCGTTAATAAAAGAGAACACATATTTTAAGCTCATTTTCCATTATATGCTTGTGCATCTACCTACCAATGGGATAGATGCATCCAGGCCTCATGATCTGCTTACTAAAGAGATAGATCATTGCACGTGTGATCTACTTACCAAAGAGATAGATCACTCACTAGCACTATGATTACCAAAGAGATATAGTGGTTTCATATAATGGAACATATCTATTATGTTTCATGTGTTCATAGCCATAAATATGGAGAATCATGCAACATATCATACAAGAACAATCATTTCATCCAATATCATATGCCAAGTATTTTACTACACATATAACACAAGCATATTGTATAATAGGTCAAGTAAGAGGTAATGGCGTACCTTCCAAAGAGATAAACTTAATCATCACATATATCCAAGAGTCAACTATGTATCCCAGGTCAAACCCTGATTAAGACAAGATCATATACTATCATCAGATTCTCATCATCTTAACCCTAGTTATGTTCATTTTAGGGTTTACTTAACTCATAATGATATTCTCCTCATTACTTGCATTCTTGTATTATATTTATCTTACTGATGTCATTTTCCATATTATGGTTCATCAACTGGATATACTCATGTGTCGCATTATTATGTGAGCATACTTATTATTATGTCACATTCATTAACCATATTAGGGTTACATCACATGTATTATGGGTCATCTTCATATAACATGGATCTCGTGTATAAAACTAATCACATAATTAAAACTGAGGTTCCATATACTGATATGAGATTACTCTGTAAATTTCACCATTTATTGAGAATGTATGTATTTACTACATCTTATTTAGGACTATCAACCCTGAACAGCCATATAAAGCAAATTATATGCTTTCGTGCATCAACATGACCATGTCTGACATCATATGCACTATAAACATGATTACAGACTTATTGACATTTTATCATAATTTTATATCATCATTTGATATTTATTATCTATGAAATAAGCATTACACACCTTACATAATATTACTAATATTAGTTACTCAAAATCCTGATATTATACTTCCATCTTGTTTTAAGTATTTTTCTGAACATTTTGGTATATTGTTTGTATTTTTCTGATAATCTATCTATTTTCTATGAATTTTGGAAGATCTGCATATTATTTGAATTAACTGACCTTTTCATCTTTGACGTCCAATCAACAATCGCCACATCAGCATCGAGGAGGTGTTGTTTCTTTAGTTGATCTGTCCGGTTCAAGGTCACCTGGACCCGGTTTGGTTATGGGTTTTTCACGCCTCTCTTCTTCTCGCGATTCGGCTGGACACGAGCGTATGTGCGGCTCCCTCTTCTTTACGATCCTGCGCTGGCTGCTGGGTCTGCGAGACACCATTTCTCCACTAAAAGGGAGCACAACCGCACGCAAGGGATTGCTTCAGTGATGGATCAGCCGCCTCCAGTCTTCCTCGGCTCAGACGTCCTTGCGCGACCCCGATGTTCTGCACTAGAGGCGCCGTCGCCCAACCTAGCTCCGGTGACAAAAGGCAACCGTCCCCTCCTAACCTTAAACCCGAGCGTGAGCACCGCCACCCTTGGCTCTTCTCTGGAGGCCGATCATGGAAGATCAATTATCTCCTTCGATCTCCTATTTCTCAACTAATTTGAGATATGTCTGGAGTTCAGCCTCGGAGAAGCTCCTCCGAGCTCGCCGCCGTGATGGGATCTGCTCCGGCGTGAGAGCGGTGGCCAGATGCTTCCGTTGCGTGCTGTCGTGTCTCCCCTTCTCTGTGAGGTCACCGACACCAGCCGCTATCATGGCTGGGCAAGCTTCGCCTACCTTCATCACGTCCACGAGGGGTGTCCATCACAGGCATGTCGCCGTCGGCGTGGGGAACTCTCCTATGGTGAGACGCTCATCGTCTACTCCTCTGAGACTCCACGCCACATGCTCGTTGCCCTGTGTTGCCGCCCTACTGTGCGTGAGTCTACGAGACTCTGTCTCCCGTATGCACCTCTGTGTCTCTGTGCGTGTGCTTCTACCATGAGGTTCACATACCAACAAATCGCTCTTCTTGTCTCCTCACATCTGCAGGGCGAATCCATGTATTAAGCCGGCACAACCAAAGACTATGTGGGTTTCCCATGATTATAACTACCCAAGTGAGATTGTGAGATAACCCACGATCATGGACATGGTCAAACAAAGCAAGTGGAACTGCCACTCGCGTTAATAAAGCAAGTGGAATTGCCGCTCACGTTCTGGTTGAACCGAGATTTAGGATGACATATGTATCGTTAGATCATGTTATCCAATAGTCAGCATGATGCCAATCAGCCAATCTGTAACTCCTCCCCCGGCTTCAAAAACGTTGGGATGGCGTGACATCCTGTTGATTAAAAACCTAGGCTATTTATTTACCTTGGTCATCAAAACATCAAATATATAACATTTAGCCTACATCAACTCTAATTATCTCCCTCCAAGAGCGTCGGAATCTAATGAGACTTTAACCACAACTTCATAATAGCACAAAGTACCTTATATACTCATTTGGTGTCATTAGGCCACTAAAGAGGTTACTCCAACATGGCGTGGACTTATAAATCATATTCTGATATCAATGTCAACTAACATCTATACTTTATCAAAACACTTGGAACTCTCAAACAACTCAACATGCCTGACTTCACTTATGTCATTGGGCATTTAATGATTACAAAAGTTCACTCCATCACATCCTACACACCTTAAAAGAAATTCCATCCTCAGAATTAAGCAAGAAAATCTAGTCTTTCACATCATATACATCTTAAAAGAAATTTTGTCCTCAAAATTAAGCCATTCTCGTACTCCAAGGAAAAACCGAAAGGTCTTCAAACATATGTAGGACACCACTCTCAGGAGGTTTCAAAAGCTTCTAGGGTGGAACCTCACTTCATATAAGGCACAAACAAGGGTTTAGAAGCTTCGGTTATGTCATGACATATCTCACATATGTTAGGGTTTCATCCTTATCTTTACCCATGCATTAGGGCTTCCACATCATCTTTATTAAGCACTATGATTAACACCTCGTGTAACTTGTTGCATTCATATGAACTTATATCATTTCTCATAATAAACTACAACATTTACTAGTAATTTCATCACTAGATTAACCAACCATATCACATTGTCATTTTTCATGTACATGGTTAACCATTTATACTTTCATATCTATTAAACCATCTCTAGATTTCCTTCATATCATGTCTATATATCAAATCTTGAGATTAGATCACATCTTTACATATGTTTTACCATGGTTAAACATCTTATACAAGTGGCTTGTCAAACATATATCAAAACTTTTATCTAGTCCAACTAAGGTTCTCTTGACCCATATCATGAGGGTAATGCCATGCTCAGTCTCTCTGAGCTAAACTCAACTCTATGTGTATCTCATATGCACATGCTTTATCTTTCCTTTATTAGCCTAGGGTTCTCAGATTACCTCATTGGCTGAAGAAAAAGCCTTACAAGATCTAGCCACATATGCACAAACCAAAACACAATATGACATACTCTTCATAGATCTCTACCCATGAAACATGCCTACCCAAAACTCTCTTATATACACCACTAGATTCCCATGTGGGAAAACACCAACCTGAGCATGAGGCTTCATAGAAACTAACATAGCTACCTCCTCCAGGGTCTTGGGCTCTCTCCCTCACCCAGATGGCAGGCACTCATACTTCCTTATTCACATATGCATACATAACCAGCCTCTCTCTGACTCTAGGGTTTGGTCCTCCCAAGGGCATCTAGGGTTCAACAAGACTATATGAATCATGCATCAAACAACTCAACTCAATCACTCAGGAGTAGTCTAGTTTAGGACATATCATATCACATATCTCAGAATTCTCATATCTTGGAGTTTAGGTTCTTCTAACCTTCTCCCAATGGGTCTCACTCTCTCTGGAGTTAACCCTAAAACTGGTCCTAACACTAGAGGTCCTCCTTTGTAAAAGAGCTTGAGGCTCATGATGACTCACAACCTTGTCTTAACTTAGCTTATCTTATCTCATAAAAGCATAGTTACTTGCATCATCAAAACTTATCCCAAATCCTCAAAATTAAACTTAAGTCCTCAAAGACAACATATATCATCATAAACTGTCTTATATCATCTATATATGACTTACATCATATCATCAAAACTTATATCGTCTATTCCATCTATCACATATTCCAAACAAGGCTCTAGACATCTAATCTAGAACTACTCTCTCTTCTATACTGATGTCATTCACTTTCACTTAGGTTCCATGAGCACCTCCTACTCGTACATGTGTGGGGACACATTTTTGTGATACATATACATATTAAAATATTATATAGTTTTTCTCCGATAAAACAAGCGTCAGAGAAAACTATCACGGTTCGATCTGGTTGGAATCCAAAACCAAATCCTGAAAATGAGTGCCCCACACATAGTAGAGAGTACAATGTCATGAAAACTAGGAAAGGGGTGAGAACATGGTGTAGACTGGTGTAGCTACTCTAGACAATGTGCGCAATATGTCTAGGGTTTCTCTTCCCTTGATGCACGTCATTTCCAAATAGTGCAATGTCCCATACCGCTGCACTACAAGGAAAGAACGACATCTAAGGACTTTCTATGCCAAAAGCACAAGTCTAGACCTAGTTCTCAGACATCTAGGTTCTAACCTAGAGGCTAGGTCAGATCTAGTCTCTAAAAGATGACTAATCTAACCCTAAAGATTATTAAGTTCAAGGTTTTTTAGTTTTAAGTTGCATAATGAGCAAATGTCAGGCTTTTCTATTGTTCATGCTCTAATACCACCTGTGACATCCCCAAATTTTCTAAAACTTAATCTGATGTGTGACATCCAAATTGAAACCCTCACCTCAGCGAGAATCCCAATTTAAACATCCCACATAAGACTAAGAAGAAGAAAATCAAGGGAGTCAGAAGGAAACAATCAGTAGCACATGCACATGAACAATAAACAAACCACAATACATGTTAACCATTCAACATATAATTACAACATGAATTGTTACAACATTTGATATTACATATTGAATAGCAAACTATACATATACATGTACTACCACTAAACTACAGGATCTTAAGACAACAGGTCCACCTATACATCAGCTCGCCACACCACTCTCAACTATCCTGGATCTTCAAGAGCATAACCACAACCTAAACAAAAGATTACATGTGGTACACATCAGCACAATATTTCAAGAATATTGTACTGAGTACGCCTACGTGTCTTTTTATATACCTCTCATCATATCTTGGCAATAAGATAAAACTAATATACTTGGCAGTAACAGAAGAATATAAGAAAATCATATACTGGCACAAAGATGTTCATTAACAAAAGAGAACACATATTTTAAGCTCATTTTCCATTATATGCTTGTGCATCTGCCTACCAATGGGATAGATGCATCCAAGCCTCATGATCTGCTTACCAAAGAGATAGATCATTGGATGTGTGATCTGCTTACCAAAGAGATAGATCACTCACTAGCACTATGCTTACCAAAGAGATATATTGCTTTCATATAATGGAACATAATATTATGTTTCATGTGTTCATAGACATAAATATGGAGAATCATGCAACATATCATACAAGAACAATCATTTCATCCAATATCATATGCCAAGTATTTTACTACACATATAACACAAGCATATTGTATAATAAGCCAAGTAAGAGGTAATGGCGTACCTTCCAAAGAGATAAACTTAATCATCACATATATCCAAGAGTCAACTATGTATCCCAGGTCAATCCCTGATTAAGACAAGATCATATACTATCATCAGATTCTCATCATCTTAACCCTAGTTATGTTCATTTTAGGGTTTACTTAACTCATTATGATATTCTCCTCATTACTTGCATTCTTGTATTATATTTATCTTATTGATGTCATTTTCCAGATTATGGTTCATCAACTGGATATACTCATGTGTCGCATTATTATGTGAACATACTTATCATTATGTCACATTCATTAACCATATTAGGGTTACATCACATGTATTATGGGTCATCTTCATATAACATGGATCTCGTGTATAAAACTGATCACATAATTAAAACTGAGGTTCCATATACTGATATAAGATTACACTGTAAATTTCACCATTTATTGAGAATGTATGTATTTACAACATCTTATTTAGGATTATCAGCCCTGAACAACCATATAAAGCAAATTATATGCTTTCGTACATCAACATGACCATGTCTGACATCATATGCACTATAAACATGATTACAGACTTATTGACATTTTATCATAATTTTATATCATCATTTGATATTTACTATCTATGAAATAAGCATTACACACCTTACATAATATCACTAATATTAGTTACTCAAAATCCTGATATTATACTTCCATCTTGTTCTAAGTATTTTATTGAACATTTTGGTATATTGTTTCTATTTTTCTGATAATCTATCTATTTTCTATGAATTTTGGAAGATCTGCATATTATTTGAATTAACTGACCTTTTCATCTTTGACGGCCAATCAACAATCGCCACATCAGCGTCGAGGAGGTGCTGTTTCTTTAGTTGATCCGCCCGGTTCAAGTTCACCTAGACCCGATTTGGTTATGGGTTGTTCACGCCTCTCTTCTTCTCGCGATTCGACTAGACACGAGCTTATGTGTGGCTCCCTCTTCTTAATGATCCTGTGCTGGCTGCTGGGTCTGTGAGACCCCGTTTCTCCACCAAAAGGGAGCGTTGCCGCACGCAAGGGATTGCTTTCGTGATGGATCAGTCGCCTCCAATCTTCCTCCACTCAGACGTCCCTACGCAACCCCGATCTTCTGCACTAGAGGCGCTGTCGCCCAACCTAGCTCCGGTGACAAAAGGCAACCATCCCTTCCTAACCTTAAACCCGAGTGTGAGCGCCGCCACCCTTGGCTCTTCTCTGGAGGTCGATCATGGAAGATCAATTATCTCCATCGATCTCCTATTGCTCAACTAATTTGAGATATGTTTGGAGTTCAGCCTCAGAGAAGCTCCTCTGAGCCCGCCGCCGCGATGGGATCTGCTCCGGCGTGAGGGTGGTGGCCAGATGCTTCCGCTACGTGCTGCCGTGTCTCCCCTTCTCTATGAGGTCACCAGCACCATCCGCTTCCATGGCTGGGCAAGCTCCGCCTACCTTCATCACGTCCGCGAGGGGTATCCATCACAGACATGCCGTCGTCGGCGTGGGGAACTCTCCTATGGTGAGACGCTCATCGTCTACTCCTCCGAGACTCCACGCCACATGCTCGTTGCCCTGTGCTTCCGCCCTGCTATGCCTGAGTCTGCGAGACTCTGTCTCCAGTGTGCGCCTCTGTGTTTCTATGTGTGTGCTTCTACCACAAGGTTCACCTGCCAACAGATCACTCTTCTCGTCTCCTCACGTCTGCAGGGCAAATCCATGTATTAATCCAGCACAACCAAAGACTGTGTGGGTATCCCATGATTATAACTGCCCAGGTGAGATTGTGAGATAACCCATGATCATGGACATGGTCAAACAAAGCAAGTGGAACTGCCGCTCGCGTTCTGGTTGAACCGAGATTTAGGATGACATATGTATCGTTAGATCATGTTATCTAATAGTCAGCATGATGCCACTCAGCTAATCTGTAACTCCTCCCCCGGCTTCAAAAATGTTGGGATGGTGTGACATCCTGTTGATTAAAAACCTAGGCTATTTATTTACATTGGTCATCAAAACATCAAATATGAAACATTTAGCCTACATCAACTCTAATTATCTTCCTCCAAGAGCATCGGAATCTAATGATACTTTAACCACAACTTCATAATAGCACAAAGTACCTTATATACTCATTTGGTGTCATTAGGCCACTAAACATATTACTCCAACATGGTGTGGACTTATAAATCAAATTTCGATATCAATGTCAACTAACATCTATACTTTATCAAAACACTTGGAACTCTCAAAGAACTCAACATGCCCGACTTGACTTATGTCATTGGGCATTTAATGATTCCAAAAGTCCATTCCATCACATCCTACACACTTTAAAAGAAATTCCATCCTCGTAATTAAGCCAGAAAATCCAGTCTTTCACACTCACTAAAGTAGCTCTCAAATTGTTGGAATCTGCATGTTGTGTAATTTTTGGTGGAAGTTACCTTTCGTGAGGAAAAGTTTGCCATACTATTTTTGTTAATTAGTTGACATTTAATGTTTGCATTTATGCATGGTTTTGTCATTTTGGAAAAATCATGATTTGGAGAGAGAATAGAAACTAATATTTCTAAGGCAAGTCAAGAAAGTTTTTTTGTTATTGCTCGTATGATGTGAAAAAAGAGTGTCTCCAGCTAAAATAAAATTGGATATATATATATATATATATATATATATATATATATATATATATATATATATATATATATATATATATATATATATATATATATATATATATATATATATATCTGTGTGTGTGTGTGTGTGTTCCTCACAGAAATATCTATTAGATTTTGATTTGTGGACAAACGTAAAGTATGTTTATTTTTACAGGAAGCCTAAATGGATCAATATAATAAATACGTAGGCATTAACAAATATGAAAAATCAAGGAAATGAGGGGATTATCACATATGTTCCTACAAAATGATTTGATCATTCATTAAGGAACAAAAATGTGGTTTCAACAACAGTCAAAATACCCACATAAATAACTTCATATATTGAAAAAGATACATGAGTATATGGAGGCGATCATATCACAACGTGATGATTATCTCTATGAATGTAGGTAACTTGATATGAACATACATGGGACTTCACCAAATAGTTCAAAATTTTGATCATGATTCTTTTGGTGGATTTCCACATGACACAATAATTTGTGGTGTTTCCATGGTTTCATGGTAAGAATATATTTTCATACAATGGAATGTGTTTCATTATGGAGAGAGAGACAATTAAGTTATATAGGATTTAATCCATGATGCAGATGATCACCTAAATTCATGCATCTAAAATGGTCTAAAGACTTGCTTAGTTACGCCCGATCAAAATGAAATAAAAGTGTCCCTCAAGGGTTTATGTCATTCAAATGAATAACTAAAGAAAAAATCTAAAGTAAAACTATACTAACAAGGCAAGAATGCGATCGGATCGTTTTGAATAATGATGGATAGAACTTGGATTGGGTTTTACCTTTTATGATCTCTCACAAATATGCAATACTCACACACATTGTATACCCTTAGACTTAGTTCATAAGAAATCATCATTAGTGTCTAGTCCCTCAAATCCTAAGCTTAGGATAGATTTAGATCGTAGGGAAAACATAAAATCAATAAAACAAACATATGATTATTATCATTAGCATTCCAACATTCTCATGCACTCATTCCACTCCATAACTATAGATATAAACCAATAATACCCTTTTGAGGCATTAGTGTTCAAACAAAAAAAGATGGATGGAAATCATGCAAGTGAAGCAATAGAGAACAAGGATATGGAGGTCAATATTTATAAGAGTATATACATCAATGAATATAAGTATTTCCTTTAGTAGGGAGTTAGATCAAGATACCTACTAGACTGAGGGCTTTGCTTAATGTATCCCCATTTACCTTCTAATAGATATAGAGTGAGTGACCATTTATATGTGACAACCTTCTTCAAGGAAGGACTTCTCCTTATCAAAGTTCCGCTCAAATATTCGGTTCCTAGTTGTACTCGTGCATGGTTCTTACTGAAGGTAGATTTCACACCCAACCTTTATTTTTTTGGGTAGTCAAGAGAGATGTGCAAGGGTGGGCTAAAGATGTGTTGTAACCTGTCCTTCTCGGAGTCACCCAACCATAACACTTGTTGTATGAACAATGTTACTCAACCTTTGTTCTTTTTTTTAATTTCAAGTTGTTTGTTAGATCACATTTAAAAGATAAAGGGTTATATGTTTGGCTTCTAGGTTCATCTATTAGACACAAAATATCTACATTCTTGAGTACAACAATTCATCGACCGTGCAAAACCCTTCATCTTCTTACCTAGAACAACTCTCATGTCTTTTTATTGCTCACAAGGCTTACATTTAATGGGATTGTAAGGATGTGTGGGTCTCAATTCTTTTTAATCTCTAGTGGGGATCGAGCACCAAAAGTGGTAGCTATTTTCCTTTTTGCCAGATCCATGCACATTCAAATTTGTACTTCATGGTTTGAATGATTGATCAAGAGTGTACCAGACTAAGTCCTCCTTATTTCTGAGAATTCTTCCAGGGATAGAAATCATTCTTTTATGGTCTTAGTGTCTTGAGATGAAGATTCCATAAATATATATTAAAAAAGAAGTCCATTAGATGAATTTATTTCCACAAGTCAGTCGCTCTAGAAATGAGTACACTAAGAAGTAGATTTGTGACAAAAAGTTTAACTTTGGGAGTGAGAACAACACTCATAGAAAATAGGATCAAAATGTGCCTAAAATGTTGTATCTTCATTAAAAACTTTACAGCTAAGATATGAGCAACTAGTAAAGTAGTCCAAATTTTCAAAATTTTGGTGAAAAAGATAAAAAGGAAAAACAAAGATAATATGTTTTGAAGTAAAGACACTGGGCTAGAATACGTACCTAACTCACCTATTTACACCCCACCTAAACTTATAATGCAATCTTTCCCTAAAGTGTCAAAGAATGAAATTTGTTGTAAATAAGTGAGTTAAGGCTTAACTCATGGTTTCCCAAGGTGAAGTTAGGATCTGAATGGTTTAGAATCCATGTAGGTGGGGATAATGATTGCCTTAGATATTTTCACCTTGTTGTTAGCTATTTCTAGGATCTGCATTCAGACGAGTACATAGAAGTTGTAATGGTTTGAACTTGGAGTTTTCTATGGACTCATGTGATAACATTATGGCTTCTCAAAATCTCCATGCCTTGTTGAAAAGTTTCTACTGTGTTGTATAATGATCTCGATGATATGCTTGGTGACTTGTATGACTTTCTGTTTGGTCATGCTTGTAGCTCTTTTGTGATATTCAGTTCTTTTCATGTTGTACATGGTATTGTATCCATTGTAGAGGACGATGGTCTTGTCCTTAGTATTTATAGAAAGCAAAGTCCAGTGACCATTGTAAAGGATGGGGACAAATATTGTTTTTAGAATCAAAATCCCATGAGGCATGGCTTCAAGATTTGGACATTATCCCTTTCAAAGAACATAAAATCTCATCCTCTTCTGGATTCACTTTATCCATGACTAGGGCCAATATTCCATATATAGCCTGTAGCATTTTTCGCAGTCAAGTTTTTTTAACATAGCGCTATGGGAGATAATTTGTGTCCTGCTACCTCCTCATTAGGCACTTCATCCTTATTTTGTTCTTCCCACTTTTCTTTGAGCACATGTTTTGTGGTGGCTTTAGGTTATTCATAATGAGTTTCAACTTTTTATGTATCCTCTTATTCAACTTCAAGCTTGGGGGTTAGCTAGTATTTCTCCACAGGTTTAATTGGTGGGTGGAAGGGTGTTGTTCTGGTGTTGGGTTGGATGGGGCTAGAGCAACACTGTATTGAGATGGGTTTACGTGATCCTTATAGAGATTATCTAGTTTTTCTCTCTCTAGAGCTTCTTCTCTAAAGGGGAGCAAGGAATACATCCTCTTAGGTATATCTACCATGCAACAGTTGTAGAAGAATCCTTTGTCATGTATGATCTCCATGACATACTTTCCTTGTAAGACATGGAAGTCATTGTTGGAAATATCTTCAAAGGGGATCCTTCTATTTATTGCCTCTATCATTGACAACATGATGAATGAGCTATCCTAAAATCTAGGTTTTGTTTTGGGTATCACTATTGAACCAGATTCCGGTCTAATTGGGGTTGTACCATATATCCACTCCTTGTATAAGGTGCTCTAATCGGACCAAATCTTCTGCATATCCTTTTCATTTTGCGTTGAAAAGTCCAACCTCCTACATGGAAGATCTTATATGTTACAAGTGTATGTGATAATCTATCATATGGAAAGATCATCCACTATCATCAACTAGTGTTTCAAAGCCTTGTACGGGAGTGTGATTAACTCCAACTTTCTATTTATTTGTAAGGTTTTGAACAATTGTACAACAGATGGCACTCTATCATTGTTTTCAAAAAGTCCTGCCACTAAACTTGGGGTAAGTTAAAAAAATGACCCTTCTTTATCTTTGTGCATAAATTCTTCTGTGATAGTGCCACCAAATATCTTCAAGAATTTTTTGCTGATGCATGTTGTTGGTATGAAATTTGGCCACAAATCATCCCTTTCTAGTGAATATGATTCATTTTTGTATACTATGATATCCCATGGTTTATCATTTCATAAAATGTTAATTAAGATGTGGATGTATCTCAGGACCTTTCTAAATTTGTTGGACATATCCATACCCCTAATTTTACATGTCAGTCGTGGGGGATCTTCCAGATTGGCCTTGTCAGCTGCCTCTGGATCTGGGAAAATTCGGTTCTCCAATTTATTTGACTCTATATAGAACATCCAGTTTAGGTTACCCTCATCTATATTTTCAACAACTGCTCTTGGAGTTTCACTGAACAAATTAAAAGGTTTGGTCCCCCCTCATTAGGTTTTTCCAATAAGGATTTTTTGACAATATCATCGTATTTTAGGGTAGTGGAGGGAGATTGTAATCAAATAGTGGATCCAACTCATACATTATACCCTTAGTTTTTTCCCCTTCTTCCCTTACCCCAACTGATTGTAGCGTATCTTTGTTCTTCCCGATCTCTTCTACATGCTTGGGGGCAATGATTTGGTCTAGTTTTTATGTAACACCCCTTATACATTGTCTTTAGGTGGGGTCTTCTCTGTAGGTAACCCAATCTATTTATTCTCTATGGAAGCCTCGAGTTTGTTGGTGGAATGCCATGGTCAGGCTGAGGAATGTGCATCAACATCTTCCTTAGTAGCCATTTTAGTGTTTTTTTAATCTTCTTCTCCCTACTCACAAATAGATCTACAATTTCTTCATTATCAGGCGTTGGCACATTATGAGTGATGCCTAGATTTTCTAGCACCATATTAGTGTTGAGGTGTATGTCCATCTTTATGCTCGCATCAGGTGGGAAACACTCTGCTTCATGGGAGATCTTCTACCTTTAGACATTTGATTCTTTGAGAGATGTTGATGTCGAGGTTGCTCTTTGCATTTCATTGTTGGAGGAACACATCAACTCATTTTTGCATCATAGCTCATCGCGCTCCTGACTCAATGCAGTGATTTCCCTATGCATGTTGGTTAAAGTATCTATGATTTTAAACTAGTTTTCTGCCATAATCTTCATTTTCTATGGCAAGACCATTAGAGGTTGGATGTTTGTCATCATCTCCTTCACCTACAATTTTAGTGACTGCAAATATACAGTTCAATTAGAAATATTAAAAGTAGGGTTGGAGATGATCTCAATAAACCATCTAACTCCTTCATGATTTACAAGAATTTAATAGAGACATGGGCTCATTTACATGTGGCATCCTGTTTCCATGAGTTTACTTCTTGCATGGGATCCTCTCTTGATGGTTAGTGGGGATCCTCCCCTTCATTGTTTCAAAGCATGTTACTTTCCAGCCCTTAAGTTGATGGGGTGGGCTTTGTGATTGAGGGATCCTTCTTAGCCTTGTCCCTATTATAGGATGCCTCATGGTTAGGATCAAACACCTCCTGGTTGTCATTCTCTAGTCCTATGGGTGTCTTCACATATGTGCTTCTTTATCAACTTCTAGGATGGCATGTAGGGACACCATACCTATGGTTGTAGAGGGGCCCCATATCCCTTCCCTCTCTACTTGTCTTTCTAGAGGGATGATGGCCAACTTTTTAAATATGGTGCCTATGGGGATAGTCACCTACTTCTCAACTTCCTCTTCATTTTCTAGTGGAAGCATGGATGATTTATTCTTGTTTGGTCTGGTGGTTTTCTTCTTGGATAACTAGACTATTAACTTCTTTCTAAATATTGGTTCTGCCTTCTTGTGCTCTTTTTCCTTGATAAACTTCTCTACAGAAGGTTCACTGAGATGTGGTATAGGTACAAAACTCAATATCATATATAAAATGTCATCTATCGAGAAAAGAAACCTATGGCAATCATGGGTTCTCATTTCAAGAAGAGGCATCATGTCGTTTGTCCTTTGAGCTAGAAAAAGTATTTGTCCTTCTTTCTCGATGATACATTTGTAGATGTTAAGTATTTGACATCTAAAAATCTTTGTCCGTTAGACTAGGTAAAGTGTATGAGTACCTTGGTGTGACCCAGCCTATGCACGACGTAAGTCACAAGACCCCCCAAGTAGAAATATCATGAGCCTTCAGGTCTAATTGTTGTTGCTAGCATATTGATCATAATTTTTCCTATGTTGACCATCCTTATGCCAAGGATGTTCAACAGAATGTGGAGATCCATTCTTGTGATATTGCCAGCGTCTCACTTAAAAAGTAGCACTTTGGAGAAGATTTTGTATATTATTTGCATTAATATTGAATGCTTCTAAGAGGCTTTCAATCGTCCAAAATTATGTCCATCCTCTCCTAAAAGCCTCTCATGGGTATTGGCCTTGGAGAACCTCAGACTTCTCTATCACCCCTTGACTTGTTGGCCAACTTTGTCTATTACTATGAGTCAGTGAGTATAGAGTTTAGCCACTTCTAGGTCAAAAATAAATCCTTCTTGATCACATGTATTACTAGCTTGAAGTCCCCTCTACACTCCTTAGCCTCCTTATTCTAAACTAGAACTTTCTATAGGGAGGACATGAACTCAAGAGTGAGTTATTTTTATGAACGTTGTTGATGAAATAGAGTTTGTATATGTTTACATGGTTGAGATGCAACTTCACTCTATTCTATATCCCCATCTTCTTAAGATTGTCCATGCCACCATATCTAGTATCTTTTAAAGTCTTTCTACTGAATGTGTCTATTCAAGTTTCTTATATCCATTGTCCCTGGGATTGAAATAATTATCTTGCTGGGAAATTGTGAAGTTTGCATACAATTGTAGAGGTGTGACCAAATGTAGAAGCTTGAGCTTCTAGGGTGATTGTGCTTATAAGATTTCCTCCTTTCTTATCTTCTTATTTTCCCCCATTTCTATTCTAGTTGGCTTTTGTCTGCTTCCTCTTGGGAAGGGGTGAAACACCTTCCTTTACTAAGGCTATCCAATCTCTAAAGACATAGTGTATCCAGATGTCACTTTCCTTCTGGATTCTGCAGAGTTTGAGGCCTTTTAAAGTATCATTAATTTGGTTTGGGAAGTTCGGGATCTGATCCAAATTAGGTGCTTCCTTTTTGTGCCATAGCCGCTTACCACAACTAACCAAGCCCAGTTCTAGTCTTGTTTTGTTTGGTAGAAACTGGACTGACATGGACCGTTCTGATTCTGTAATCCTCTAATCTAGACCAATTTTTTCCTATTCTTAGCAATATTTCAAATCCCAATCCAAATTTTACTCTATCTTTTGTGTAATTTTGTTTTATATTCCATATAGAAAAACATAAGTTACGAGTCCAGTCCAATCTAATGAGTGTTTGCAATGGGATGAGTTACCACAGAAAAATAAGAACAAGTCTAGATAAACTAATATGACTCTATCGACTAACCCAACCCAAATTTCATAATCTCAATCTTGAACCAAATAGGGGATAAGGTATTGGCTCCTATAGGAGTTTCAATCTAACTATTTCAAACATTGCTTCCTACTTTCAGGAGTAGGGTCCCCATAGATTTCTAGATATTCAACTACCTCATCTTTTAGCCTATATACCCTGCCTATCTATTCCTTTCTTAGTTGATCATTAATAGCATCCTCATCCTTCTATTAGGAAGTCCTAAGGATAGGTGTGCCCTTTGGTTATGTATTCCACTTCATTTTAACTAGTTTTCAATGTAGATATAAATTATCTTGTGCAATTGGTTAGAGAAACAAGTAATAATTATAGAAGGTTTAACAAGAAGACGAGTAGCCTTGAAAGAAGTCAGTTTGGAAACCAGTGGAACCGAAGACAATGCAAGCAAACTGATGTATATGGTTAAACCTAATAAACCAAAGGTTTCCTGGGTGAATGAAAATGATGAAAAGAGGGTTATGGAAACTGATGGTTTTATCAACTGAAAGTAAGGGATGTCCCTATCAATGGTTTTATAAACCAATGGGTAGAGAGAAGGGCAAGGTGAAGGATTTAGAGATCAAATGCAAAATATGAACAGTAAATGGTTAGTTATGTATGATGAGGAAAATGGGATATTATTCTAAAGGCTAGAAAAAAATCAAGACTGATGGAACATGGTTCACACAAGCGATCACTTGTATGCATCATCAACAAAAGAAAATTGGGGATCAAAGGTTTTAACAACTAGAGTATGTTGAAACTAGAAACCACATGTTTAAAGAAGGTGTAGTCGAAGGTTGAAGAACAAATCAATTTGAGAGCTAGTGAGAATGGTGTCACATCAAGAACTAGATGAAGAAACAAAGGGTAACCGAGAAGAAGCTTACTACCATTGATCTAGTCATTGAGGTGAACCATGTTGCTGCTACCGACATCCCATTTTTGTGCCACTTTGAAGGATCTTCCTAGCTAGAGTAGACAAACCCCTTCCATCTTACTTACTCAGTGGAGATTTCTTGATGCTGAGGGTGTTGGGAGGTTGTCTATGTTCATAGATCTAGGCATAGGGCTTCTGACAAGATGTTGTGAATTTAATGGTATAAATTGAAGGAGGAGAACTAAAAAGTAAAGCCTTTGACAACCACAAATATTAGGTGGCATTGGTTAGGGTTTGACTAATTATCTTGAGCTCCTTTAATCTAGGGTTTTGCATGTAGGGTATCGAGGTTGGTGCACTCCTTTTGTTTTATACTCCCAACTCTAATTAGTAATAGGCCCTACAACGCCTTTGATTTATTCCTATATAGCTTCTAACAAATTTGTTATGGTTATTGCCTACTAATGTATATATTATTGGCTTATAAAGCTAGGTTAGCTTTCCATGGTGAAGGCTGAAGGGAACACATGTATATCTTCTAATGGTGACAACCAATGGAAAAGAAGTTCATTTCTTGATAAGGTACTCCAGTTTCATGGAGCATCACACTGACATATTTCAAAGGTCAGTCATTACCTCTCTTTTGATAATCAATGGGAGTTTTGTCCTATGCTTTGTGAAGGCTAGAACTGAAGGTAAATCAACATGTATCATATAATGGTTGATTAGATCTCATAAACTAATGGAATTGGTAATTCATGGCCCAAAGTCTAGTGGTTTAACAAATTAATGGAAGCCTAGTCCTTCATCCGATGGTTCCTTGGAGTGTTTAATTGATCGAGGTTCTGGTGAGTTGATCTTGCATACTATTCTTGAACACAATAAATTCAACCTTAAGTTAGTGACTAATTTTTTCCTTTATGCACTATAATTATCAAAATGAAGTTGTATCAAAACAAACTACTAAGATCAAGAAATAAGAAAATTTTAAAATTAGTTCTTAACAAAACTAGTTTAGTTAGAAGAAATCATATAAAACTACATTGAAATTGTTGAAAGGTTTGGAAATGCTCGGGTTTCCTCCTAAGAAGCACTTATTTATAGTCTTTAGAATGACTATCTTTGTGATATTTACTCTTAGTCAGGTGGTGGTGGGGGTTCTTCAAGTTGTATCTTAGCTCTCTTGGTAAATGCCTCATTCTCATAATATCTTTTAATTCAGTTCTATGTCAATTGACTGGGAATGTACCTGATTTTTCATTAAATAACTTCATTATTCCAGATGAGTATGCCTTTGTATAATGATGGATCATACCATATTGAGTTTAGATTTTCTCGAGAATATTCTTATGTTGGAACTGAACACAAGTACTTTATGTCGCTCACTGACATGTTATCTCTTTATATAGTTTGGCATCATGCCACATCTTGGTTCTCTATTTGTATATGTTTTCTCACAGGCATGCAACCCATCTCCTCAAGTTCATGTAGTTTTAATAATCTCTTATTGCCTCCATTTTAGGGTCCATATTGAGGAACTTGATAGCCCATAATTTCTTGTGCTCAAGCTCTACTAGGAGACGACACACTTTACCATATATTAGTCTATCAAGAATGGTTACAATAGGAGTCTTGTACACAGAGCAATATGCCGAAAGACCATCATTCAACTCCATAGCCCAGTCCTTTCTAGTTCTTTTCATAGCCTTCTCTACAATTTTCTTTATCTACTTGTTGAACACTTTGACTTGTTCGTGTGTCTACGGTTATACGCAGTAGCAACTTTATGATTCATGCAATAATTTCTAATAAGGGTTTCAAACTATTCATCTTCCAAATGGGATCCCTCAGCACTAATGGTAGTGTAAGGAGGCGGGATCACCCCCTTACTAAAAATTTGAAGAATAAAGCATCTATTCCAAACACACTCAAAGGTATGTTGGAATAGGTGGAAAATTTTCAAACTTCATTAATGGTATTCAAAACAACCAAAGTATAGAAGAAGAATTAAAATGTTGACTATATTCAATTTATCACAAGGTTACAAAATAACATCATAATCTCCCACAAACAGTTTACATGTATCACTCAACATAAGGATCTAGTAGAGGGAAATCTAAACCATAACAACTTTGTCTCCAAGCTTTAACTCCTTAAGCTAGTCCAAAAATCCATGCCTTATCATCCAAGTCCTTCACCTAGGGTTAGAAGCATACCCCAACAAGAAGAGCAAATAGATGACATCTGGAAAGGCTAGTATGTGCATACTAAATAGGAAATTGAGCAATATATGGAATAAAGGACATCAAAGTGTAAGGGCTTCCCATGAAAAAGATAAGGACAACCCAAGTGGGTATCAAGTGAAATGATTTTCAATAACAAAAGAGATACTTGCCATAATTCAAACAATAAAGTTGTGCCATACTAGCACATGTAAAGAAAGTAGGGCACACACCCCATATCATCAACCTGCATGCATGTGAGATAAACATAGCTCTAGAACAATATAAACACAAAGGTGGCCAAGTCTCATAAACTTGAAACCTGATAGAGAAAGGAATACTACCAATCTCCCAAATATATAAAACATGGGCCAAGAATCACACATATTTCCCTAGATATGAGGTTCCTTTCCATCCCAAAAGAGCAGGAAATATCACATCTGCTCGGCAGGAAATAACACATCTTCCATAAAAACCACTGCAATTACACTACTCTAGTGCTATTGAATCACATAGCATGTTAAATGTAAAGACAAGTAGAAAGTGTAGTCAGAATATATAAACTAGTCACCACATAAGTGACCAACATATACATCTACCTCATAAGTGGGCAAAAGACATCACATGTCATCCTTTAGAGTTCCATCATGAAAAAATCATAAGATAAGAGTTCAAAAGAATATCAATGATCACATGATCAATATCAAATAAGGTAACACACATGAACCATGATTTTCAAAAGAAAAGACATTGTGTATAGGCTAATGTCCATAGGAAAAAGAGAATGAATAACCATAGGTGAATTGCTCAACATATATAGAAGAATAGGGGATACATCATACCTTAACTTCATAGTCTAAACAGTCCAAGCCAGTCCAAGATCCAAGCCTAGGCCTCCAAAGAACCTCTAGGGAATGTGGATAGATCCAATAAGTAAGGTTCCCAAGATTAGAGAGGTCGGTTTCTCCAACAAAGATCCAATCTTGAGCAAGAAGCACCTTCTCCACTTTAGAGGTGAAAAACCAAACCAAACCAAAAGAACATG
The DNA here is from genome assembly GCA_963693085.1 of Alisma plantago-aquatica. Classification (NCBI taxonomy): domain Eukaryota; kingdom Viridiplantae; phylum Streptophyta; class Magnoliopsida; order Alismatales; family Alismataceae; genus Alisma; species Alisma plantago-aquatica. Next base: position 361,671,431 of record OY856409.1, on the reverse strand, counting down.
GACATGAGGTGTTTATGGGTTGTAGGTGGGGTTTCATTCCATGGTTCCAACCTGGTGCAAGGTTTAAGGAAGACTAACAACATGAAAATAGGGAAGGGAAGGAGGATACTTACTAGTTTTAGTCAAAATCAACAAGGTGGAGATTAAGAAATCCTAAATAGAGAAATTTGGAACCCTAGGAGCCTTCTTCACCAAGGTAGGAACCTATTTTTACCTTTAGACATAACCTTCGTGGCAAAAAAGAGTAGGAATGATGCTCTAGGATAGAGGTGATAAAGGAGAGCATGAGTTTTCAAATTGGGAAACTACTACAGAAATGGATTATAACGTCACTTTTAAAGGCGTCGGTTGTATAAATACACCGACACCTAAAACCTAAAGCGTCAATTTAATAAAAAAACCGACATCTATCTGTGAAGGGTGACCAGACACGGGTATCACTTTTATTCAGTGTCAGTTCCATGATAATAAACTGACGCCTAAAATTAACTACCAAATCCAAAATTTACAGTGAAAAAAATTACCTCCAAAATTTAACATATGGTGTCGGTTATTAACTATTAAACCGACGAAGAAAGGTTATTCGCGAGATAGAAATTGGGCACATTTTATTCGTCGGTTTTACTACAATGACCGACGCTTATGGGTTTTCCCGCATTGTTCCCGGGAAGTTTTTCACACCCTTTGAGCGTCGGTTTTCGAAAGAAACTGACGACTATGGTCAGTAATCGAGAACAATTTTTTTAATCGACATATGTATATAGACGTCAGTTTTTTTCTAGTAAAAACTGACGACTATCATTGAGAATAGGTGTCAGTGTGTTTGGGGAACCGACACCTTTTGTTTTATGTGTCAGTTTTTTTGAATAACTGACGCCTATTGTTAACGTAACAACACCCACGCGAGCCAGACTCTTCCCCTTTCTCTGTTTCATTCATTCTCGTGCTACTCCAGGGTTTGGTTCGGTGATTTCTCCTCTGCCCCCACCTCTGCCACCACTTGCTCCGGCCGCGTGCTGCTCTGCTCACTTGTTGGTCATCTGCCCACCTCTGCCGCCGCTTGCCCTATGCCCCCAGCTCACTTCTCCAACGGCCTTCTCTCCTGCTCCGACGGCCTGCTCTCCCCACACCGCCGCCTGCTATGCTCTTCTTCCTCCTCTTCTTCCTCCGCCCTCAAGCAGGTACCCTGCTCTGTGACCGATGATGGTGTGTGAAATCACAGGTTGGCACGGCCGTGTTGGGCGGCACGACCGTGTTGGTAGCACGGCCTTGCTGCATAGCACGACCGTGTTGGCTGATTTTGTGCTGTATTGCTCAATTATAATCGGACAACTACATTTGTGTGTAATGATTATCTTGATGAGGAACATGCATCTATATTTGTGTGCATTTGTGTTGTTGCAGGGGTTGTTGACTTGTTGTGGATTTGCATATATTTCTTCTTCATCCTTCAAGTGAGGTATAATATTCTCACTGTCCCAATGTTCCATTAGGCTCCATTTTGATTCAAATCTTTGATATATGGAATCATGGTTTATTTACTATTTATTATTTACTGACAAGCATGATTAAATGATGTTACAAAAAACATAGGATATGAATGATGAAACTAAGATTGCATGTATAAGAATGACAACACATGTATTTGTTGGCCTAGAAACCCGTCCAAGATTTACTCATTAGGAGTAAATTTTGGATAGTCCCCGGTTTGGGACTATTCTTGAACACCTAATCTCACTTAGGGTGTAAGTGTATAATGTGTATTGGGTTTTCAAGAAAATTTTAGTAGCATTTCCCTGTTTGTTCTCTAAGTAAATATGTACTTAGAGAAAAGCGGGGAAATGCTGTCGAAATTTTCTTGAAAACCCAATACACATTATACACTTACTAGTGAGATTAGGTGTTCAAGAATGGGATAGGTGGTACACATTTATTATATATAAGAATGACATCACATGTATTTGTTGGCCTAGAAACCAGTCCAAGATTTACTCATTAGGAGTAAATCTTGGATAGTCCCTGATTTGGGACTATTCTTGAACACCTAATCTCACTTAGGATGTAAGTGTATAATGTGTATTTGGTTTTCAAGAAAATTTCGGCAGCATTTCCCCGTTTGTTCTCTAAGTACATATGTACTTATAAGTACATATGTACTTAGAGAACAAACAGGGAAATGCTGCCGAAATTTTCTTGAAAACCCAATACACATTATACACTTACTAGTGAGATTAGGTGTTCAAGAATGGGATAGGTGGTACACATTTATTATATATAAGAATGACAACACATGTATTTGTTGGCCTAAAGTTTTAACCATGCAAAAACTCTAATCTGTTAACCCTAGACCCTAATCTTGTTGTAATATATACTTGTTTTCTCTTTGATCATAGAATGGATAGATCATGGATGTCCATTCGCAATAGTTGCACCCCAGAGTTTATTTCTGGTCTTGACCAGTTTATTAGATTTGCGGAGGAACATAGGAAACAACATGGAAATAGGTTCTACTGTACATGTAGGCATTGCGGTAACAACTTGAAAGTCAACACTGGTGACGAAATCAAAAGTCATGTCATGTGCAACGGGATTATACAAGGCTATATATAGAATGGCACTAGCATGGAGAGATTTCAAACTCGAAACCAGTGGATGTCGATAGTAGTGCTTGTGTGGAAGAAGAAATTGCCTCCAATGATGTAGATGTGAATGAACCAGTTCCAGTAGACATCGTTGATGCAATGCTGGATAGTTGTGGGGTAGAGCACACTGATCCACCTCCCATTTTTAGAAACATTGTGCATGATGCTGATATATCATTATACACAAGTTGTACTAAGTTTACGAAGCTTAGTGTTGTGTTGATATTGTATAAGCTGAAAGCTAACAATAGATGGAGCGACAAAAGCTTCACATCATTGTTGTCTTTGTTGAAAGAAATGCTTCCTGAAGGAAACGAGCTGCCAATCTCAACATACTAGGTAAAGAAATTGTTGTGCCCAATGGGAATGGATGCCAAGAAGATACACGCATGACTGAATGATTGTGTATTATTTCAAAAGGACTATGTGGATTTGAAAGATTGTTCAAAATGTGGTGCGTCATGGTATAAATTGACAACTTCGGGGGAGTCCAAAATTGGTTCTCCTGCCAAGGTGATGTGATATGTACCTATAATATCACGGTTTCAACGCTTGTTTGCCAATCCGATAGATGTGAAGAATATTAGGTGGCATGCAGATGTTAAGAATAATAATGATGGGATCCTACGACATGCGTCTGATTCCCCATAGTGGAAAAAGATTGATCTATTGTACCCTGAATTTGGTGAAGAAGTCAGGAATCTAAGACTTGGGCTGTGTACAGATGGGATGAATCCGTACGGGACATTGAGCAGCCAACATAGCACTTGACCAGTCATGCTTGTTATATACAATCTTCCTCCCTGGCTGTGTATGAAAAATAAGTACGTAATGATGTCGTTGTTGATAGCGGGCCCTAAACAACCTGGAAATTATATCTATGTTTATCTTGAACCTCTGATTGATGACTTAAAGAAACTCTGGGGTGAAGTTGTGATGACCTATGATGCTTCATGAAGAGAGACATTTCGTTTGCATGCTATGTTGTTTTGCACTATTAATGACTTTCCAGCATATGTGAATTTGTCTGGATATAGTGTCAAAGGAGCTAAAGTGTGTCCTATATGAGAAGAGAACACTGATTCAACAAGACTAAAACATGGCGGTAAGACTGTATATCTCGGTCATCGAAGGTTTCTTATAAAATTCCATCTGTATCATAGGAAGCACAAAGCATTCAATGGATTGAATGAGGAACAGAGTGCACCTAAACCTATACCAGGGGTGGTTGTTTATGAAAGAGTAAAAGACTTTGTCAATGAATTTGGTAAGAGATCACAATGTACTATGTCCACACAGAGTGACAAATCTTTATTCAAGAAAAAGTCAATATTTTGGGATCTTCCTTATTGGAGTTCTTTGATAGTAAGACATTGTATCGATGTCATGCACGTTGAGAAAAATGTCTGTGATAGTGTCATTGGTACTTTGTTGAATATACCAGGTAAGACTAAAGATGGGATAAAATCCAGACTGGACCTATGTGAAATGGGAATAAGGTCAGAATTAATAGAATTACGTGAAATGGGAAATCGGAGAACATACTTACCTCCCGCTTGTTATACATTGTCTAGAAAGGAGAAGAGAGCTTTTTGTGAATGTTTGGTAAATGTTAAGGTGCCACACGGTTACTCATCCAACATCTGTAGATTGGTATCAATGAAAGATATGAAGTTGATAGGTCTTAAATCTCATGATTGTCACACTCTAATGCAACAAATATTGCCTGTGGCAATTCGATCTATATTGCTGAACCATGTAAGGTTTGCAATCACCAGACTTTGTTTCTTTTTCAACAATCTGTGCAACAAAGTTATTGACGTTGATACTCTCGATAATTTGCAAAGAGAAGTGGTTGTTACCCTATGTCAACTTGAGATGTATTTTCCTCCGTCGTTCTTTGATATCATGGTACATCTTGTTGTCCACTTGACTAGGGAAGTAAAAATGTTGGGACCAGTTTTCTTGCATTGGATGTATCCCTTTGAACGATACATGAGCGTTTTTAAAAGTGATGTTCGAAACCGTTATCGGTCTAAAGTGAGTATTATTGAGGATTATGTGGTGAGAGAGGTTATGGATTTTTGTAATGACTTTTTCAGTGGTAATGACACTCCTGGTAATGACAAGAATATTGAGGAGCAATTTGGCAAAGGAATTTTGGGATCACGGGTGAAAGTAATCAGTCGTGAGCAGTTGGAACAAGGTCACTTGTATATTTTACACAACATGGACGAAGTGAGTGTTTATATCGAGGAACATACCAATTTAATCAAGAGACAATATCCTCGAGCCAATACAATGTGGCTTGCTAGAGAGCGTAACAAGACATTTATTAAATGGTTTGAAGATAAAGTCTTACATCAACTATCTCAAACACCAGATGATATTACTGAAACTATCAAATGCCTCGCCTATAAACCAAAATTGAATGTTATGTCTTATGAAGGGCATGACATTAATGGATTCACATATTACACAAAGTTCCATGATGATAAGAGTGTCTTCCAAAATAGTGGGGTCACCCTTCAAGCGTCGACTATGTTTTTTGCAAGTGCAAATGATAAGAGTTCATGTGAAGCTAAAATGTCATATTACGGTGTCATTGAAGACATATGGGAGTTTGACTACATAGATTTTAGAATTCTTCTCTTCAAATATAATTGAGTTGATAACACCAAAGGAGTTATAGTGGATGAATTGGGTTTCACTTTAGTGAACTTTGAAAAGATTGGAAAGAAGGGTGAACCATTCATATTGGCATCACAGGCCAAACAAGTATTTTATATCGATAATCTTGCAAATGATAAATGGTCAGTTTTTCTTCATGGTAAAAGATAGTTCATTGAAGATCCTATAGATGAAGAAGAGTACTATGATAAGTATGATGACTCCAGTCCATTCTTAGTTGGGTTGCCAACACCAGTAAATATTGAAGCTAATGATGACATGTATGTGCGCAGAGATCACAATGAAGGATTGTTAATTGATAAAAATTTGCAATATTGCGGTTGTAAGATAGATTCTTGTCATAAAGTTCCTAAGGGGAAGAAAGACATAATATGGAAGGATTTATGTGTGACTTATTATTAATTTGAAATTCTATTTTGTAGATTATTATTTTTTGGATACTAGTTAATGGCAATTCTATTTTGTAGAGTATATTTGAATTGGATGAAAAGCTGCATCGTAAATGCATGATGCAATACTGTGGGAGAGTCTTAAGGAACTATAGGACAAATCTCACCCGAGAATACATAAAGAAGGTGACAAGAGGAAGAAGACAACCACTGAACAGTGGAACTTCCTGGACCAAGAAGAATGGGACGCGTTTGTCTCTTTAAGACAAACTAATGAATTCAAGGTATTAGGTGTCACTCCCAATTTAATTAATATATGTTGTATTCACCTATTCAAGATTAATATTTAGTGTTACTAACCAAATCGTTAATGTGCATACTAACTACACCCTCAGTGAGGAGCAAAAAGCAAGGCATGCACTGAATGTGCATGACCACACAATGGGTCCAAAGGGGTATGCATGCGTTCGCCAAAGACTACAGGATGAGTCTACTGCTTAGTCTACTGCTACTCAGGAGTCCTCTACTATAGGGTCCACACATCTGTCTCACCATGATGTCTGGATAGCTGGGAGGCAAAATAAGAAGGGAGAAATAAGGAAGCCCGCAACTGTTGAGGCAGCTGCAAAAATGGTAAAATACAATTCTTAGAGCAATCGTTCGAATATTTATTATTTGTGGTGTTTATTTAATTAAATTTTTTTGTTTTGGCGATTAGTGGGAGCTGCACGAGCTGAGGAAACAAGGCAAGTTCATCCTTGAGGGCACAAGGGATGAATTGACAGTTGCTCTGGGTAACCCAGAGCATCCTAGACGTGTTAGGGCTGCAGGCGATGGTGTGGGCATCAAAGCGTTCTTTGGGCCATCCCAGTACAAACATGTCCCAAAAGTGGGACTTTCACAAGAAGAGGCAACCTATTCTTTCTTTATAATGTTACTGTAAAAGAGAATTCAATAATCAGAAGCTAAACTTTCTTTTATCCATGTATAGGTAGATAAGATAGTTGATAGGAAACTCGAAGAAGCAATGAGCAAGAGGCAGACATCTATGACTACCACTCAACAAACATTACCTATGGCATCCCGCTCTACTCCTACTGTAGAGGTTGGGAGTAATCCTGTAGACCCACCACCTAGCACATCCGCTGTAAGCATTTTTATGACATAGTAACTAGTCTTTTCAAGATGATATGTATATATGTATATAACATTCTTTACACAAATATTTGTAGCCATGTCGTCTAAAAAGTAAAGAATTTGTCATTGCAGAGGCGTCGGCTTACCCATCCCTACCAGGGGAAATGTTTCAAAGGTCTCCATTGCTATCTGGTTGGGTTCGTGTTAGCCCGCTACATATATTCCCCAATTGGATGGATCTTCCATTGCCATATGCCCACCTAGATTGTGAAACGCTTGGTGAGGCACAAGGCGGAGTGATATTGTGGCCAAAAGCATATTTCCTCTATACTGAAACTGTATGGTAAATTTACATTACGTTAAATTGTTAGTGTGTGTATATGATGTCAATTGATCTGAAATTAAACATATATACAAGTTAAAAAGAAGACACCCAGAGCATCTAGGCCTCCACCTCCACCTCCTAAATTACCAAGTTGGGTTCCAAAGGACCTACCTGTCCCGTTAGGTCCTAATTGTAGGGGTATGGCAATATAGTTAGGTAAACATGATATAAATTGCCCTATAATTGTTTCTATAGATGCAGATGATGCAGATCAATCATACGAATGTAAACTATTTATACAAGATATTTTGGAGTTGTTTCGATATGATTGTCTGAATACATCTGTGATAGAGCTATTGATAAGGTGAGATCTTCTTTATACATCCATATACCTTGTGTAGGATCTGATGATCTGGTTTCTTATTTATTAATGCATACGTAATACATATTTTGCAGCTACTTAGACAAGATATGTGCAGATTTTTCATTCGAACATGTAGGATTTTTTATTCCATCTTTGATTAGTCTAGTAGCTAAAGACCCTCCGTCAGTTCAACAATACTGCTGTGATGCTTTTACAAATTTTGCTCAAAATAAGAAGACGGTGATAATAGCTCCATTCAATGTGGAGTAAGTTTACTTTGATTATAATTTGGACTTAAAAAAATTACATTTTTATTGTGGATTTTGAGTTATTAATTTTTAACTTTTTTACCTCTAGTGGTACGCATTGGGAGTTACTAGTTATTGTCCCCGAGACGTTCACTGTCTATTATCTAGATCCTAAGGGGACTAAATTGAATTCAAAATATGGACACAAAATGAAAATGGCATTATTCCAGTGAGAAATATTTCATTTTCATATCCGTTAACATATGTTATTACATTACTATTTAATTATGCAATGTACTGTGTTACATTAACATGTAGGGTTTAGATGAGTTCAAAAAGGCTGGAGGAAAGGTCCCCAGGAAAAAGAACCAGCCAATAATTTGGAAAAATGTGGAAGTAAGTTCCCGACTGCAATGTATATATTATTTATGTGAACAGTGCTTAATTAGTTGTATTTTCTAATATTTTGTATGTTTCAATTTATAGTGTGCTACACAAGACAACGGATGGGCATGTGCATACTATGTGATGCGATTTATGCACATGATTATCAAATATGCCACAGTGGACATCGATATCATTCCTGAGGTATTATATATAGTATCATTAGATAATATGAAATATATCAATCTTATTTATATATTATTAATTATATATATACATCATTCTCTTTGCAGGTGTTTAAAACTGACCACACTACAGGAAAGGTCTTACCAGATGTAAATGATCCCTATACGACGAAAGAATTAAATGGTGTAAGAGAGGAATGGGCAACAACCATACAAGTAGTGGGGGTTTTAACATATAATTGGGATGTTGATAGTGAATAATGACTAAAGAATGATATTTTGTAAATGAATTTCTGAATTATAATATGTGGGAATGTTTCTACATGTCTAAATATTTCTACATGTGTCTGAATGTTTATACATGTGTGAATGTAAAAATGAATGAAATTGTTGGCTGCTATATGAATGTTTCTACATGTGTGAATGTGAAAATGAATGGAACTGCAAATTGCTACATGAATGTTTGTACATGTGTGAAAATTGAATGGAACTGCAGGTTGCTAAATGTGTGAAAATTAATGTTGTTAATTTTGCAGGTTTGTAGCCTATTGTTGGCTGATATCAATGGATGTCGTAAAACCTGTAGTTCATAACTGAAATGCAGGTTTCTCATCCTGCGACCAGCCATAGTAGGCCTACAGACTGAAAAGAAAAAAAACATGAAATAGGCATCGGTTATTTGTTTAAAACCGATGACAAATGATTATAGCGTTGGATAAATAATTATATCGATGTCTAATGCATGTGATGTGGCATCGGTTATCAATAATAAACTGACGTTGATGGTTCTGGCATTGGTTTCCCTACTAGTAACCGATGTCGATTTTCCTAATGAGGCCAGACACCATGGCCGTGCTGGCCACCTCGGTCGTGGTAGCGGACCAGACACCACGGCCGTGCTAGCCAATACGGCAGTGGCAGCGGGCCAAGCAACACGGCTGTGCTGGCCACCACGGCCGTGACAACGGGTGATATGGGGTCGGTTATCACTAATAAACTGACACGGATAATGCCCCAGATGGCACCCTTTCTATGGTGTGAAGGTTTATGATGTCAGTTTCATAGCTAAAAACTGACGCCTATACCCCTCTGCTGGCGCATTTTTGGTGGGCGCGAAGGGTTGTGGCGTCGGTTTGAGAACTGAGGCCTAACGGTTGGCCTTTTAGCGGCACCCACATAGGTATCGCATTAAAACTAACACTAAAGGCCTTAAATAACTGACACTAAAGGCTGGTTATGTACTAGTGGGAGTTGGGAAGGAGTAGATATGGCTATATAAAAAAAGAGGTCAAGTATGAGGTGTCTATGAGACTTTCCATGTGTCATGTATAAGGGTGTCCATGGACATGCAAGAATTTATGGATAAGAAGAAGTCAATCATGAGGTGTCAAGTTACTTTCCATGTGTCCAATGCTAAGGGTTCCTATGGACATGCAAACTTTTATGGATAAGGAAGAAGTCAAGCATGAGGTGTCCATGGAGCTTTCCATGTGTCCTTAGCCTAGGGATTTCATGGCCATACAAGAGGACAACTCATAGAGTCTTATTGAATATCAAATGTTAGTTTATGGACACTTATATACCATCCCAACCGACCTCCAATCAAAGAAATAACCCCATTAGTTGATATCTTCTAATGATAAGCTCATTTATAAAAGGAGTAATCCCTAAAATGGTCTTGGAAAGAAACACCTTCAAACCAAGGTGCAACTAGGTGCCCTATGGTTCAAAAACTCAAGAATGGTAATGTAGTATATAAGGATTATAATACATGGACAATTTGCAAAGAAAACCTCCAATTGGGTAAATTGCAGAAAAGTCCAAAATGTACCTAAAATTACAAAACTTGCACAAACAACATACAAATTGGACCAAATGTCATCCACAAGTTATATTTGATGTGTTGAATATGAATTTTCCATTATTTCCATATTTTGAATTTATATAATTGCATTATTCATCACTTATGCCTTTTACTCATTTTCTCTCTCCTAAACTTATCCTAATATTTTAGGGTTATCCAAATTAGATGAAATTTGACATGTAGGCTAATTTTGATATGTAGATTTCGAATTTGAAGTTTATTCCCACTTTTGAGACTTCTTTTTATGAGATATTTCATATGGCCCATTAATGGCCCATTATCTAAATTATTCATCCAATTAAGTTTCTTATCTTCATATTACCACCAAAATGAGTTATGTGGTATATTTAATGTATCCATTATAAACATAAGATTAATATTAGAACATTAGGTTACATTAAGGTGATCTATACATGCATTAGCTCATTGAGGTTATACTAAACATCTATTTAGGTCTAACCTTCAACCTTGTTTTGCTAAGTCCAAAATGTCAAATTCCAGGGTAGGGTTTGAGATCTAGTATGTTACAACACACCACCCCTTAAAGGGATTTTGTCCTAAAAAACAAAACATCCACATATAAGAAAACAAATTATTCACCACCCCTTAAAGGATTTAACCTACCAAGCCAAACTAATCTAGAGGTAAAAGGGTGAGTCTAACTAGACCATATACCATATGCATCATGCTTCACTACGTACTCTGATTGGTTACTAAACACCAAACTTCAAAGTCTAAGTTATAGGGATAACTATCCAAACATATGGTTCTATGGGTCATAAGGGGACTATATTAGGTACCATCCTCAAACAAGTCATTACATCTGAGAGACTAGTTCAACATATTAGGGCCCTAAAGATAAATCATATAGATGTCTAAGGCTACTATTTCCTAAAAGCATGCTATTTTTAACAATTCATATCAGCTCAGGCCAGGCCGGTATCATATGGATTCGGGATTCCTCGTAAACTAAGCTAGTGGTACGGAGGAAAATCTTGCCAATCCCCAAACCCTGATCCTGTGTAGACACCTTTGCTTTCAACTTTATGTCCAATAGTAGTTGCCTAAAGGCCAAGCTAAACAACCTTAATTTACTATGATTACTTATGCATCTTTTACTTGTAAGTATTTTTAGGTCAATATTGAGTTTCTTCACAACTTCAATAAACATCTCATACCTTTTCTGAAGATGGTATTTTATGATATTATAAGGAAAAGGTGTTCTTGGTGTGTATGGATCCCTATTAGAAATCACTTCTTCAACAACCTCAAGTTGTTTCTTTTTTAGTGACTTCATTCTCTAACCTTTTTTTAGATTATCTTCTTAGGAATCTTTATAGTTTTAGTTTCCTACTCTACAAAGGTATATTCAAGTATAGACTCAAGAATAGGAATACTTTCTTGGTTAGTCATGGGTGTTGCCTTCTCTAGAATAATGCATGGTCGAAGCATGACCATCTTTACAGTCTCATGGCCTCTAGGATTACATTGGATCATTGATGGGTTCTTCCCTAAGGATAGTCTAGTTTGACAAATTTCCTAGTTATTGGTCAATCATCTTGTTATGAACCTATAGATCAACTGCCGACTCGGTTACACTCCCCATTTATGATTGCATAATATTTAGAAGATTTTTGTTGCTAATTACATTTTGATTGAGTTTGTCATTGATATTGCCTTATCTCTTTGAAAACATTAACAACTCAATTTTCAGATCTGGTTGTGGTTGGTTTTTTCATTTGGTTTGACCTCGAGGATTTTGATTCTCATTCTTATTTTTCCCACATAAATTGCTTTATACTATTCTATTGATAGTTAGTTTTGTATGTAACCCACATGGTATATTGCCTCTCCCAAAACCAAGTGGTCTTTGGGGTGGAATTTTTGGAATATTCAGTTGGTGCAAATTTTCAACAACTTTCTTGTTTCCATAAGTGAATCAAGGAGGCTCTAGTCTCTTAAGTTTGGCATAGGAGACACTTTCAATTGTTTCATCTTGGTTAATCTTCTCTTAGTGGGTGTTGATGCAATGGCCAAGACCATGCACACCTTTTTTTGCATGTTATGCACTTCATTGTCTTTTCGACATAATTCTTTCCTTTTGGTCTTGTATGTTTCATTGTACAAACATCTGTTGATATTTTTTTGAACTTGTCTATAAAAGATTCAAACACTTTGGATTCAACAGTGGTCCCCATAGAGAATATGGTACTATTTGATCCTTTTTCATAACCTACGCCATCTTGCAATGCATTCATATTATCAATTATCTTCTTGGAATTTTCTATGTTCTTCCCCAAAGAGTCACTTCCAATTTGAACATTGAGGGAAGTTCTCTCAGCTACTGTCAACCCATTCTATAAGGTGTTTACTAGAAATCCTTTATCAAAATTATGGTTAAGGCAATCCATGTAGTACCGTTGACATCTTTCCCAAGCTTCATACAAGTATCCATTGGGTTTCTACGTGAAACTAGTGATCTTAAACCTATAGCACAAAGTTTTTTCTATGGGGTAGAACTTTGTGATAAAAGAATCATCCATTTCTTCCAACCCTAGACACTTATTTCCTTCACAAAAAGTTACCAAGATAGGGTTTTGTCTCTTCATCAAAAGTTGAAGCCCTTACTATAGATGACCTCCTGAGGGACCATGTTAATCTTTAGGGTATCATAAATTTTTTTGAAGGAATCTAGGTGGTGGTATTAGTTCTCATCCAACAAATTTCCACCCATGGTGTTTGATGTATAATGTTAAAAATGAAAGGCTTCAATTCAAAGTTTGCAACATATAACCTTGGTAGAATAAATGGGTTCCTTGTTTCATTTTCTTGTATTGCAACCAAATATTAGAGAAATGGACCTTTATCATCGTCATCATGCTCACCTTCTAAATAAAGGTCATGGTCTTCATTTTATAAAATACGCCCTCGTCCTCTTCTCCATGTGTTTACTCATTGTGAAGATCTTCACCATCTTCATTTCCAACAACCCTAGATCTTTGGGGAGGAATGATTCTTTTCTCAAAATGAACGAGATCTAAATCACACTATACTTCCTAAAATAAATTGTAATGTCAAGCTTAGAAACCAAACATATGACAAGATTTTTTCAAGGTATTTAGTGTTATTGGATCTAAAAATGCTCAATTAATTCTATTGCTAGACTTAAGACATTGATATATGATAAGTAGACATTGGGTCCATAATAGTGCCAATTTTCCTTTTCCTCAACAATGACGCCAAAAGTTGACTTCCTAAATTATTCAATTAATTTGTGATATTCAATTAAGTCTATTTATAGAGCTAAGACACTGATATATGTTAAGTAGACCTTAGGTGCTTAATAATGCTAATTTTCCTTGTCCTTGATAATGGCACCAAAAGTTGATCTCCTAAAATCACACATATAAAATGGATTTGGATCCTGAGTAATCATACTTTATATTTATACCTGATACTTAGAATCACACAAAAATTATATGGGGCCTTATGGACTAAATATGGTCAAACTTGAGGATAAGGGTGGAAGGTGTTTTGGATCTAAAGCATTGTCTTAGTTACACCTAACGAAAAATTAGATAAAATTGTCCTTGAAGGCACAATGTCATATAAATGAAGAATAAAAGAAAAAAATAAAAGTAAAACTATATTAACAAGGAAAGAATGCGATTGGATCTTTAGATGTTTTTATTATTGATACATATAATGTGGATTGGGTTTTTAAGGACTCTGACCAACATGCAATACTTACACTCATTGTATACCCTTAACATAGTTTAAAAGTAATCATCTTTAGTGTCTATTACCTCCTGTATCGAGCTTTGGATAATTCTAAATCATAAGAGTTTCTCTCTCTCGAGATGAAAACATACAATCAATAAAACTACCATATGATCATTAGCTTTAGCATTCAAACATTCTCATGCATTCATGTTACTCCATAACTCTAAATATAAACCAATACTAAAATTTCAAGGAATTAGTGATCAAACAATAGAAGACAGCATCCAATCACGCAAGTGAAGCAATAAAGAACAAGAGTGTGGAAATAAGCATTGTTGAGAGTATATACCCCAATCAATATAAGTATTTACGTGTTCATAGAGCCTTAGTAGCTACTCCCGACTCCCAAACCAAGAAAATGGTTTATCCACTCATGATAGTGAGTGACAATATTAATTTATAGGTAAATACATCCATGTCAAAGGAAGGGATGAAGAGGGCATCAGAGTGGAGATAGTGAGAGAAGAAAGACAAAAAACACAAATATTTTAACCATGAAAGGGTACTAAAGCTTGATGGATATCTCCTTCTCTGTGGAGATTTTGATGGCAAGGTGAACATGGCTCCTCCCATCCTCCTTCTCTTGAAGGTCTTCAAAATGGGAGGGGGCAAGGTGTGTGTGCTAGAGACCTCAGACTCGCATCATTGGTCATTGCAAGTAGAAGGAAGGGGTATAACTTTCTTCCTTGTACTCCCAAAGGTCAACGACAAGTATGAATAACAACATGCCTTTGTAATCCAAGAAAATGTCCTTTTCACTTAGCAAGGGGGCTTATATTTATGGACAATGGTGTAGTGCATGAGGCACTCACAATTGAGATTTGCTTGTGCCCCAAGGACTCTTGGCACAAATCTCGAGGCATGCCTTCAATTGTAATGGTGGAAGCATGTAGAGAAACCATTAGAAGGTAGGAGTCTATAGATACATCAGTAGATGAGGCTGACAGACTGTCCTTTAATTGATGAGAGACTGATAATACTTTGGTAGATGGAGATCTAGATGAGTCATTGGCAGATAAGGTAGAAGGGAATCCTTTGGTAGGGAGTCAGCTGGATCCTTAGTTGATGGCACTCAACCATGGCATCGGTAGGTGCGGCTCAGCTACACCTTCGATGGTCAATCCCTCTGTTGAATATTTGGTAGACAAATCTAGCAAGGCCATCAATTGTGGAAAAAAATGGGACATCTACAAAAGTGATAGAACCTTCAGTATCTATGGGCGCTTATGGTCTTGTTGAACCTTCAGTTGATGACTAGTGATGGTGGGTCTGCTTTGCTTAATTCCATCGAATCCTATGCTATTGACACCAAAGAAAGATGGTTTCATTTTTTACTCTATGTTTGGTGGTTTTCCTACACAAAATGGATAGTTACTAATTATCCAAGATTAAAATTGTAACCATGAAGATAAATGCAAGAAAGTCTATGTATGGCTATGATAATGAAGAGAACAAGGACAAAACTAGGCAATAAACATCCAAAAAATTTCATGTTATCGATGCATTACCTATGTCAATTTTCATACCAACATTAATATCTCCAATATCCAACAACATATTTTATTAAGTATCATGTTTATAGCATTCATACCAAATATGTGATTATTTTGATACATATAAGTATTGTATCGATATACTAAAAAAATATTTATTTAAAACTCATTAAGGGTTTTTGTTTTTATATCATTTGGTTGGATAACATACATGTATATGTTCGCACATACCAAAATTTGCCTCATTATAATAATTACAAGAAATTCTATGAGATTCTAAATAAATTACTCCAAAAAAAATTCAAGATTTTGCTTCCGTACATTGTGTCTTATAATTTACAAATAATGTGCTATTTTATACGATTTTACAAAAACTTGATCATTTCATGTAAACACACATAAATTTATACATTAACACTCATGACATGTCTTAGCATTGGCTCTGATTTTGTGTATATATTCACACACTTGTATATTTTATGAATTGATTGTATAAACACTAATTTGGGTACAATTTATTTGTTGAACGAACCCAAATATTAAAATTAATTTGGGTGATCAATTTTTAAATTTGCGAATGCAAAATAAGCCATTATTACTAGAATTGACCTAAGTGATAAAATAGATTTGGTTTAAATGTAGATGGAGGAGTTAATTGCAACTTGGGAAATGGGAATTTAAGCTTTCTAGATTGGTATGTATCTCTCTACACAAATGTGATGATGATGATATTGTAGTATACCTTTGTAATAAATTTGATGAATATACATATTTTATGTGATCGTTATAGGTTACAATGTTTCAGTGATGCGATGATTTTGAGTCGCATTTATAGATTGTTTTATATGTGTTTTGTGCTTTAATTACTCATTTTCATGGATAATATTGCATAATTCACTTAATTCGGTCTTTGCCATCATATCATATCGAATCCCCTTTGTTTTACTATTTTGAGCATTATTTATCATCTTATTATAAATTGTGTGGATTTACTTGGTCTTGTTGTGAAATTTTAGGAAAAACAAGTATCTACTTCTGTCGATACCATCGATGGAAGTCGATACCATCGACCAAGCCACAGGTTGCCAGCTGAGAAGAGCAGCACAGAGTCGATACCATCGACATCCAATTCGATGGTATCGAGATCACTTCGATTTGCTGGCGAGGAAACTGTCGATACCATCGACGAAAGGTCAATGCCATCGACACAAGGAGAGCTACAGTTTCGCTAAAAGACAAAACCGACGCTACAGAGAGTCGATACCATCGACACCCAAGTTGATGGTATCGAGATCACCACAGGCGCTCAGACTAAAAGAAAGGAAAGCTGCCGCTAATCCGCTGGGTCGATACCATCGACCCGCGTTGATGGTATCGACGCCGGCAGATATGCGTTGGATCTGTTTTGATCTCGATCGGACGGCTGTTGTTATTTGACGACCTAATTAGGGACTTATACCTAATGACGGCCGCCCAGACGAGGAGAGATCTCATTTTTTTGGATTGCACGAGTGTCGAGGAAGGAGAGAAAGGAGAACGGAGGCCAGAAGCTCATCCCGGGTGATTCGGACGCTGCCGAAGATGATTTCCACCACCGACAGGCGGGGAGGCTCGTGTTCTACGCCAAGGATCTACCGGTTCTTCTCCGTTCAGGGGTTTTCCCACTTGTTTCACGTTTTTCTTATGAAATCCCCCATTTCTACCATGTATTCGTGTGAGATGAACATGAGAGGCTAAAACCCTCAATCTTTAGGACCGGGAGTAGCCCGAGAATACATTGTATGACATTTTTATATTGATAATTCATATTGTTTCTCTCAAATCCGTGGTATAGATTCGATTTCTTCATTTCTATTGTTATGCTTGATCACCATAATAATAATTTAATGCCCGTAATCACTTCAAGAGAAGGATTAACGGTTGAAAAGAGACGAAATCTACATTAATTAATAAAACCCTTGACAAAGGAGTTGTAAAATTAATGGTGGGAACTGAGGGACCGTTTATAATGCACTTAGTTTAGGGGAATGATTACTACAACGGTGGAATCAACCTAAACCTAAGTAGTGACTTACACCACGACAGTGGGTAATTCTGTATTCAGGCCACTACCCGGATAGAGAGAGAAGTGTGAGGAATTATATGAAACCTAATACAATGTTGACCCGCGGTGAAACCGCCATCCTAAAGATATCCCTTTGAATTGATTAAATTAACCTTTAATCGATTGTTTTTCTTTGTTTGATTTTTATTTTCTTTTAATTTCAACAACAAAACCCTACTTTGTTAATCGGCCTAGCTGATTGCGATTAGTTACTAGAAGTCTCCAATAATTCACGTATCCCTGAGTTCGACTCGGGCCTCACAAGGCCTATTTTACTCGATGCGTATACTTGCGTTTAAGCGCGTAGTAAAATACACGTCAAGTTTTTGGCGCCGTTGCCGGGGATACGGCGAATTATAGGCACTTTGAGTGCTAAGAGCGGCCACTCTAGGCCACATTTTTTTATTATTTTTAAAACAATTTTAAAAATTCCTATATTTCTCTATAATTGTGTTTGCTCGTTCAAAGCATTGTACTGAACCCCGATTTTCATATTTCAGGTACTTTGCATGGTGCATACGCGTAGTACCGACTACGCGAATTGCACATCTGAGGTCCCACATCCGGGACCAGAGGACGAGGACTACTACGAGCAGGAGTACCAAAGTGATATAAATTCTGAATCAGAGGAAGAACAAGCAGAAGAAATGGCTGAAGCACAGACAATATGGGAGAAGATCAAGGTGTCTTCTTCCTCAGCATCAGAGGGGCCCATAAAGAAGCAGGCGATCAACATACTGACATACAAGATCGACCCGGCACTGATTAATTTGGTCAAATCCAACGCATTTCACGGGCTGAAAAATGAAGATCCGGTTGCCCACATCAGCCAGTTCGTGGAGAACTGTGATATGGTGAAGATAGACCGATTTCCACAAGATGCGTTGTATCTCAAGTTGTTCCCAAATTCACTGGCAGGAGCAGCGCGTGAGTGGCTACATAACCTCGACAATGAGTTTGTCGAATCATGGAATCATATGGTGGAGGTTTTCTTCGAGAGGTTCTTCCCTCCTGAGAAGACCAATGATATGATCCGGAAGATCCACAATTTCACCCAACAGGCGGGTGAAACTTATTCTGAGACTTGGGAGCGATTCCAAGTCATGTTGAGGAGATGTCCACATCATGGACTGGACAAGGAGACACAGGTTAAGATCTTCTACTTTGCTCTCTCCGAGCATGATAGAAGCAACTTCGACTCGGCTGGTTTCGGATTCTTCTTAAATAACACTGATACAAGATGCTGGGAAATACTGAAGAACATGGCACGAAAGCAATCTTGGGGAGAAAGAGAAAGAGGCCCAGCTGAGCAAGCAAGAGTTGCCAGTGAGTCAAAGGCAATGAGAGAGATGAATGAGAAGATGGATCTTCTTGCAAAGAAGTTGCTGCAGAAGGAATACAATGAGTCCGAGGATGAGGCTCAGGTCAAGTACATTAGGCAACAGCAGGGGTACAGGAACAACGATTATTCATGGCGGAAGGACAAGAAATTTTCATGGAAGGATCCAAACAACTTTCTGCAGGATCCGGACGCCAAGCCTGCACCGGTCACAGAGGACAAGAGCACGGAGTTGCTCAATCAAGTCATCAAGCAAAATCAAGAGTTGATGAACACTTTTGGGCAACAAATCAAGCAACAAGGTGAATTTATGAACCAATTTGGGCAGACTTTGCAGAGCCACGGGGCTCAAATGAGAACTATAGAGACTTCCATGGTGCAAATGGCAGCCGAGATTGCAAGCTTGAAGAAGCCGGCACATCCGGGTTTTCTGGGGAACACCAATGTTCCCGGGGGAAACCAACAGGCCAAGGCCATCTTATTAAGGAGCGGTAAGAAAGTGTTGAATCCAAGGGCGGATGACACAAGCACACCGCAGGGCACAGTTGAAGAAGCAACCATCAAAGAGCAGCCCGCACGTGTCACAGAGAAAACTGAGGACATAGCTGAAGATGGTAAGGAAGAACAAGCCACTGAAGAGGAACCACATAAATTAACTCCCTATGTGCCACCTCATCAAAGGGCACGTACCGTTCCGATCCCATATCCCAATAGTGCAAAGGCAAGAAAGGTGGATGCACAGTTTAAGAAATTTCTGGACAGCTTTAGGAAGTTATCAGTGAATATTCCTTTGCTAGAGGCAATTGAGAAAATCCCGTCGTATGGGAAGTTTCTTAAAGATGTAATCAACAAGAAGAGAAAAATACCCGACACTGAGGTCGTGGTGCTGAAGGAGCAAGTAAGTGCTTTCATTATGGGCACTTTGCCGCCAAAGAGACAGGATCCCGGTTGTTTCAATATTTCTTGCTTTATCGGGAAGTTCAAATTTGGAGAGGCACTTTGTGATTCCGGGGCAAGCATCAATCTAATGCCCCTTTCTACATTTAAGAAGCTTGGATTGAAGGAGTCAAGGCCAAGCAACATGACCATCCAATTGGCCGATAATTCTGTGGTGAAACCGTATGGAATCTGTGAGGATGTCTTGGTAAAGGTAGACCACTTTGTTTTTCCGGCTGATTTTGTTGTTATGGAAATGCAGGACGAGCATGGAAATGAGTTGCTACTTGGTCGTCCATTCCAAGCTACAACTGATATGATCTTGGAAATGGGGAGAGGTCGCTTGACCTTGGGCATTGCGGATGATCGCTTTGAGATGGTCATGCCCAATAGCAATGCATCTACTAAAGCAAAAGCACAGTGCAACATGGTGAAGCATGGTGAACACAATATCTCACTTTGTCTTGGGAAGCCATTCTTGGATATGGCTCATGTGATGAGAAAGATAGATAATGGGACCTTAGCTGTGGACATTATGGAGCAAACTAAAGTTGTCTCTTTATGCAAAGCTGTTGGGTTTCCAAATGATGAGAATGAGGACATTCCACCTTCGTGGGAGGATGATGCGATTATTACTTCAGTTTTTGATGCATATCCAGAATTGCCTTTGGAGGCGTGTTTGCTAAATGTCACTTATGATTGGATGCGGAGTACTTCACTCAAGGAGTGTGCCAAAATGCTTCAGATGCTTCCATGTTTCTACACGAGGCACTATGAAGACTTAGGTACACTTCCCCCACCACTGCAATCATCTCTCATTTGCCCGCCTGATCTGGAATTGAAGCCATTGCCCCCGCATCAGAAGTACGTCTTATTAGCTGAGAAGGACAAGTTACCAGTGATTGTATCTGCATACTTGAGTGCAGATGAGGAGGAGCAACTACTGATAGTGCTCAAGAACCACCGTGGAGCCTTTGGCTGGTCAGTCGCGGACATCAAGGGGATCTCCCCTACACTTTGCCAACACAAGATTCGGCTCGAGGAGGGAGCCAAGCCAGTCATACAGCCTCAAAGACGTCTAAATCCAAGCATGATGGAGGTTGTCAAGAAGGAAGTCATAAAACTTCTTGCTGCAGGGATCATATATGCCATATCAGATTCAACGTGGGTGAGTCCCACACAGGTAGTCCCTAAAAAGGGGGGAATCACTGTCACTACAAATCTTTTGAATGAACCTGTCACCACCCGATTGGTAACCGGGTGGCGTGTTTGCATTGACTACCGCCGATTGAATGCCACAACTCTTAAAGATCATTTTCCATTGCCATTTATCGATCATATTTTGGAACGTCTAGCCGGTCGGTCACAATTTTGTTTTCTAGATGGCTATTCGGGGTACAACCAGATTTCTATTGATCCTTTGGATCAAGAGAAGTCTACGTTCACATGTCCCTATGGGACCTTTGCCTACCGCCGTATGCCGTTTGGTTTATGCAATGCGCCAGCGACTTTTCAACGCTGCATGCTCGCCATATTCTCTGACATGGTAGAGCGGTGTCTTGAAGTTTTCATGGATGACTTCTCGGTGTATGGAGCGTCTTTTGATGAATGCCTTTATAACTTAGATACGGTATTGCAGCGATGCGAGGACACACATTTGGTCCTCAATTGGGAGAAATGTCACATGATGGTGACAGAAGGAATTGTGCTAGGACACAAGGTGTCTAGCAAGGGTCTTGAGGTAGACCCCGTAAAAATTGAGGTGATTTCTAAGCTACCCCCACCAAATTCTGTAAAAGGGGTGAGAAGCTTTTTAGGCCACGCCGGGTTTTATCAGCGATTCATCAAGGATTTTTCAAAAATCGCAAAACCTTTATCGGAATTGTTAGAAAAAGATGCAGTTTTTGATGTCAATGAGAAATGTCTTCACGCATTCGAGGTTTTGAAAGAAAAGTTGATTTCGGCTCCAGTTGTCCAAACACCGGATTGGACAAAGCCATTCAAGTTGATGTGTGATGCTTCCGATTATGCAGTGGGAGCCGTTTTGGGGCAAAGGGTAGATAATAAGCCTGTTGTGATTTTCTACGCCTCCAAAACACTTAATGATGCTCAATTGAACTACACAACTACGGAAAAAGAGTTACTTGCCGTTGTGTTTGCTTTTGAAAAATTTCGGCAGTACTTAGTGGGTTCTAAGGTAGTTGTGTGGACCGATCACGCTGCAATAAAATATTTGATGGAGAAGAAAGATGCAAAGCCTAGACTAATTAGGTGGATTTTGCTCCTACAAGAATTTGATATTGAAATCAAGGACAAGTCGGGAATTGAAAATGTGGTGGCTGACCACTTGTCTAGGTTAGAGAGGGTTGATGAACAAGGGTTGCACATACCCATTACCGAGACCTTTCCCGATGAACAACTTTTAAAAATTGATTCGAAAGAACCGTGGTTTGCGGAAATCGTTAACTATTTGGCTTGAGGGATCATCCCGAATGATTGGTCTTATCAAGAGAAGAAGAAATTCTTTCATTCTTTGAGATATTATTTTTGGGATGACCCAATTCTTTTGAAGCAGTGCAGGGATGGTATTCTTCGCAGGTGTGTGCCGGAGGTGGAGTACGAGAGTGTTCTCCACCATTGCCATGCGTCGCCTACGGGAGGACACCATGCTAGCTCACGGACAGCAGCCACGGTGTTGGAGAGCGGCCTTTATTGGCCCACTTTGTTCCGGGATGCCTATGATTTTGTTAGGCAATGTGACCCGTGCCAGCGCGCATGTAACATCTCAAGGAGACAAGAAATGCCCCTGAATGTATTTCAGGAAGTTGAGGTATTTGACTTATGGGGCATTGACTTCATGGGACCCTTTGTGTCCTCAAATTCAAATATGTATATCTTACTTTTTGTTGATTATGTGTCGAAGTGGGTGGAGGCAATCCCCACAAGGACTAATGATTCGAATGTAGTGTGCAGGTTTGTCAAAGAGAACATTTTTTGCAGGTTCGGGATACCCCGAATGATCATAAGTGACGGAGGCACACACTTCTGAAATAAAAAATTTGTGACACTTTTGAAGAAATATGGGGTCAAGCACAACATCGGCACCCCATATCATCCACAGACGCAAGGACAAGTGGAGGTATCAAATAGGGAAATCAAGAAGATATTAGAAAGGACCGTAGCATCCACAAGGAAAAATTGGAGTGCATTGCTACCGGACGCACTTTGGGCGTATAGAACGGCATACAAAACACCTATAGGCACCACGCCTTTTAGGTTGGCGTATGGCCGGGCTTGCCACCTTCCGGTGGAGCTGGAGCACAAGGCCCATTGGGCGCTAAGAAGGCTGAACTTGCGCTATAATGAGGCCGGGAGAAAAAGGATGTTTGAATTGAATGAATTGGATGAGCTACGTATGACGGCATATGAGAATGCTCGCATCTACAAGGAGCGCACAAAGCTGATCCACGATCGCCATATTGAGATGCGCACGTTCAAGAAGGGAGACAACGTTCTATTGTTCAACTCCCGTCTTAAATTGCATCCCGGGAAGCTGAAATCCCGGTGGAGTGGACCCTTCATAGTGGAGGAGGTGAAACCGCACAGAGCGATTCTTGTGCGTGATGGAGATGCCACGTTCTTGGTGAACGGGCAACGCTTGAAGTTGTATTTTGGTGAGAACTACAAGAGGAAAGTGGATGAGGTCAAACTCATTTCACTTGTGCATGAATGAGATAATGGGAAGATGGCTAGCCTAAGATGCTAAACAAGGGCGCTTGTTGGGAGGCAACCCAACCATTGGTACATTAGGATAGTGTAATTCGAGTCATAGATTGCTTTTATTTCATTTAGATTTTAGTTTAAAAAAAAAGAAGATACCTTGATCCGGTTGTTAAATGTGCAGGAACAGGCAGGGTCGATACCATCGACACACTGGTCGATGGTATCGACATGGGTGCAGGTTGATTGATACAAAAAATCGCACTGCGTCGATACTATCGACACCCCCGTCGATGGTATCGACATGGTCACAGGCAGGTCGCAATGAAAGTGTCGATGGTATCGACACCCCAGTCGATACCATCGAGATCTCTGGAGAAGTTCAGACAAAATTTGCTCAGTCAACTCGATACCATCGACGGCCTCGTCGATGGTATCGACATCATCACAGGGTGAATGCAACGAAACGGCGGTGTCGCAATAAAAGCAAGTCGATACCATCGACACCCGTCGATGGTATCGACGGACATGTCACCGATCCGCACACAGACATCGACGACACTCGCAAGATCTACGTCAGTGATCCGGGTGTTGCGTCGATACCATCGACTTCCGTCGATGGTATCGACCCGTCAGCAATCCGGGTTTCTCGATCCAGCAAACGTCAGCCGTCGATACTCGCGAGGGAGGCGGATACCCGCGAGACGTGTCGATACCATCGACCCGCGTCGATGGTATCGACGGGTCAACAGTGGCACCGGCCAAGTCTATTTAAGGAGACTTGCAACGTCATTTGACGTCACACCTTCAGAGCAAGCATCCTCCTTTGCGCCGAGCACTCCCCCGAGCTTTCCAAGACTGAGGAGAAGCGACATCGAGCGAAGATCTTCACCGAGCGGAGAAATTCTTCTCCATCTTCACCGAGCTCTCTTCTAATCCCATCATCTCGCAACCATGGTGCATGTCGCCGGAGCCTCTTCATCGCAAGCTAATCCCATGGAGATTGAGGAGTTTGTTCCTCCCCCAACCGCTTCCGTCTCTCGTCCACGCCTAATTCATCCTTCCATGGAGGCGAGGAAGGTCTATGAGGAGATAATGAAGCGGAAGTTCGAGCCAACCCGGTATGTGGACCGGAATATGCTCCAGGAGCTGGGGTTCGAGGCCAACTTGGCCTACGTGTTGGCCGGGCATGCACGGCACACCGGTCGACTTTACGCTGAGATGAGATATCACCAGGATGGGCAGCTGTTTTTCGGCGAATGGGCCACCTACAAGGAACTGGTGGCGGAGTTCATGGCGTCTCTCGACGTCTGCGTCATACCAAACGACGTGGTAGCATTGGACCGGGAGTGGATCAAGGGAAGGGTGTCCTTCCGACTCTTCAACAACAATTACAACATCACGTTGAAGCAGTTCAATGACATCTTCAATTGGAACCATGGCCGCAACGATCACCGACGCCCCGACGCCCGCACCGATTACGACAAAATCTTCGCCGAGCTAGTTACAGTGCCGGCGGGAAAGACTGTGAGCTACCATAATGCAGCGGTAGCGGATTTTGAACACCCGTTCGTCCGGGTCCTGCATAGGATGTTGAGCTTGACATTCTTCGCTCGAAGTGATCTTGCTTTGAGCAAGTTTCAGGAGAGTGACCTGTTCTTTCTCTACGCACTCCTGAAACGTCAAGAGTGCAACTGGGGGGCGTTCTGGCTACAGCACGTCCTGGCGGTGAAGAGGAGTAAAAGGAAGGCTCCAATTCATTTTGGTGGGCTTGTCACCAAGTTGGCGTCTTACTTGGGGCTGAACTTTCAGTCCATGACTCCGATCTCTACGAGGAGCAAGGTGAACGTGCAACACTTGCACCATTCAAACCTCATCCTTCTCCGGGACGGGTTGGCGTACGCACATTTCCACGTCAACCAAGCTTATCAGGAGCGCTCACTGCCGGACGACGTCTTCAACATCGAGGGCGCGCAACATTTCAGGTGGCCAATCATAGCCATCGAGTCCTCCGAAGAAGAAGGCGGAGGTGACGAGCAAGAAGGTGAGGCTGCAGAGGAAGAGGAGGCTTTCACACCTCTTCGTGCACGTGTGGCACCACGGAAGCATCCTAGGATGCATCCGGGTGCATCTTCATCATCTCAGCCCCCGCCGCCATCACCACAGCACGAGCAGCCAGCCGAGGATCCCTATTCCATGCAGGGGATGTACACCATGCTACAGGATATCCAGCAGACTCAGCAGCATCACATGACTATGTATACCGGCATTCATGAGACTACGATCCGGGTACTTGATAATCAACGGGCTATGTTCGAGAACGAGCGGCTCATCCTCGCCAACCAAGAGCAAATACACAACCGGTTGCAGCGGATAGAGACGCAACAGGAGCCCTTCTTCGACCATTACTGGAGTCGAGATTACTTTGGAGGCTATCCACAGCCTCCGCCGAGGACCCAATATGATCCAAGCTTCCAGGGGGAGTACCCGTCTTGGGATCCTACGGCACCACAATACCCACCACCGCCTCCGCAGGATTGATCAGGGTATCACTTTTCCACCCTTAAGTTGGTTTTTGACTATGAGGCCATAGTCGAATTCAAGCTTAGGGGGGTGACTGGAACAGCTCTATCTTTTATCTTTTCTTTTGTTATTTTTAGTTTTTGCTTTGTTATTTGTTCTTGCAATTTTAGTTTTTGTTTAGGATCCACATCTATCTAGTGTAACCGTGGATGTCTTAAAATTTGTCATCTCGTTGTTTAGGATCCACATCTATCTAGTGTAACCGTGGATGTCTTAAAATGGTAAGGGAATTTAAAAATTTTAAGGGAATTTAAAAATGTTTGTGTCTTTTGGATATCTTGACTTGGTTGTCCTTGGGAAACTTGTCTTATGAAAATGATTGATTAGGTCAACTCTAAAGCAATATGTCACACCCACACCCCCGTTGACTCATGAAAAGTGGATAGTAAAGGTTGTTTGAGCCTAACCTAATCAAATGGTAATGAGACCTTAATTGGATATAAGAGAGAGAACCCTTTGAACTACTAAACATGTCAGTAAGGAGGGACACCTAATATTCTTCTAAGGTTCAGTCACTTAATCTTGTGATCATTCCACTTCATATATTTTTTTAATCCACCTAAGAATTGGAAGTAAAGTACAGTTTTAATTCCTTTTGCGTGCATAGCATTTAGATAGGACTTGCATTGATATTTTCCATACTTTTGCATAAAATGAAAAATATATACTGATTCATGCACATTACCTTTAGGTGCATGTCATGTAGTTGCACTCATAACTTTCATGATTTTCATGCTTAAGTACACCATGTACCTCAGTTTTTCCTAAAAAGTGATCTAAACTTTTCCATACCCTCGAAATAATGCAAAGATTTCCAATCGTGAAGAAAATGGCCTTATACATGTATCTCTAAGCAATTATGGATATGTGGGCTAAAAGAAAAAAAAATTCTGAAAATCTGAAAAAAAAAATTGACAAAAGAAAAAAAAAGAGAATTTGGAAAGAAATGGAATAAGTGGGAGAAAGGAACATGATATCACTTGCATAACAGGGAAATTGAGTACATGAGGTGGCTTAATTTGATTTCCATCTCATTTTGAGGTGGAAGGTTAGTGCATGCATCATTTCACCCAATTTTAAGCATTAGGGCATTTTCAATGTGCATTTGCATCATTTAGGACATTTTGTTATGTGCATGTTGAAACTGTGTAATACTTCCAAGATTCTTCCATGAACCACCCATTCCATCCACCCGTTGCTCAGATTGGTAGGCCACTGTGATTTTCTCCTCACTCATGTTTATCAGGAGAACTGCTTCCATGAAGATGGTAGTTAGGGCGAGCAACATAGTGTAGGCAATCACAAGATGCATCAAGGCTGAATCGGCGAACTTTATTATGTTAACTGCCTTATGTGATAGTGTTCATCGGTTTGAAGGATAATTTCTCTTATTGATGATTATTGTCGCCTGCAGGGTAATTACTGTTCTGTGATTAGGAAAGGCCGGTTTGAGAACGTCCAATGGGAGTCTCATGGGATGTGGGGTGATGTGTTGATTTTTAGTTGACATCTGCAATTCTATTCTAAGGATTAGTTGCTCGAGGGCGAGCAATGTTTAAGCTTAGGGGAGTTTGATGCGATGATTTTGAGTCGCATTTATAGATTGTTTTATATGTGTTTTGTGCTTTAATTACTCATTTTCATGGATAATATTGCATAATTCACTTAATTCGGTCTTTGCCATCATATCATATCGAATCCTCTTTGTTTTACTATTTTGAGCATTATTTATCATCTTATTATAAATTGTGTGGATTTACTTGGTCTTGTTGTGAAATTTCAAGAAAAACAAGTATCTGCTTCCGTCGATACCATCGACAGAAGTTGATACCATCGACCAAGCCACAGGTTGCCAGCCGAGAAGAGCAGCACAGAGTCGATACCATCGACATCCAAGTCGATGGTATCGAGATCACTTCGATTTGCTGGCAAGGAAACTGTCGATACCATCGACGAAAGGTCGATGCCATCGACACAAGGAGAGCTACAACGTCGCTAAAAGACAAAACCGACGCTACAGAGAGTCGATACCATCGACACCCAAGTCGATGGTATCGAGATCACCACAGGCGCTCAGACTAAAAGAAAGGAAAGCTGCCGCTAATCCGCTGGGTCGATACCATTGACCCACGTCGATGGTATCGACGCCGGCAGATATGCGTTGGATCTGTTTTGATCTCGATCGGACGGCTGTTGTTATTTGACGACCTAATTAGGGACTTATACCTAATGACGGCCGCCCAGACGAGGAGAGATCTCATTTTTTTTGGATTGCACGAGTGCCGAGGAAGGAGAGAAAGGAGAACGGAGGCCAGAAGCTCATCCCGGGTGATTCGGACGCTGCCGAAGATGATTTCCACCCCCGACAGGCGGGGAGGCTCGTGTTCTACGCCAAGGATCTACCGGTTCTTCTCCGTTCAGGGGTTTTCCCACTTGTTTCACGTTTTTCTTATGAAATCCCCCATTTCTACCATGTATTCGTGTGAGATGAACATGAGAGGCTAAAACCCTCAATCTTTAGGACCGGGAGTAGCCCGGGAATACATTGTATGACATTTTTATATTGATAATTCATATTTTCTCTCTCAAATCCGTGGTATAGATTCATTTTCTCCATTTCTATTGTTATGTTTGATCACCATAATAATAATTTAATGCCCTTAATCAATTCGACAGAAGGATTAACGGTTGAAAAGAGACGAAATCTACATTAATTAATAAAACCCTTGACAAAGGAGTTGTAAAATTAATGGTGGGAACTGAGGGACCGTTTATAATGCACTTAGTTTAGGGGAATGATTACTACGACGGTGGAATCAACCTAAACCTAAGTAGTGACTTACACCATGACAGTGGGTAATTCTGTATTCAGGCCACTACCCGGATAGAGAGAGAAGTGTGAGGAATTATATGAAACCTAATACAATGTTGACCCGCGGTGAAACCGCCATCCTAAAGATATCCCTTTGAATTGATTAAATTAACCTTTAATCGATTGTTTTTTCTTTGTTTGATTTTTATTTTCTTTTAATTTCAACAACCAAACCCTACTTTGTTAATCGGCCTAGCTGATTGCGATTAGTTAGTAGAAGTCTCCAATAATTCACGTATCCCTGAGTTCGACTCGGGCCTCACAAGGCCTATATTACTCGACGCGTATACTTGCGTTTAAGCGCGTAGTAAAATACACGTCATTCAGTGATATTGATGATGCATGCATGTGAAAATAAGATACAAGCATGTGTAAAGAGTGTCATGACCTACTATCTTCATTGTTGTGTCATTCTCACTAACTTGGTGACTTGGCATGCTTAGTATTTTGTTAGTACTAGGATATGGATGATCACTTGTTTGACCATAATCCAAAATTAGAAACAAATCTCTTATACATAGCCTCTGTCTTCCATGTAAGAAAAATATATACTTAGAAACAAAGATGAGTATGGTGTTAACAAGGCCATAGGGAAGCTATAGAGAAGAGCATGCATCTAAAAATAGACCACAAAAATTGAATCATAGATACAAAGATGGTTTCTGCTTTGAGATCCTACTACCCTTGTAATCATCATCCTTTTCCCTACTTCTTGTGGATTACATCATATCTTCCTCCTCTTCCTCAGCTTGGATGAGAAATCACAGTGCAACTACTATAGGTTGTGTGGACAATACTACCCCGATAATATTGGTGAGTGCCAAGGTGATGAAGATGAGTGGTTGATGGAGTTTGGCACAAGCATCAACCTTCTACTATGTTGGATGAATATTGAAATAGATATTAGCAATGAGACTCAACCTAACCTAGGAAAATGCACTATGGGAAAATCATGCACCCTATGTTGCAACATCAGGACATACTACTTCAACAACTGCAACTACTAGTAATTAGTTGTAGTCACTATAGGGTTCCCCCCTTTATTGATCATTGATTGGTAGGTAGGCACATACACTTTTTGACATTAGGTCAAGTGTTATTGTTGTTTTCTTTGTCTTTAGTTCAAATCACTTCCATCTATCTCCAACCACTTAGGTCAATAGTTGAATATTTTTCTATCCTCCTCACATGTTGTCAGCAACTAGAAAGACTATGTCCCTTCATATGGGACAAAAACTAGTAGTTATGTCAAAGTGATACATATCATTTTCATTATTTACATAAAATATAGGTTTGAGACCTATATAATCATATATGACCATGAGACATGATATAAGTGCATGATATAATAATTTGGCCTTATATTTTATTAGCATATGGAAGAAATCATACTTGTAACACATGCACTTATATTGATTGTTTAAAATCATGACATGTTTCACGATATAGATACACATATTTCACACGAAACAATACACAAGAATTATGTTCAAACTCAAGGCATGGACACCTTACCTCCATTGAGGCAATATAAAATAAATATTGGATTTTTCTCAACCCCCAAACCTAATTCTTGAAAAGATCATGAACATTTCACAAAAATTACCTAAACCTAAAACACAAAATTCAAGGTCAAGTTAGAGTTTTCATCTCACTTAGGTGTGTAGGGTTGTTTCCATGATACCATTTTACTTATACATATTTACTAATCATACTAACCTTATTATATTTGTTTATCAATAACAACATATGATTAAAATTTAAACATTTAATTTTTATTAATAAAATATTTAAAATCAACTAGGGTTTGAACTAGTTAAACAATGTTTTCAACATATCTAAAAAATAGGAATGATATGTTGATCAAAGTTGATAGATGTATCATATTATCATTACATGGGTCTATTACTACTTCTCCGTCAATAAGTTTCCAAAGAAGCCCCTTATTATACATATACTCCTCATGTATCCATAAAATAATGAAATTAAGACATTAATCATATAATTTATTGCAAGAAACAAAGTTCAATGGTGATCCTAAAGTTCTAGATCATATACAAATTCCAATACAAAGATCTGATGGTAGAAATGCATGGTGATGATATTATTATAATTAGTTAAAGCATACTATACCTTGTGTGCTAGGAGGGTCTTCTAGGGATCAATTTACAATAGGATCCACAATCCTAAGAATAGGCCCTACTCCCTTCTCTTATTGAGGTATCTCAGATTGACATGCACTTATTTCCTCTATATAGCATATTATTGCCTCCAGACATCTCTGACATGTGCCCATGGTTCTCCATGAAACTTAAGATCACAAAGTAAATTCTTGGTTCTCTTAAAATCACCCCCACACATGCATACATTGGTTTTTAACCATGATTTCTTCTCAATTTGTAGATATTGGTTTCTAAAGAAGAATTTTTGTTAGTGCCAGACTTGGAGCCATGAAGGAAGGACACATGTGATTTTGGCATCATGCGTCCTTTCTATTTCCCTATCTTATGAAGCATCCTAGAGCTATTTTCCATCTAGGAGGACTCAAATCCATGATGGAGAGGGGGAAAGTTGTTGAGAGAAGCCTCTATGACTCAGTTTGTTCCACCAGCATGGTAGTCATAGATAAATAACATTGCACCCTTGCGCAAAAGTATGAAAATAACCTTAGTGAAGATTTGAATTTGAGGGAGGTTCCCGGACCAACAATATATATATCTGGTGGTTCTGTATACCTTCATCATCTTTGGCCTTAGTATCTGAGTGTCCAATCAGAGGTCAATAAGAGAGTTGATTAGATCTCCTTAGTTCTAGGAAGTTAGTTTTGGAATCAAGGATTGTGAATTATCTTCCCCATTTTAGATTTGATAATATACACAAGTATATGTGAGCTTCATAGGAGGAAGTTTATTAAATGGGAATTTTAGGGTCATGTATCTGTATGTATATTAATCGTAACCAACATGGGATAAAATAAGCCTCGATAAACCCCTCGTCCACTAGTAGACAATAAAAAAAGTTTTATAATCAAAGAAAAATCCCATTACTTACTTTTAGCTTATGAAATATATATCTCTCATATACAATTTATGAAATTTTTGACAAAACTCTACCATAATTATATCTAACTCCTAGCCAATAGTAAACGCAAGATACATATGTTTGACTGTTATATACATTTTATAAAACAGACTTGCATGTTTTATATCTCATTAATTGCAAAAAACCTTGAAAAGTTCTATAAAATAGTCATAACGTATCTATCTATTTTTAACCTTAATTTACATATATTGTCATTGTAATGTACTCAAAACTCCAAATACTCATTTAACATAATATCCACGAGCATTTAATGCTTATAACATTGATATGATGTCAATGCTTGATTATACCTTATGATATATTAATTACATTTCATTGAATTTTTACTGGTTCACACATATAGAATCCCAACACATAATTCAGTGCCATAATCATGTACACAAATCTCATTATTCACGAAACTACCATTTCAGTACTTTATAGAAACCTAATTACATACCCACAAATGATCACTTAGAATAATATGTGTATATACACTCATCACTAACTAAATCTTGCACTTGAAGTATGATCTAGGATCATTGTTTACGTTGTTATTATTCCTTATTTGCATCCCATTTATCCATTCAAGGCCTTAAAGCATAGGGATACTCAATAGTGGGAGTTTAATAGTTTATGAATATACTGACGTTTATTGATTTTTTAAGAATTCCTTGGTGAATAAAACCTTTGAGATTAAGATGTGCTGTGAGGTCTTGGTGTAACTAAAGCACACGAAGGGCTTGCGTGCAATGACTTCATTAAAAATCTCAACATCTTAATGTAATAATTTTAATGGAGATTATAATTTGCAAGGTGAACTCATATAAAGTTTAGGCCCCATTTGGATAATAAATTTTAGATTCCTACAAATTTATACAACTATATGGCAACTATATGTTTATAGGACTGTGACTAACTATAGTAGTGAAAAAATGTATTCAAAGTCATCAAGCACTAATATAAATGTTACAATATGGAATTCTTCATATAGAATTCATGTTCCCTATTATCTCTCCCAAGCATGTACTTTCTTGCACCTAATCTTATAGTAAGAAGTCTAAAATATTGTCATTTCGTTAAAAATGTTGGTAATTTTAAAGACTCCATCAAGATGTGGCTACAAAATTCGAACTCCCTATTTCCTACAACTATATAATCTAGTATTTTATAAATTTTTTGAAAATCATGTGATCTTGGTGTAGATGATCATGCCAGAAAATAAATTTTCACAACAAGAAATAACGACGCAGAAGTTTCAAACCCAAGAAACCTATTATGTAAGATACACCCCAAGCATACAAAAAAACAATAACAACCCCAATCAATAGAGACAATAATCATCAAGAAAGAAACTAAAAGAGAACAAAGCATCATCACTTTCTCAAAATCCCTTGTCGGCACAATAAAATTTCATACCCCACTCTTATTCTCTCCTTTTTATGGTTATATTTTGTTTTCTCCTTTTTAGCCCACAATATTGATGTATGTTGAGACACTTAATTTTGCCACTTGTTGACACACCAAATCATATAGCTTATATCTTATTTATATTACTCTGATAGTGTTAAATAAGAATATCCAAAAAGATAAGGTTAAACTACATAAGTCAACACAAAAGATGATAAGGATAAACTATTAAAAAGCTAATGAGAAGATAATCCCAAAATATGTAGGTATGAGAAAAGGATATGGCTAAAAATATCTTGGACTCCAAGAACATTACCAGTTTGGATTTTTATAATTGATTGTTGGATAATAATATCTCTCCTAAAATTAGGATAATAGACAAAATCCTGACAATTTCCTCCAATCTTTTCTACTGAAGTTTTTCCTTTGAAAGTTACTTCTGTTCCTGGAAGCACTTTACTATGCACACCTAAGAAGAGTGTATGTCTAGAGATGGATGCTCGAACTCTTTGTGTGAGAGCTTCTCAAGTTGTACAGTTTGAGAAATTACATGACCTACATCTAGGGTTGAAAAAAAATACATCCTTAACACCTTTGACTCTCCTACCAGATCATACTATTTCCAATAGTTGACAACTTTATCTCACTTATGTTGTAATTTGTAGTTAATTTACAGTCTCACACTTGACTTCACTTGAGAGTTGAATACATGAAATACTATTGGGGTTCATAACATCTACTACTCATGCCACTACCTCATTTATGCCTCTCGAGTCTATAGATCTCCCATTAGAGGCTCATCCTTTGGTTAGAAAATCTCCAACCATTCCATGCGCTCCATTCTCCCGAGTACATTTCATGATCAATTGCAGGACTCTACCTTGCATTGAATATTTTACAATTAGTCAATGTCCTTTTATATATCAGCTTACTCTTGATATTAGACGTCCTTCAATGTGCTATGTGCTTTGTCATAAATCTTAGCGGGAAATATAATGATATGAGAATTCAAATCCAATATCCTTCCTTTAGAATTATATGATTCTGTGATAATTTTGCCATCAATATTTCTATCGGACGTCCCCCTATTGTAGTTGTCGATTTCGTCATAATTTTGTGTACCATCTGAACTTCACATGAAACCT
The DNA here is from genome assembly GCA_963693085.1 of Alisma plantago-aquatica. Taxonomy (NCBI): domain Eukaryota; kingdom Viridiplantae; phylum Streptophyta; class Magnoliopsida; order Alismatales; family Alismataceae; genus Alisma; species Alisma plantago-aquatica. Next base: position 361,636,736 of record OY856409.1, on the reverse strand, counting down.
ACTATGATGTCACTTGAAGTAATTTTGTAGAAGATTCAATTTCAAGAAAACTTTTATACAAGATACAACCCAAGCATGCACAGTAGAACAATAATAACTCTATGAACAATAACAATCAAGTAAAGCTTTATTTGGCAACGTGATTATTTTAACCATAGGTCATGCATCCAAGATGAGCCACCACATAAAATCGGTTTGGTGGATGATCTTAGTTCTGTAATCGCAGATGAATGTGAAATGTATGTAAAAGTTTACCAATTGTTAATCTGGTATTTCAAGACTCCAATTTTTTGCTACCCGCAGTTGACTTTTGGTCTTCTACTGCCACCATATCCGAATTAATCACATTACCAAATCTGCCTAAATGACCAACAAAAGAAGAAATGATTCTCTATCTCTTACAATTCCTTGTCCTCAATAAAATCTTATAACCCACTCTTATTTTATCTCTATTTTTTACTTTTCCTTTTTCCTTTTTTCCCACAATGTTGATGCACGTTAACACACTCAATATAGTTACAAGCTGGAACACCGTATCATACAAATTTAAATGTCTTATTTATAGTACTCGCACAGTTCTAAGATTATTCCAAAAGACAGGGTCAAATCAGGATAGGATAAGGTAACGAGAAGACAATGCCATGAAGAAAAGACAACGTTAAACAATATGTTGGACGTCAAGCATATCACCAGTTTGGAGTCTTTTAATACCGTTAAATTATGTTTATATTCTTAAAATATAATAAGATATATTTTCCTAACAGAAAGCATGTAATAATACCTGGAGTTCTCCGAAGCAGCTCATACATATTTGATGCGTAGTGATCTGTTATAAAATCCGCTTATACAAGCTTTGTGTACAAGTCTAAAAGAAGTAGTGATGGTAACACACATGTGGTTCGAAATCACTTTCAGGAAAACAAAACACATGTAGTTATTCTAATTCTTATAACACGTTGTTTTTGTTAAAACGCACTTTGTACTCCTATTACCCCTTAAGGCTAGACTCACTATTCGACGACAATTAGAGTGCTGCGACATCCAGTTGGCCAGTACCGGTCAAGATGATTTCAGGTAAGGTTAATAAACACCCTCTCTCTTCAAAAGTAATCTCATGTTCCATCATAATCCCCGTGGATTGTTATGCGTCACAACCAACTTATAGAATAGTTCCAATGGAAGTTGTTCACTATGCAGATCTTTTGATTATATAATCACTGCTTGATTCGTTGACTGAATTTAAATTGCCTATCGTAATTGTTCTTGTTGTGTATACGCACTACCACATGAGTATGTCGTCTTTGGTTTAATTGGTTAAACAAGCCCCAAAACTGAACTAATCACAGAGTGACCATTATCAACTGTGTTGGGTTCGGTTACATATATTTCGTTTCATTCAGCTCTATCATGAGATATAGAGATTCAAAATCTCTATTTATAAGCTCTTTTGATATTAATTTATGTCTTTTTCTTCTTCTATTAATTGTGCATGACTCAATTACATTGATTCATATAGGCGGATTAGTTTGTCTGCGTTACACATGTCCATACCATCTGAGTCGGTCCTCGTACAACTTGTCCTCAATGCTCGTAATCCCCACTTTATTCATGATTTAATCATTTTTTAAGCGATCTATTTTTTTTTTGAGCTTGTTTAACCACAAGGTGATCAATTTGAAAATTCAAAAATAGAATTTGAGCTGTGTGAATGGATTTAGTCAAATTTTGTTGAATGGCTCCGTTCAATGATGTAGCAAAATGGTCCCGTTCATTGTCACTTCGGGTGGGTGGGTGGTGTAGTGCGGGCCTGTGTAAGATGTAGTCGTATGACAAAGTACAAATTTGATGTTATTTTTATATTGCGAGGCTCACACAATTACATCAAATTAAACGAAACCAACAAGACTCATGGTGATGGCAATACACGACAATGGCGCAGAATGCTATTGTGATGAATAAACGCTTGAGCGCAAAATGATGAGGCGATCATCCACACATGGCGACATTGTCCGTTTGTTCAGCCCTCACAACCGCCTAGGTATCGCCGTGACAACCGTCTGGGTATTCCGTATATAGCAAGAGATGAGCACTTCGACTGGATCATCACTCGTTCAGCCGTCACGTGCACCAGCTCACTCACTATTATATACATGCACGCATAGGTATAGATCAGACAAAGGCAGCTACAGAGAAGAGTATTGGACGTCTTGGTATACCAAGATGGCTACTTCTTCGACGCCCTGCTACCACGACGGCATCCTCCTCATTACCCTGCTGCTCGTGGCCGCCTCTATCATCTCCTCCTCTTCCTTGACTGCAGTTGAGAACTTGAGCTCCACTTACCGTGGATCGTCTTGACGGTACTGCTCCCGCAACATCGGCGAGTGCCAAGGCGAAGAAGCAGAGTGGCTGATGGAATCCGGCACCAGCCGCAGGCTTCTACAGAGTCTTGGGATCACCTACAACGCCGTAAACAAAGGGAATAGTCCCGCCGCTAACAAAATGGTAAGGGGCCACGCCTATACCCAGGGTTGCAACCGAAGGGGTACACAGCTGCAACAACGGCAACTACGGGCCTTAGGGTGGGGGGTGTTCCTCGTTAGTCCGTCTTTCATTGGTAGGCACATGATATGTTTTATCTTCGGTCAGCTATTCGTTGATTAATTGTTTGTTCTTTCGTTCAAATAACCTCACATCCTGTTCCTGTGCAATTAATTATTGTGGTCACTGTTGTACCATGCATTAATAATCACAGTAACCAAAGTGTAAGTCTTATTCGTCTTTGTTTTTTAATCGAGCATTGTGATCATCTACCTATTCCGTTTGGGCTGCTTTCTATTTTCCCCCTTACCATGATTGTAGGGGGCGGTCGTTTGTTTTTCCTCAAAACTTGAAGATAATATAACCTAATGAAAATAAACATTTACATTTTATATTACGTGTTAAACACCTATTGTACAATCGAATTTATCAAATACATGACTATTATATATGTGTACTTGACACAGTTTGTCAAAGTTGATTTTTATTAGGTCGGAATCAAGAACACTACTACGCTCACATATTCATTAATTTTACACTTAAACCAACTTTATGACATGGTTGCAACATAACACACACACGCTGCATATGATTTTTTTAAAATAATAAATAAACAATTAAAATCAACCAAGCACAGGATGAAACTAGTAAACACAATATGTTAAAAAAACACTCGAGTGTCGGCTAGCTAATGTTTTCTAACCCGTAGCATGTCATTCTCCAAAGTACTCGTGCCACCGTCTTGGACATATTTTTGTTGACAATTAATATGATTAGTACTCACAAGAATTTACATGCAACCCGTAAAAGAGAAAACATTATTTACCATCTACTGGTATGAGAAAGATACACACATACCAGAAGCATTTTTTTTATAAACTCAGAATAATGTGCATATAAATCACTGAAATGACAATAACTCGATTAATAGTCAGTTGACTCCTTCCCTCTTGTAGTGTGTCATTAACCAAATAATATGTAATCTCCTCCTTAGACATACACATGCTGATGGCTCATATATAATTATTGTTCACAATAACTTATATGCTCCCCCTAGAAAAATATACCTCGTAATTATCAATAAACTCAGATAATTATCAAAATTTCAAGTCATTTCTCATTTGGTGTGTATCCGTAGATGACTAACATATAGAACTAGTACCTCAGTAGTTTACACACAATCAATTAAAAGAGAAAAACTCAAGTAATTGTCAGTTGACTCACTACAGCCTGAAATTTGTGATTGGCAAAATTATAAGAACCTTTCTTTAAATATTTAAATTTGAAATTAGTTATTTTAAGATTATATGGAAGATCGTAGGAGGGGATATAACTTCTTACTTTAATTTTATAAATTTAGAAAAGTTGTCGGAAGGGATCTTAATTATTTTAGTTACTAATTTGGAACTGTGTATCCATATACAAAATGTAACGTTGCAGTAGGAGCTGTCATCTTCTGTCATTGCTAGTGTTTTCTCTGCTGAGCAACCTGTCGGAAGAGGCTAAACAAGTGGTCGCCAAATGTGCAGACTGATGTTGTTGACGCGAGAAAAAGTTAATAACAGTTTTATCACTCCTCTTTTAGTGAGGATATTTTTCTTTAACAATGTGTTTAATATACTGAAATAAGTTTCAACGGGTGCGTCTTCTTTCATCCTTACTAACATTGTATGTAACATTTGGGAAAGTAATTTCATTCATCGTCCATGGCCCATCGTTGATGACTTATCCTAAAATTTTCTCCCAATGAGAAATGAGCATTCAGTAGAGTTTGTCAATCACTCCAGAACAAACACACAATGTAAAATTAAAGTGGTGGGCAACCATATGCTTGACAACATAATTGACAGCGATAGACTTGCTGCCTGTGATTGTCTATTTACCGCCCAAGAATCATCACCGCTTTGCAAACAAAGTCATAGTGTGTATTAACTTCTATATTATATTTTTTTTTGTAGCAAACTGAAATAATGCAACACATACTTCTGACATACAAAATAATCTAAAATTCTCAAACCAATAGTAGTATGAGATAATAATTAATGCGTAGTAGGATTGGCTAAGAAGTTTGCCACCATATTTTTATTAACTTTACGCATCTGCTTTCTACGATGGAGCCATGAGAGGGCTACCGATGACGATACTTGAAGAGCTACGTAGCAAATTTATTAGTAGTTCTTTTTCACACTTAAATTATTTGATGCCCAACATAGTGGGTATAGAAAGAGGTAAGCGAATTATTTTCGTATACTTGCAATCTATGTCTCCAAATTTATGATGTATATTAAGGAAATGTCATTTGAGGTAAAACACCCGTGCAATGAATAAGGAGACCGACATGATGATCGTTCTATATTAACGCGGGGGCATCATTCCTCTTGCATCCTACTGGAAACACCAGACCGAGTATTGGTAGCAAAACTGACATGAGAGTTTAATTTTGGGAACGGACGACATGGGGGAGGGGGAGTGGGAGGGGGAGGGGGAGGGAAATTTTAAGATTAGAGAGAAACGACTAAATGAATATTTATGAGCTCCTAATAGATAGCTATAGGAGGTCTTATGTATAAAGTTGTCCCCTCCTATCTTGATATCTTTTCTCCTTCTATTTTTACACATTTTATGGAGGAGAGAGAAAAAATAAAGGAGGAAATTGGGGAGAAAACAAAAGAGGTAGAGGAAGAAAGTGATAGATAAAGGAGAAAAGTAATGAGCCAAAAGGAGAGATGTAATGGGAGGAGGACATAAGAGGGAAATAATAAGGAAAGAGAATGGAAGTAATCACAGGAGGGAAGTAATGAGAAACGAGGACGAAAGTAATGACAAAAGATTAGGGAAAAAGAAAGTAATGAAGAAAATATAGAGGGAAGATAGATTAGTGATGAAAGATGAGGGAAGTAATGTTAGTGATGAGATAAGCGACGAGGAAGCAAGTTTTGCGTTAGTATTGGTCATTCATGTCCTGTTTTAGTCGCACACGCCCAATTTTGGTCTCTTTGTGCCTAGTTTTTGTCAATTAATGCTCAATATTGGTCTTTCTACATCTAATTTTGATGATTTGCACCCAATTTTGCTAATGTGCATCTAATTTTGATCTTTCAATTATTAGTTTTGTCCTTTCTGTGTTATTTTGACCACTTAGCACTCCAATTTTGTATTAAACACTTTGAGCCTAGTTTTGGTCACTATGTGTGCAATTTTGAATAATATGCGACCAGTTATAGTAATTTTGTGCCCAAGTTTTCTCTATTTGTGACCAAGATTTGGTCATGCGCCTAGTTCTTGTCATTCCCCCAGATTTTGTCTTGGTAGTGCCAAGTTTGGTGATTTTAGGCTCAATTAAGGTCACTTTGTTTCATTTTTATTTTAGACATTTTGCGCCCAATTTCTATCACTTTGCACCCCTAATTTTCCACTTTGTGCCCAATCTGGATCACTTTGCCATCACTTTCTATTTAGCCACTTTGATTCCATTTTTGATCACTTTGTATCGAGTTATGTTCATTTTATGCCTAGTTTTGGTTGTTGCATCCAATTTTGATCACACAATTGTCCTCTAGTAAATCTCTTGATTACCTCCCTCCTCCCCTTTTATCTCTATCTTCAATACTGCCCTCCTCAATAGAAATTATCATCATTTTCCCTCTCTACCTCTTCTCCCTCCCTTACATCCTCCTTTCCCTCTATTACTTATCTCGCTTCATTGCATGCCTACTTCCATTAATTATCACCACTTCCCTATATTACTTTCCTCACATGTCTCCATTACTTTACTCCTATCTCCCACTAATTGCCTACTCATACTTATTAATACCTCTCATTTTTACAGTCCACTCTCATCACCTTCCCCCTATCCCCATTTTACTTCCATCCACTACATGATTTACTTTCCTCCTCTTTATATGTTCTCTCTATCCACCAAAGTAGGTTTCTAGTTGTAGGAAAATATGGCATCACAGTAGGCTGTGGAAACAAAAATCTTATCCATATTTCCTAAATAGAAAATCTCATCAACAATAATGTATTAGGAAAGAGAGTGTAAGATGTACCTGATCCTAGAGTAAGTCCATCATCAATCTTGCATAGAGATGTGCTCCCTTTGCAAGTAGCACACAAACAATAGTTGATGTCGTTCTCCTAGAGTGGCAATAACAACTTCCACTCCTCTACGTAGTCTACGCTGACCACTGAGAACTCCATTCGTACTTCTAGAGTAAAAAGAAAGGAGTATTCCTTCCATTTATCAACGCTCAAGCGTCAACTTCCTTTTCTTTTATTGTCTCTCCCTTTCTTTGAAAGACTACCCTGGATCTCTCATAGGTTACCATAACTATGAGAAGAGAAGTGTCTTGAGAGCCTTCCTGTCCCCCTCCTTATATAGTAGTGGATGCACTTGGGTTTCCAAAACCTAGGTGATACATAAGGCTATATTTCATGGTTTGACAGCTAATTCTTGCCTCCAGTTAGTTGATTGGCACACCAACCAATTGATAGGATTGTTTCATCGATCAATTGGCTTATGGCCTGTGACATATGCTTGAATCTTTTAATATGATGATTAATGCACATCATTATGCATATTGTTAATTGTTGACCCAATCAAACTTTTCATTTTGCATCTTTGTTCAATCCAATCAAATTGATCAGTTTCAATAGTGATCCAGTCATCAATAAGACACTCCATTCGATTGTTTGGACACTCTAGTCAGCCTCTGTTGTTTAACTTGATTATGTAAATACTTTTTGTAACCAAGTTAAATCTTATTCATGAGTAAATTCCTATTCCAAGTGCATCTTATGTGTGTGACCTTATAGGTTCCATAGTATATTCTTAGTGAAGTCCATAACCATTATGACTACAAAAGCAATGAGCAGTATCCAGTTACACATTATTGCTACCCCAAAAATTGAAATTTTGGAGAAGAGATTCAACCTATAACCTGTGATAAATGTTACCATTATCATATAGTTCCTTTATATCTAATATCCAAATCGAATGTGAGGAATGGAAACATTACCCTCCTAATACTCAATCTATGATCTTGAATTAGAGAAAACTATAGAGATGCATGTAAGCTCTCAGATCTCATATTGACTCACATGTGTATGGCCATATGTTTCTCACTCTTTCTCATTGATGGCCTGTGGTATCAAACACTCAATAGGACAGACATGTCCAATCAACATCACTCACAGTCAATCCCATGTGTCACAACATACCCAATCACCACCTCTACGTCAACCCTTTATTCAAGGTCACGTTGGATGGTGTCAAAGTGCATCAAGCGACGTGTGATGAGCATAGTGAATTCATTTCTAAGAACCACAATGACCAGTATCACTTTGAGAACTGATTTTGACTACCATTCCATATTGTCCATGTATCACTCTAAAGTGGAAGTATTCGGTACACTATTCTCTAACATGTACCTATGTGTTTGACATGATATAAAATATATTTACTAATGAGATTTTGTCATCACTCAATATACATTCTAGTCTTATTATTATCGTCTATTTTTCTTCCAAAATAATAATCGAATAGGGACATAATAAGATTGTATGTACTATTATCGTACATATGATCTCATTCTTTAAATCTAAAACTAGAAGACATAATCTCTAAGTAACATGATTGTTAGACATCTATTATTATGTGTCATCATCTCATAACTAAAAAAACATAAAAAGACATAATTTCTTTTATTATTATATCAAATCAAGTACATAATGCAACATTACAATCATCACATGAACGACTCTCCATGTAGGGAAATATGGATATAGAATAGGCAGTGGAAACAAAAATTTAACTGCCATTTTCCTCCCTATAATAGTAGATTGTGTCAAAAACTACATGATGGAAAGAATGGTTTTGAGGATATACCTGGTCTTGGAGAAAGTCTAGCAAGAATCTCCTCATTGTAGTGGGCACCTTCAAGTGGCACTTGAACATGTCTACAACGGATCCTAGTTGATCACCACAAACGACAGTTTAATATTATCCTCAAGCAGCAACCTCCTCGCCTCTATGGTAGTCCCCACAGACCACCTATGAACTCCTATCATTCTAGTAGAACTGATAGGAAGATTGTGTCTCTCCATGTTGGTGTACTAGCACCAACTTTCTCTCCCACAATTGTTCTCCCTTGTTATCCCTCCCTTTATCGGGTAGGACTTGCTTGAGTTCTCTCAGTTACCACAGCCAAAGAAGACAACAATTGTTAGACACAACTGAGTTGTGTCTCTAGGAATCCCCTAGTACCCCTCTATTTATAGAAGGGTTAAGATCAAGGATCCCAATATGTATGGAAGTGGAAGGGACCAAAATCTCACAATATTTCTCAACATGCAAGTGGAGAAACGATCAGTTCACGAGTGAACCGATCAGTTGACTTGCGATTAGATTGGTTCACCACTTGGACTGGTTGTTTTGTCATGTTTCCCAATCCCAATTGTATTGACAATTCTATTCTAGTTAATGCATGACATGATGTAAACACTAATCCTTGATGCAATCAAATTGATCCATGAATTGAGTGTCTCATCCCATGAGTCAATTGGTTGGAAACCTTGAGTCGGTTAGTTCACTAAGTGAATCGATCGATTCATTACCTTATCTATCCAGAATTTAGCCAATGTGATTTCCAATCAACCTAACACTCCAACCGGTCGCTTCAACCCTTGAACTGGCTGGTTCATAGTTAGTCAGTCAATTGTTGTTAGAATTGAATGCCTAAACACTTTTATTAATAAATTAAACAACATTCATGAACAAACTCCTATTCTAAGTGTATCCTATGTGTGTGACCCTATAAGTTACAATTTATGTTGGTAGTGATTGTCCATAACAGGTTATGACACTGCAAGCAAAGAGGGGTATCTAGCAACACATCATTGATACCCAAGTAAATGGAAAGTTAGAGAAGAACTTCAACCTACAATTTATGACTGGTGTTATATTATTTATATAGTTACTTTGTCACTAATATCTAGATTGAATTCAGGACATGGAATAGTCATCCCCTTAAACATTAAATCTCTATTTCTTAAACTAGAGCTGTTTGTCTGATATATATATGTAATTCAATTTCACATATTGACTCACATGTGCACGACCATGCATTTCTCAGTCTCTCTAATCAAGTGGCCAGAATATCATACTAATTATATGAGGGGAAAATCCCATCGACATCACTCACAGTCATACCCTTATGTAACAGTGCACCCAATCATCACCCTTATGGAAACTCTTATTTAAGGTCAAGGTAGATGATGTCAAAGTACACCAAATGACGTGTGATTAGTGTAGTGAATTCAGGTCTAAGAACCACAATCACCAACAACACTATGAGAGATCATTCTAACTACCATATAATGGTTTCCATATGTCACTCTCATGGTGAGTATTCGATACACTATTCTCTAACAAGTATCTATGTGCTTGGTTTGTTATCACATATCATGATTAATGATATTTTGTCATCAACCAACACACACTCTAGTCTTTTGTGTTATTTTTGTTTGTCAACCTTCCACAATAACATCTGACTAGGGACATAACAAGAATATATATACTCTTACAATATGTATGATCACATTGTTCTGATCATCAATTCAAAGACATGTATCATTGAGTAATATCATTCCCTAGACATTTATTATGTTATATCATTATTGTTGGATAAATTGGATATTGATAAATCCCTTTGTTTCGATGATGACAAACATTTCATTCTTATTAATCTAACGAGCTACTTGAGTGTGCAGGACTAAGATGGATGGCAAAGAAACTAGAGAAAATCCAAGAGCTTACTTAGTTATATTTTCATGCAATGTAATCAATGTTGTAAAACTTGTACAAATATATAATGTACAAGTACTTAGAATTGCATGTAAATCAAGCGTTAGATTTTCCCTAGCCAAACACCTTAGTTAGACATGTCATCCCATTTGAATAGAATCACCTTTGCACACTCACACATATAATTAGTGCTTAAATTGAAACCTGGACACAGGATCATTCTCGGTCGACAATCTCCTCGACCGAGACACTCTCGGTCGACAAACTCCTCGACCGAGAAAGATCCAAAGTAGCCGTTAGACACAGCTGACAAAGTAGTTGGCAGTTGCAAATGAACGTTGATCCAGAGAGCCTGTCGGTCGACAAAACTTCGACCGAGTAGGTGTCTCGGTCGACCAATTGTCGACCGAGATGGTCTCTGACAGCAACTGCAGAATAAATTAATTAGCCGTTGTTAAAGCAACAACTTTGTACCTAACGGCTAGTTAAGCACTTAGAAACCCCTAGAAGTTGTCTAGAACGTCCTTAAGCATACTTAGGCCATTCCTATAAATAGGACAAGCCATAGGACACTAGAATTCACTTGTTACACTTGAGAATACACTTGAGCATACTTGAGCAATCTTTTGCAAGCAATTTGAGCACTGTGATCATTGGCCTACTTTCTCCTTAGCTCAATCTCGTGTCCTATAGGCTAGATTCTCCTATCCACAGCAATTACAAGTTCACATACTTGGCTAGGAGATCTTACGCTTGATCTAGGCATATCAAGCCTCGGGCTTAAAGGATAAGTTGTAATTTCTGTTTCCTTTCTTGTTCCTGTTTATCTTTTGTACTCTCCTTGCTACTCCTAGGGTTGGAGGCTGCGGATTGGAGAGGGTTGACTTCTCAGGTGGAGAAGGGGACTTCAAGCTACTTCAAGAAGGCTATTGCAAGGGAAGCTACTTCAGAAGGCTGGTGCAATGGGAGTTGGTGCATCTACTTCAAGGGAAGGCTGCTTCAAGGTTGGCGATTACTTCTAGGTGAAGGCTGCTTGAAGGGTTTAGGAAAAGAGATTGTATTTTATGTAAATTCCTTGAAGAGGTAATAAAATAAATTTCTTTTCAAATCCCGGTTGGGTAAGCAACCGGGTAGTGGACTGACGGCTATAGTATTTGCTATAGTTGGAACCACTCTAAACCTTGTGTCTCCTTGTCCAATATTTTCATTGTGGTTGTTTAAGTTCAATAATTGTTAAATTATCCATAAAACTCTATTCACCCCCCCCCCCTCTAGTAGTTTTCAATTGGTATCAGAGCAGGCTTCAAGGAACCCTAACCAGGTCTTGAAGAATGGAGGGAAATGGTGAAAAGTGCTTGAACGAAACCACTACATGCTGCAATTGGTGTTTAGGAACAAACCACAAAACAACCGGATGCCCATGGAGATCAAAGGAAGAGGATAAGCACAAAGAATGCTTTATTGCTACAACTAGTGAAGAAGAAGAAGAAGAAGAGGTAAGTCTCTTTGATTTATCTAAAGAAGAATTAGTTGCTATTATTGAAGAAACACATAATAAATATGTTGAGTGCAAAAAGAAATTAAAGAAATCAAATAAGGAAAATAATGATCTAAATGTTAAACTTCTTGCTCTTGCATCTGAAAATGAGAATCTTAAAGAGGGAAATAAATTTTCTGATCTTAAGTTAAAATCTATGGAAGCCGATTGCAAGCTTCTTTCTGTTGAAAATTCAAACTTACAGACTCAAGTAAACGATCTTCAAAAACAACCATTATTGTGCACCCATATAGATTATGACACTATTGTTAAAGAAAGAAATTCATTGTCATCCAATCTAGACCAAGCAAAAATAGACATTAAGAAAAGAATGGAAGAGATTTCCAAGCTACAACAACAAGTTCGTAGTTTGAATAATCATGGCATTCTTGATCAAATTCTAGATAATCCCTATCAACAAATTGGGAGAAGGGGACTAGGTTACAAGCCTAAAGGAAAATCTCATCAACAACCTAGTCAGAGAAAGTCACATACCCAATCTATATATGTACCTAAAAGGACATCCTCATCCAATGACAACATAGGACATAACCATAGAAAAAGATATGAAGTTGACTCAATTTGTTGTCATTACTGCTTGCGCCTTGGTCACTATTCATTTTCATGTCCTTATAAGAGAAAAGATGTAGAGTTAGTTTGGGTTCCAAAACCTCCAAACTAAATGAACAAAATCAAGTTGAGATATGACCAAAGACATTAGTTGCATATTTCTATGTCTATCTCAACTCTACATAATTACAAAATGAAATTAATTTTAGTTTGTTCCCTAGATGATTTAAAGTCTAAGTCAAATGAAAAGAAAATTCTTATTTTCATATGATTTATCGTAAAAGTATTTTCTGGTCTATACTAATTATAAAATGGAATTATCATTGTATGCTTTATACCATGCTTTCATCTTTGGGTACGCATAGAAAATTGTTTGCAAGACTGCAAAATAACCTATTAGTTATATGATTTTGCTTGCAACAAAATCGCTAACTCAGTATTTTTGAAATAATTAATTATGTCTCCAATTAAGTAGTATGCTTCAACTTGATATTTAAATCTTATGCAGATATTAGACTCAATATATTCAAATCTGAATAATATCTGCAAAATTTGCCTCTTGGTCAAAATAAAACTTGACTAAGGGGCGCTATGGTCGTAGTCAAAGGTGACCTAAAATAAGCTTCGACAAAAATTGCTTATTTTGGAAATTCTCTCTTTGGACCTAATCTTAATATAAATTTTTCTTGAAAATTAAAACATTTGTTATCATTTAAGCCTTAAATTATCCCAATATTACTCCCTTAGAATATCCATATAAATGCTCTACAAAAATGATCTACCATTTGCATTTAAATCAACTTTAAAAATTGTACTCAGTAAGTCTGTCGGTCGACGAATTCGTCGACCGAGAACCTCTCAGTCAGCCCCTCTCTCTCGACCGACAAATACTAAACAGACTCAATATCGGACGAACTGTCGGTCGACAAATGCTCGACCGAGACACCCTCGGTCGACAAGTGCTCGACCGAGAAATAGCCGTTGGATACGACCGTTGTAAATTGACCGTTATGACCGTTTTTTTGACCGTTGGGGAACCAAGTGGCGCGTCTGCAACTCGACCGTTGCGGACGCTCGGTCGACGATTCGTCGACCGACCAGGTCGCTGGAATGCTATAAATAGGAGCAAAAACGGGTCACTTACTCACACTTACATTTCCTTGCCTCCATAGTCCATCTCTAGTGCATTTTTGTGCAACCCTTCAGCATTCTTATCCTCCAATCTTCCTTGCTTCTTCTCCACACTCAAGAAACACAAATGGCCTCATCCTCAACTGTCCGTGGGAAGAAGAAAGTCGCCGGAAGAAAAAGAAGAGAAGATCGGGAAGCCACTCCGCCACTGACGATCATCAACGACATCGCCTTCGTCGACGGAGATGCTGGAGATCGATATCTACGGCTTTCCTCTAAAGCTCCTCTTCCCCGACGCCCGGTCGAAGCTATGGACTTCATCAACATAGTCGATCTGGAGAATCTCTTTGGAGTGCAGAAGCTGAAGGACTTCATCTATCCTTCTTTTCCTTCCTATTCCACTAAGGTAGTCAACGAATTCTATGCCAATCTCTTATCCCACACCGAAAATGAAACCACTTTCTTCTACACCATGGTCAATGGGCGTAGTTTTAAATTTTCCGAAGGGGATATTCTTGATATGCTAGAAATTGATATAGATGAATACCAAGATTTCCTTGACCTTACCACCGGCAATCCACTAAATTTATTATCCCATGATGACCACTCCACAAACCTTAGTGATATAAAAAGAACCATATTTCAAACCAATACCACTTGTCATGAAGATAGGGGAACTTATTATGCAATAAACCTGAAACCTGCATGTAGGATAGTAAACCTCATTGTTTCCACCAACATACATCCTAGAGCCAATAAATCTGAGGTCCCTATTTTCCGCATGTGTCTAATTATGCTATCATAAAAGAAATTCCTACAAACTTCATTCGCATAATACTTAAAAACATGCTTGAGTTTTCTGGCAATCCACCGTATGCCGATTTTGTATGCCAGATCACTCAACATTGTCTTAAGTTACAAATTGAAGATATGGGGTATACATGGGAGCGTAGATCACCAAAGATAAGTAAGAATACCGTAGAGAAGATGGGGATTGACTTTGGTCATAAAAGGGCAAGAGTAGAAGGAGAATCATCACATCAAGATATACCACCACCCCCTCCTCCTACTAGTCTTTCTATTGATCCCATTCAAAATACTCTCACTTATCTTGTCGGCTCCAAATATCATCTCAGTAACCAACTCAACTATACCCATCATGCCATGACATACTTAAATCAAAGAATGCAAAATCTTTCTCCGAGCCAAACCGATGAATATCCGCATTCCTTAAATCCTAGCATGCTCAACCCATTTAACCCTTCATACAACTACTATCAACCTCCACCTCCACCATCAATGGATCTTGCACATACTCAATTTTCCTCCATACAATTGCAAGATATAGCTGCTCACTTCCGCTTTGACCGAGTTCCCACATTTCTGGAAGCATATGCGTTAACTACGACAGGTGCTTTAAATTGGCAAACTCTGGTCAAATATTATGGAGCCGAGCCATTCCTTGGGAAAGATCCGGACATCGATGTAATTCTTAAATCTTTCCAGTGAAGTGTTGAAGTTGTACTAGTTGTAATGACAATGGTTGTAATAAATTGGTCATTTCTATATGATTGTAATATTTTCCATGCTACTTAATGAAGTTTGCCATCTTTGCTTGATTCAAATGGTTATTTTTTTGGGCATATGAGACATCTTCAAAAATATGGATTATAAGTTCATTATTGTAGAGCATAACAAATAAGGGGAGTAATAATTAAAACATGCAACTATTAAAATTGTGGCTAAATTTCCAAATGACAAAACAGTTCTCCAGAAACATCCTCGGTCGAGCAACTAGTCGACCGAGAACATTGTCGGTCGAGCAATTGTCGACCGACCGGGTTTCTGTTTTCCAGACTGACATCAATTGCATACATCTTTGTGAAATCTTGGAGATCATCTACAACATTTTATATATTTGGTTAGTACTCAAACTTTCATTTGAGATATCTATCTAAGGGGGAGCAAAGCATAAGACTAAGGGGGAGATCATAAAAACTTTGACCATTTGATTGAAGAAGCTTACAAACACATTGTAACCACCATGTGTAGCTGAAAATTTTCAAGAAATTTATGAATTTATTGAAAATGGTATCTTGTACTTGAAGGAACTCTCTACCCAAAATAGGGCTTAACATCCCTTGCATTTGGATGGAGACATTTTTATGTACTCTAAGCTTAGAGGATTCTTATTTAATCTAGGGCTTAACATCCTTTGATAAATGAGAAATCAATATACATTCATCATACGCTTAAGGGAATCTCATATCATTTCAAGGCTTAACATCCTTTGCAAATGATTGAGAAATGAATTGTGGATAAATTAGATAAAAATCCATGCTTCTAATAGGATATCTAGTTAAGGGGGAGCGTTATATTAAGGGGGAGAAGAAAAATAAAATATTCAACTTGGATATCTTTTTGAAATGACAAAGGGGGAGAAAGAATATAAAAAATCAAAAATATAAATGAGTTTCATCACATCTTGGCCAGCACTCACTTGCAAAACATAAATGGCTACAAAAGGTAATTTTCAGGTATGAAACTCACATGCTTTATATTTCCTTATTTCATATTTAGGAAATGTTTGTCATCTTCAAAAAGGGGGAGATTGTTGGATAAATTGGATATTGATAAATCCCTTTGTTTCGATGATGACAAACATTTCATTCTTATTAATCTAACGAGCTACTTGAGTGTGCAGGACTAAGATGGATGGCAAAGCAACTAGAGAAATCCAAGAGCTTACTTAGTTATATTTTCATGCAATGTAATCAATGTTGTAAAACTTGTACAAATATATAATGTACAAGTACTTAGAATTGCATGTAAATCAAGCGTTAGATTTTCCCTAGCCAAACACCTTAGTTAGACATGTCATCCCATTTGAATAGAATCACCTTTGCACACTCACACATATAATTAGTGCTTAAATTGAAACCTTGACACAGGATCATTCTCGGTCGACAATCTCCTCGACCGAGACACTCTCGGTCGACAAACTCCTCGACCGAGAAAGATCCAAAGTAGCCGTTAGACACAGATGACAAAGTAGTTGGTAGTTGCAAATGAACGTTGATCCAGAGAGCCTGTCGGTCGACAAAACTTCGACCGAGTAGGTGTCTCGGTCGACCAATTGTCGACCGAGATGGTCTCTGACAGCAACTGCAGAATAAATTAATTAGCCGTTGTTAAAGCAACAACTTTGTACCTAACGGCTAGTTAAGCACTTAGAAACCCCTAGAAGTTGTCTAGAACGTCCTTAAGCATACTTAGGCCATTCCTATAAATAGGACAAGCCATAGGACACTAGAATTCACTTGTTACACTTGAGAATACACTTGAGCATACTTGAGCAATCTTTTGCAAGCAATTTGAGCACTGTGATCATTGGCCTACTTTCTCCTTAGCTCAATCTTGTGTCCTATAGGCTAGATTCTCCTATCCACAGCAATTACAAGTTCACATACTTGGCTAGGAGATCTTACGCTTGATCTAGGCATATCAAGCCTCGGGCTTAAAGGATAAGTTGTAATTTCCGTTTCCTTTCTTGTTCCTGTTTATCTTTTGTACTCTCCTTGCTACTCCTAGGGTTGGAGGCTGCGGATTGGAGAGGGTTGACTTCTCAGGTGGAGAAGGGGACTTCAAGCTACTTCAAGAAGGCTATTGCAAGGGAAGCTACTTCAGAAGGCTGGTGCAACGGGAGTTGGTGCATCTACTTCAAGGGAAGGCTGCTTCAAGGTTGGCGATTACTTCTAGGTGAAGGCTGCTTGAAGGGTTTAGGAAAAGAGATTGTATTTTATGTAAATTCCTTGAAGAGGTAATAAAATAAATTTCTTTTCAAATCCCGGTTGGGTAAGCAACCGGGTAGTGGACTGACGGCTATAGTATTTGCTATAGTTGGAACCACTCTAAACCTTGTGTCTCCTTGTCCAATATTTTCATTGTGGTTGTTTAAGTTCAATAATTGTTAAATTATCCATAAAACTCTATTCACCCCCCCTCTAGTAGTTTTCAATTATATCATAACTGAATGAAAAAATATATTGAAGATTGCCTTTATTATTAATCAAATCATTTACAAGTTATACCATTGCAAACATCATTTGATTGGCTCTCTATAATATGTACCAACAAACTCCCACTTACACTTAGAGCCTATCACTCATGAATCTCGTCCCAAGTGATCTAACATGTACTATAAGAAAACACAATAATAGCAACAGAAAATTTCCATCACTAACTGTAGAATAAGTTCTTATATCTATTAAGGATGGATGAATTGGGTCGTCGCATGTTATCGCTACTAGTCTTTCGTTGATACTGATAACGAAAAAAATTCATTCCATAATTATTATGAATAATGTCAGAATATATATATATATATATATATATATAGGGCCCATCTTTATTGCCCGCGCGGGTTGCTACCCGTCCACCCTTCCGACCACTTTTTTTTTTTTAAAAATTCGTTATTGTAGAGGACTATTTTGTCTAGCTCTCCAAAAACTTTTAGCCAAAAATAGTATCATTTGCCCCTCCAAAATCAAAAAACCCGTCCTTATATATATTTGCTATATATTTTGTACAGAGTTACTTTTTTGGCAAGCAGAGTTACTTTTTTGACACCATAGTTACTTTTTTTACAGAAGAGTTACTTTCTTAGCTAGGAGAGTTACTTTTTGGGCTACAGGGTAGCGAAAATCCATGCTACCCGCGCGGGCAATGAATGAACACCCATATATATATATATATATATATATATATATATATTAATATATATATATATTGCTTTTAATAGTTATAATGTCAAATCATATTATTCATTATTATTGGTAATTAGGATGGCATATACCAATCACAAGTACCAATGATGACAACTTTCTCAGATCTACTATAAAGAATATTTGGGATGGAAAATCTCCATCGTAATTAGTTGTAGCAATGTAAACATTTTTCATATATTATAAATAACCTCATTTTTCATTAATTTTAGTCATCCAAGTTACGAGAATGGGTAAATACATTGTAAATTCACAATTTAATGCTTTTATTGTATTCCAAGAAAGAAAAAAAAAATGGTGACCAATAGAACCCACCCCTGGCGATCCCGACATGGTAAACTCTCGAGTTATGAGAGGTTATGGTCCGGTCACCCCCTCTCATGCCAAATCAGCATAGATTGACGTTCTCAAAGTGCCTTCAGTAAGATTCAAACCCTGGTCCTGCATCGAGACTTACTGAGCTCTTACCACCCGAGCTACTATGGTCGGGCTTAATATTTAAGAAAATATTAATACACATTATGTTTACTGAAGATACAAAGTTATATTTCATTCTATAAAAAAAGTAATTTTACATGTTTTCACACACCAAATCCATTCTAAATACACATTGAACCATGAGACATCCAAATAAGGTATGCGTCACGTCATGGGACACCCAATATGATAGATATTTGCACCAAGTACAAAAACAATCTTGTAGTGTTGACTTGCAACGTGGTCATTGTCTTTAGTATTGCTTTGTGTACTTCTTACTTGAGGGGTATGCTATTTGCTTTTTTATTTCTCATTTGAGGGGTATATCTAGCATTGCATGATAGACTAGAATTTTAAGAAATATCTTCGCTACCTACATTAGAAATCTTTGTGACATGAATAAAGGCACATATTCTAATGTGATAAGTATAATATCAAAAGACGATGACATTAAAGATGAAAAGTGAATTGCACACATACCAAACAAACTTTTGATGAAGTTGTTTCGAATGTGTTGATCTCCTATAGGATAAAATTTATTAATTAATTGCTAGTTCAAGTAGCTGACTAAAACTAAATAAGAAGAATTCTCTATATTTTGATACGTTAATGCTAAACTTACATGGGAGAACTAAGAAGAATGGAAGCTGATAAGTGTTTTCTTCACTATTGTGCTTTTGTGGGCTATGCACTAAACCAAATCAGGACAATATACTAAGAATTACACCTGTGTTAACTGTAAATTTGTGCCGATAAGATATTGTTTAATTCGGCACATGCAGAGACACTAATTACAATGTAAGGTGTTATTGGTTTTAGGGACTTTAGGGATAGAGTGGAAGCGTTCATGCAACAAGAGCTCATCATTTTCTGAGACATTCTTGTCTATGTATCCACCTAAACTAGGGTGTATCAAAGTGAACACCAAGGTAAGAATTTTGTGAAATCGTCTTCTATTTAGTATCCACCTAAATAGGGAGCGTTCAATGTGAATACTAATGTTGCAATTAGAAACAATACTTGAGCTATTGTTGTTGTTGTGTACAAGAACCTCTCTGGTACCACAATTTTGATGGCATCTAAGACTATAATGTTGAATGAAATGCATTCATGGCAGAGACAGTAGGTTCTCTCTACTATTTATTGGTACCTCATGAGCACGATATGATAAAAATCAAAGTGGAGTTGGACATCAAAAATGCTATGAGTAAGATCAATTCTATAGATAAAGGCCAAAGTCCTTTTATGATGATTTTGAATGAAATGTATAGAATGAAAGCGAACATCCTGTCAAGTGCAATAGAAAAGCATATGATTTGTTAATAAATTTAGTCTACCTTGAACTACTGAATCATTTTATTTCCAGACTTTGGACGTTTTTGTTTTCTTGTAGGGTGTTCTAAGCTTCATTTGTTGTAATCTATTACCACATAGAATAGAAACTTAGTGTAATAGTTTAATAAAATTAGTGATATACTAAAGTGTGTTTGTTACTTTCTAAAATTAATGGATGCCATATAAAATAAGTATATTCTTGCTTGACTAGGTCTCCTTATAGTTACACCATGACCATCTAATCCTTTTGGCATTGTGTAACACCACCAATCAAGTGTGCAATCACTTGTATTCTTTTTTCTTGTACCATCACATGTGTTTGTAGACATCTATTATATATGGAAGCAATATTCTAGGCTGGAACCATGCCTTATCTAGGAATGCCTATGCATACTCATAGTTTAGATAATGATCTCACTTCCACCTATAGGTGAAATGAACGGGTCACATTGCAGCCCATCACACTTAAGGTAGTGAACCTGCTGAAGACATCAAAAATTTGCAACACAATGATGGAAAAGCCATTGATCTCTATGGCCAATGACATCAAGAATTATAGATGTGTGTTGTGACATAGTATACAACTATGCATGGAGCTAAAGGTCTCCTCATATAACATAATTACTAATGTAGATCCATGCAAGAAGTAACCGAGTTAGACCTACTGGAACAATGACTGGATAGTGATGCCATGAAAGTTACTTTGGGGTGGAAACTTGTAACTTTGGGGTTATGGTGGATCTTGACAACATCAATAAGGAGCTATTTTCACATGTATTGCTATCAAGATTGGAAGGAAGGATCACTGCCTATGCATACTCAGGTTGTGATATGTTATCATAAGAAATTCAGCAATCACTCATTCGATCATCAAGGTCATCGAATATATAATACCAAAAATACAAATTGAAATGACAGAGTCGTGATCAAGGAGGTGTGAAGGTGACACTGCTCTAATGTTTGTACCAACAAAGTTCAAACCATGCCAGAAACAAAGAGAGGAAAAGAACTACTAAGGCAGGATGAGATTCTAGGGTACAAGTTATCAAGTACATGGAAATGTTGATAATTTTGGATGGATAAAATAAAACACGACTGCAATGTGACTAAAATGACTCTTAATATTGGGGCCTTGGGTGAATCCTAGAATGCTAGAATTATTCATATGATCGGCCTATTGTAATTCATTACCTCACCATAGAAGTAAACAAAAGAATAATATTCATATCACAGAAGTAAATAACAAATGCATCACCAAGGAAAATTGATCATTCATATCTAACAAACAAGTGTTATGCTCATCAATATTGATTGTGTAATATGACAATATTTGTTTGCACTTTAAACACACCATCATTCCAACCATGTAGTGTGAAGCATTATCTGGTTCTTTATTGCAAGCATTGAATGACCATTACTAGCTTCGTTGATTGATGAGTTACCCAGTTGTGTATCTATAAACATTACATGCATCCAAAACAAACTAGAACAAGATGCAAATAATAATAAAAAAGTGCTCGAATAGGATATGCATAGCATGAAAAACCACCAAAAAAATCAAAGAGATTAAAATATTAATTATTTTTGATATAGCTTAATTATATAGATAAGGCTCACCACTGGGTTGTCAAATAATGCCACAACGGCAAAGGTTATCAATTGTTATACATAAACAACAATATCAATTGCTATATTAAACCTTGTGATTGTTAGTCATACTTAACCAACCTTATGAAGAAGAGTACATATGATGTAGCTAGCTAGAATCAAAAGAAATCACAATTAACCATATATACAAATGATCATGACCGGTCTATTGAGTTTCTTTAAGTTTGAGCGATTTAAGGAAGAATTTCATACGTGTAGCCTGAAAAATGGTGTTCACCATGGCTAGTACATGAAGAAGGAATTGAGCTCACAAAACCAACAAATGTCTTGATCGAATTTGTTGGGAAACATACATTGTCTTCGGAAGAGTTTCTTGAAAACTAGCAAATTGAAAACAAGGATATAACATAATCAAAGATAATGTATGAGCAACTAATAGATGGAAACATGGTTTTTTGCATTTTCCTGAGGGACGTGAAGAAAGAAGGGTTTCATTGTATGGATTAATGGAGGTTGGAAAGGCATTGGTTATGTGGGACTTGTTTGGTGGTATCTATCACAAGATGTGGATAAGAGAAGAAGGGGGATTTGGGATTTCTTGTTCACTTTGAGATAGGGTTCATGCTATAAATCAATGCATATACACTCTAAATAGGAGTCTAGAAGAGGTAAAGTATGCACTCATTAAGATAGGAAGGTTCCATCATGGAGAGATAAAAACTATTTTTAGGTGTCTTCTGAACCTAAGAGATTACAACATATTCTTATGATCTTCATATAGAAACTTTGATATCATAGAAAACTAAAAAATCTAGTTGGAAAAAAATCATCAGATGTAACTTGTATTTAAATAGAACTTCGGCGAACACCTTAATACATTTAAAGATAGATATCATGCCCACATGTTTTTTCATTAACTAAGGATTAGACCATAAAAGAGAACCACGTGACTAATCATAAGATGAGAGAGTATGTACCAAAAAAAGTGTTCTAGAAACTGTTAAGTAGCAACAACTTGGTTCTATGTAATCAAGCCTTAAACAACAACCAAATTTGATAGTATGATCTCATAAGACCATCTCTATTTTAATATCCTTAAACATATAGGTTATTGTCCTTACTGTTAAGTGACCTTCAACTCAAATAGGATCCAACTTCAAAAATGTCATAAACCATGTCACATGTTTTAATATTTAGAAACTATAACATAATAAAACATCCAAATCCAAGAAGTATATTTATCTTTCATATGAGTGAACATGATAATGAAAATAATGTGATTAGAAAAAAGTAAAATCTAAAAGAAGACCTCTTGATTTCACTATCCATGTAAGGAGCATCATTACATAAAAATTGAAGGAAGAAAACCAAGTGAAAACCCAATGCAGGAAAAATAACATCTTGGTATTTCTACTCAGAATTACTGAGATGCCAAGAGCAATACCCTATGTCTAAAAATTGATTAATATTTTGCATCATCCAATGAAGGTGTATCCTGAAGTAGTAACCCAGATGTTGTTTGGAAAAATGATGTGACATTTTTTATCACCATGATGAAGTTGAGTTTAGATAGATGGGTCTGATTGCAGGATGTAGATTAATAAGAGAGAGATGTGTATTTGGGTTAGCAATTCTCATGAAGGTATTGGTTATAAAATAGATCCAAAAGGGAGATAATACTGACAAGAAAATAATGCAGAGTGAGGGACTATATTAATTTTTCATATGCATGGAATATGATAAGAAAAGATGATTTCAACTTTATAGAAAACATATAATCTTTAAGAAACGTACCTCATGTTGCCACCTTCAATATAATGAGCATCACTATATTGATGTAATGAGAAGTGTTACATTAAATGGAAGGGGATCTACTTGAAATCCCATTATAAAAAAATAATATCTTGGTATCTCTACTCAACATTGCAAACAATGCCAACATGTGAATCTAAAAAAGACATAGTATGGAGTTGTAGAAGCAAACACCTTCCCAAAAATATTATTCCTCATAATCATATCGAACCATCATATCAAAAGAGGAATGATTGGCATAATAATCACATGTGTAGAGAAAACAAGGGAGTAGTACTACAAAAACCATTACATATGACACCTCCCTCGACAACAACCTAAATAGGAGTCTAGAAAAGGAAAAAGCATGCACCTGTTGAGACAGGAAGATGCCATCATGGTGTGATGGAAACTATTTTGAGGTGTCTTCTGGAACTAGGAGATCATATTAGATTCTTATGATCCTCATATAACAACTTTGAGATCATAGAAAACTATAAAATCTAGTTGGAAAAATATTCATCAGATGTAACTCATATATAAATAGCACTTCAACCAACATGTTAGTACATTAAAAGATATATCTCATGCCCATATGTTTTCTTATTAACTAAGGATTAGGTCATAAAAAGGAACCACATGACTCATTATTAGAAGTTGAAAGAGTTTGTACCAAAAGAAAATGTTCTAGAAAACAATCAATGTGCCCTACCTGGTGATGTCAATTTATTTTTTTTATCTAATAGTATTTGGGTGGGAGAGGGTACATATGACTCTATAACTTGGTTGGAAAGGTATGAAAAGTAAAATGCAGCTCTAAGTCACCATGGAACTCGTTTCTATATTTTTTAGGAGTAAAAAAGGTTCTTAAATTATTTCAGTAATGTTTAGATGTAGAGAAGCCAACACCCCTAGATGATGATGAAGCCTTGTAGATGGCTGAAGTGAAATAGGAGAACAAGGTTCGTATCACCAGGGATGTTTTTGTTTGACTGCAAAATATGACTTTTGTAAGAAAATGTGCAAAGCTAGTTGGCTAGGAAAACTTTATTTTCCAAATTGAAATCCTTAACCAAGAAACTTTATATATAGCGGACAATTATATACCTCTAATGCCAACTAAATTTGAAAACAACCAGTAGAACAATACATGGAACTGTATTTGGACACAAGGTTCCCCCGCACAAAAATCGGAATGGCTCCTTTGATACTATCCCAACTAATTAATGAATCATAAACAAACATTTCCCAATGAATTTTCCATAGTCCATTTTACATTACCAAATTAATTTTGACGCCACTTATGGCTGCAATTTCCACACCCCATATCACTCTAGTTTATTAATATGGAAAATGAAGTTAGTGGTTAGGCAGGAAAGTTTAAACAAAAAAAGGGGTTTTCCATGAGCAAAAGGATCAACAAAGTGAATCATATCTTGTAGTTATTAATTACTAATCGAAGAAAGAATTGATAAGCAAAATCATCGCTTAGTTCTAAGAATCCAAATCAGAGGGGCTATCTATTCATGAACCTCTTATTAGAAAATATTCAGTGTTGTACTCTGATGGATATGATAATAGGTCATGAATAGTATATTTTGTACAAAGATAGTGGTTCTCTTGCTACTAGTGTTTATGGAAAACTGTATATGCCATGTGTGGGCTCTGATCTCCAAAACACAAGATAAACATAGCGGAAGCGATTTGATTAACAGCGGAATACGAAAATCACGAGAAATTAAAACTTTTCAAAAATAAGATCTCAAAAACCTGAAACTCCTTTTATAAAAGTAAGATGAACTGTTTACATCTCTGATAAATCACTTCTCGAGTGATTATATACGTCATGATACAAAATCTCAAGATTTCAAAATTCTCAGATCAACAAACTCCTAGGACCTGAGTGTATAGAGACGACATAAGACTATTCTGACTACAAGACTAGACAGCACAATGTTTCCACCTGAAATCACTACTGCTCCTGAATTTGCTGTTGTTGCTGCTGTCCACCTGCAAATAGGTTCCTTCGACCTCGACGTCCACCTAAAGGTAGAAATCTACGGGGTGAGACAATTTTAAACAATTGTCCCAGCGAGAGTTATAACTCTCCGCCAGAAACTTTGTTAAAAGCAATCAAAGGAATATCATGAGCAGGTAACTTAGGTTACTCATAGCAGGCTTGATAACAAATACTCATCTTTATTTAAGGAATATGAAGAACATGTATACTAATACTTGAACAGGATATTAAAATCAAGCAATGTAATATCAATCAATGTTCCTCGTAGTTCAACCTAAGAAGTTATACTACGCGGTTGATTATTTTTTACAAACATCATTATGCCCTGCGGAGATGAGGTATACCCCTCATGCTCCAACCGATCACTAGTAAGTCGCATCGGTATCATACTAGGTCACCGAAAGAGCCGGATTCTCATGACCTTCAACTACCTCAGTCAGAATGAGGATAAACATGCAGGACATCTAGTGTCCCTGCCAATATATCTCACCAGGGTATTCTGGTACTTCCCTATTAGAGTCACAGTGGCATTCTGCACTCTCTTCTCTATCGAAAGATTTCATGTTTATCTCTCATCGATGCGGTATAAAAGATTCCCTTGGAAGAATAGTGTTACATCATCCCGGTATAAACATATAGTGAAGGGTTGATAGATTAATATACATCCACATCAACTCCTACACTAGGATGTAAGGATATACACATCCATATTCCCCCCACATACTCTAAAGTATGTGATCCAGGAGTTCCCTTAGGAAAACCTGTTTTACCATCATTTAAACTCTGACAATGATGGATCTATGATCAGGGCTCTACATGATATGATTAAACTTGGTTATTAGGTACATTTCAGTATTCTTTTAGCATCATACATGTTTCCAAACATTCAAGTACTAGACATTGCTATAACAGAAGAATACTAAATGTAACATGTATTACTCATATCAGTTATCAGATGGATATCAATTCTTAATCATCTTATCACTATAATTCAGGAACATAGGTGTTCATACCCTTATATCATCATAACACTTGCTATGAAATGACATGTCAGCATCAAGTCATCTATTAGCATGAGCTTGATGTCATTCATGGTCCTTAAGGCATATCAATTTCATATGATATCACTTGCATCTAGGTAACATAATTATTTCTGTTCATAAGCTATTGATATGCTTTCAATGAATATGATGTCATGATCCTTACCTGGATATGATTATTTTCTTATAAGAACCTGCATGATTAAATCAATTGATAATAATCAACAATTCATAGTTAGACCAGCAGTCAATAAGACATAATTAATCCTTCAATTCAAAGGGTATACTTATGTGTCCTTACAAAGGGTAAGATTCCCTTGTTTACATCATTTAGGGTCATTCAACCCTTTTATTATGATTAGGAATAATGATTCCTCATCTCATATCTTGATCATACAATTCATGCTTAAAGGAATAACATGAGTTTAGGGTTTATTGTTCATTTCAACATATTACTATGAACTAGGGTTTACTATTCACATTACTCATGATTACCCAAGAATTAGGGTTTACTATTCACATTACTCATGATTACCCTAGAATTAGGGTTTACTATTCACATTACTCATGATTACCCTAGAATTAGGGTTTACTATTCACATTACTCATGATTACCCTAGAATTAGGGTTTACTATTCACATTACTCATGATTACCCTAGAATTAGGGTTTACATAAAATGAGGTATCCTTTAATTGAACCCATTTAAGCTTAAACGAGTATGGACCCACTTGAGCTTAAACGAGTGTGGACTCATTTGAGCTTAAACGAGTGTGGACCCATTTGGGCTTAAACGAGTGTAACCCATTTGAGGTGAAACGAGTGTGAACCCATTTAAGATGAAACGAGTGTGAACCCATTTGAGGTGAAACGGGTGTGAACCCATTTAAGATGAAACGAGTGTGAACCCATTTGAGGTGAAACGGGTGTGAACCCATTTAAGATGAAACGAGTTGAACCCATTTGAGGTGAAACGAGTGTGAACCCATTTGAGGTGAAAAGAGTTGAACCCGTTTGAGGTGAAACGGGTGTGTTCAAGGTCTGTTCTTCACGAAAAAGCTTGCAAGAGTGCAAAGAAAGATGGGGGAAGAAGAAGAACTAACTATTATTTGCAAGAATAAAAGTATGCATAACAAAGCAAGGTGTAGAGTTATAAAACCCGCCTCAAACGTTGTTCCTAGAGCTCCAAGCTTACAAGATTCGAAACTTTAATGGTGGATTGAGCTCCACAGGTCATCCAAGGTTGTTTCTTCAAGAAAGGTTGGGAAGGATCGGCTAGGAAGAGAAAGCTAAGTGAATTAACCATGAAACCAACCTTATACAAGGATTTCCCCCATGAATTCAAGCTAGAAGATGGTGCTTTCTTACCTTAGAACAGGTTGTTCATTTCCCTGAGCTCCAGAGCTTTGCCTTGGTCGGTTGAGAAAGATGAGAAGTGAGGAAGTGAAGGGAATACGTTTGGTTGTTTTTACAAGGAACTAGGCTTATATACTTTAGGTTATTTTCTACCATAAGGACCTCTAAAACATAGATTTCTCATCTAAGTCCCTTCTTCTTTCTAAGGCACGTCCAAGCATGATAATCTTATGCAAAGCTCATCAAAACTCAAGATCTAAGGGTAGATAAAACCAACATGCATACTAAGGTACATATATGAAGGGTCTTCTTACTCATACTAGGTGTTTTCACTACAATGGTCATCCTTCTTATCCAATTATTTAATAGAAGCGCCCCTCTCATCCTTTCTTCTCTAAATGATTTCAAGAGTCATAAAAGATATTCTAGAAAGTGTATAGAACAAGTTGCACCCCACATTTTGGGTAAATTGCACTTTACACCAAAATTAGTGTTTAAGCACAAGGATTGCTCCACAAGCTGCACCTTGGTGCCCAAACTTGGGAAATCCATCATACCTCATCATATTCCTTCATATGATGTCTCTTTATTAGAGGAACATCTTAACCTATGTAATTTGCAAGTTAACCCCTCTAATTGGGTAATTTGCACATAGGTCCCTGTATTACCAAACAATACTACAATCATTGTTTAAAAAGGACAGAAATGAAAATGTATGTTCCTTATGAACTTAATTACATGCCAAAAGATAATCACAAGGATTTAATTACATATCTTAGGCAAAACACCTAGGGTTAATTCATAACCCAGGTCAGGGATGTTACAAATTATCCACCCCTTACAAGGATTTCGTCCTCGAAATTGATAAAACATATTAAGAGAAAAGAGTAGGATATTTCCTTCCCATCTCTTCCTCTAGTTCCCAAGTGGATTCTTCAACACCACGGTGATTCCAGAGAACTTTTACAAGACTTGTCTCTTTCTTCTTTAGCTTTTTAATTCTGTTATCAAGGATTGACACCGGTCCTTCCTCATAAGTTATATCTTCATTCAATTCTACTTCCATAGGTTGTAGAACTGACTCGGTATCGGGATGACATTTCCTTAACATAGAAATGTGAAACACAGGGTGTAGTTTTTGTAATTCTGGTGGTAACTCTAGTCTATAGGCTACCTTTCCAACCCACTCAATGATTGGATAAGGCCCTATAAATCTAGGAGCTAACTTCCCTTTCCTTCCAAAACAAAGGACTCCTTTCCAAGGCGAGACCTTGAGATACACTCTGTCTCCAACCTGGAATTCCAACGGTCTACGACGCTTGTCAGCATAAGATTTTTGCCTATCTTGTACAGTCTTAATCTGTTGTTGTATTACTTTAATATTTTCCGTAGTCTGCTGCACAAGATCAGGACCTAACAACTGATGTTCACCAGTCTCATACCAGCATAAGGGTGATCTACAACGTCTGCCATACAAGGCTTCATAAGGTGCCATATCAATACTATGTTGATAGTTATTGTTATAGGGAAACTCTATCAAGCTTAGGTACAGATCCCAACTTCCTGTGAACTGGAGAACACATGCTCTCAACAGATCTTCTAAGGTCTGTATAGTCCTTTTTGACTGTCCATCCGTCTGTGGATGAAAGGCTGTACTAAACCTTAATTGGGTGCCTAGTACCCTATGTAGCTATTCCCAAAAATGACTTGTGAACTGAGGACCTCTGTCAGAAACTATGGTGACAGGAACTCTGTGCAAACACTATCTCTTGAACATATAATTGGGATAACCTTTCAGTAAAATAGGTTGTTTTGACAGGTAAGAAATGTGCTATCTTAGTCAACCTATCAACAATTACCCAAATGGAATCATGTCTTTTGTTTGTTCTAGGTAGACCAACAACAAAGTCCATGGTTACATGATCCCACTTCCACTGTGGTATGGGTAAATGTTGCATTGTTCCTTCAGGCTTCTGGTGTTTAGCTTTAACTTGCTGACACACTGGACACATCAGAACAAACTCAGCTACGTCCTTCTTCATCCCAGGCCACCGATACATATCTTTCAAGTTTCGATACATTTTGGTGCTTCCTGGATGCATTGCATACATTGAAGAATGAGCTTCCTCCAGGACTAACTTCCTCAGGTTATCTACATCTGGTACTATCATCCTCCCATGATAGCATGCCACTTGATCATCCGATTCATGAAAACCTTCTCGCTTCTCATCACCATACTCAGATCTGATCTACTGAACTGCAACATCAACTTGATGTGCCTCCTTAATCTGCTCTCTTAGGGTGGGTTTGATATGCATCTCAGCCAACAACCTGGCAATCCATGACACCTTCATCTGTACATTGTCTTGCCTTAAGGAGATAAGCATATCTCTCCTAGGGCATACTAAAGAGTTTAATTGTGCCCTATCAGAGGATGATGTTGCTGATTTCCTACTCAAGGCATCTCCAACTACATTGGCCTTTCCTGGATGGTAATCTATTGTACAATCATAATCCTTGATTAAATCCATCCAGCGATGTTGCCTCATGTTAAGGTCATGCTGAGAGAAGATATACTTAAGGTTCTTATGGTCTGTGAAAATCTGGAAGGTTTCTCCGTAAAGATAATGTCTCCAGATTTTCAAGGCATGAACCACAACAGCTAACTCTAAATCATGTGTCGGATAATTCTCCTCGTGTTTCTTAAGTTGTCGAGAAGCAAAAGAAATCACTTGTTTATCCTGCATCAACACACATCCAAGTCCATTCTTGCAGGCATCACAAAAGATTACATATCCTTTTCCTGGCTCAGGTAGCACAAGCACAGGTGCACTTGTCAACCTCTCCTTCAATAGCTGAAAAGACTGTTGACACTTATCACTCCAGGAAAAAGGAACATTTTTCCGGGTCAACTTCGTCAAGGGTAGGGCTATAGAACTGAAGGCAGACTTGGGTATGTCACTGTCCTTAATACGAAGTTGATGATATCCTGACCTCAAGTCTATCTTCGAGAAGACGGTTGCACCATGCAACTGGTCAAAAAGATCATCAATTCTTGGCAGAGGGTACTTATTCTTTATCATTACTTTATTTAGTTGTCTGTAATCGATGCACAACCGCATTGATCCATCCTTGTTTTTAACAAACAAGACCGGAGCACCCCAAGGTGAAGTACTTGGTCAGATAAAACCTTTCTCAAGCAACTCTTGAAGCTATTTCTTGAGTTCTGCCATCTCAGCAGGTGCCATCCTATACGGTGTTTGTGCTATAGGTTGGGTATCTGGGATCAAATTGATTTCAAAATCAATTTCCCGAGGCGGTGGCATACTTGGAAGTTCTTCAGGAAATACATCTTCAAATTCCCTGACTATAGGAACTTCAACAAGGTTAGGACTCTTCATGGTGGTATCTATCACATGGGCCAAGAATGCATAACATCCGTGCCTCATCAGCTTATCAACAACCATAGCAGACACAAGACAGGTGGGTAGAATCTTTCTCTCTCCTTGAAAGATCCATGTGTTGCTCTCATCAGCAAACACAGCCTGCTTGGATTCACAACCCAAGACAACTCTATACCTTTCCAAGGTATCCATCCCCAGGATTATATCAAATCCTTACATATCAAGTGGTATAAAATCCACTTGAATGCGATGATCAAAAAAGAAGAGGATGCAGTGAGAGCATACCTCTTGCAAAACAACAGATCCTCTCAACAGAGTTTCAAGCAACAAGCTATCTGCCCTATGACTAACTGTCATATTGCAGTTACGAATCACTCTTCGAGTGACAAAAGAGTGTGTAGCACCCGGGTCAATCAAAACAGATACCACACATGATTTAGACATATCAGAATATAAAAGTTCCATCTGACCTGCCACAACCCGTGGATTGACCACTGCTTCTGGTGGGTTCATAGCATAGAACCTCGATGTCGCCTGAGGTTGAGTTGGTGCTGACGATCCATCCTGAGATGCTTGCCCACGTCCTCTAGCTGCTCCTTGAGACTGCCTTCTCTGTGATCCTTGTTGATCCTGCCTCAGAGGCTGTGTCACACTAACAGGCCTAGACCTACAGTCCTTCATCAGATGTCCCACCTTCCCACAGTTATAGCAACTTCTTTCCAGTTGTTGTGGTCTTGGCGGTCCTGTGACCGATATTGATGTTGAACTGTGAGTCTCTCGTGGCGGTAAACCTCGTCCTCTACCTCTACTTGGGGACCACTGAGTCTGAGAACTCGATCTGGGTGGTGGAGGTGTAGGTGCAGAGAATCTAGGCTTCTTAAAGTCTCTAGATGAAGATCCCTGGAACTGTGGATATCTCTTTTGGGTTTGTCTTTTCTCGACTACGGATCTCTCTATCCTTCGGACTGACTCAACAAAGGTAGAGAATCTCTCCCGGTTTTCTAGTGCAGACACGGGAGTAGTCATGTCAGCATTCAAACCCTTCTCAAACCTCCTAATCCTTTCTTCATCTGTGGTAGCCATATGTGGACAGAATCGCAACAACTCCATGAACATAGCCTCATACTCGCTAATGTTCAGCATACCCTGTCTCAGTCTCTCAAAGTGAGAGATCTTCTCGTCCAGGAAGGTCTTTGGAAAATATCTGCGGACAAATTCCCGACGAAAGTCTTCCCACGAGATCTCTATTCCAGGCCTCTTCTGCTCTTCCATGGTCCACCAGTGACCAACACTACCTTTGAGAAGATAGACAACATGTCTAACCTTCTCACCTTTGGGGATGTTAAGGATTCTGAAAGCTTTCTCCAACTCAGTTAACCACAGATCAGCATCATCAGGGTCAGCTGTTCCAAAATATTCAGTTTCTCTGACCCGAAAAAGTCGCTCGAACGTTTTACCGATACCTTGACCCTCAGACTGGACAGGTGCCCTAGGTGCAGGCATGGGCATCCTGTCGGTGATATGTGTCATGGCAGTCATAAACTGCCCAAACATGGTCTGAACCGCTGGGTTTCCCATGTCAGCTGGGTCAAACCGAGGTGGCTCCAAAGGTGGCTCCGGCACAGGTTGCTCTATTTCTAGGTTCCTTGCACCTTCTCGAGGTGCTGAAACACTACTTTCTGCCTCATACTCCTCCTGTGGTCCAGACATCCTTAATTATCTTCTTCTCCTGAGGAGCAGAAGACTCCATTAGATAAGAAAGAAGTACTAAGGATAGACTTGACACTCTAAGTCCTATGTCTCTGTAGACTCAGTGAACCTAGAGCTCTGATACCACTAATTGTGGGCTCTGATCTCCAAAACACAAGATAAACATAGCGGAAGATATTCGATTAATAACGGAATACGAAAATCATGAGAAATTAAAACTTTTTGAAAATGAGATCTCAAAAACCTGAAACTCCTTTTATAAAAGTAAGATGAACTGTTTACATCTCTGATTAATCACTTCTCGAGTGATTATATATGTCATGATACAAAATCTCAAGATTTCAAAATTCTCAGATCAACAAACTCCTAGGACCTGAGTGTACAGAGACGACATAAGATGATTCTGACTACAAGACTAGACAGCACAGTGTTTCCACCTGAAATCACTGCTGCTTCTGAATTTGCTGCTGTTGCTGCTGTCCACCTACAGATCGGTTCCTTCGACCTCGACGTCCACCTAAAGGTAGAAATCTACGGGGTGAGACAATTTTAAATAATTGTCCCAGCGAGAGTTATAACTCTCCGCCAGAAACTTTGTTAAAAGCAATCAAAGGAATATCATGAGCAGGTAAATTAGGTTACTCACAGCAGGCTTGATAACAAATACTCATCTTTATTTAATGAATATGAAGATCATGTATACTAATACTTGAACAGGATATTAAAAGCAAGCAATGTAATATCAATCAATGTTCCTCATAGTTCAATCTAAGCAGTTATGCTACGCGGTTGATTATGTTTTACAAACATCATTATGCCCTACGGAGATGAGGTATACCGCTCATGCTCCAACCGATCACTAGTAAGTCGCATCGGTATCATACTAGGTCATCGAAAGAGCTGGATTCTCATGACCTTCAACTACCTCAGTCAGAATGAGGATAAACATGCAGGACGTCTAGTGTCCCTGCTAATATAGCTCACTAGGGTATTCTGGTACTTCCCAATTAGAGTCACAGTGGCATTCTGCACTCTCTTCGCTATCGAAAGATTTCATGTTTATCTCTCATCGATGCGGTATAAAAGATTCCCTTGGAAGAATAGTGTTACATCATCCCGGTATAAACATATAGTGAAGGGTTGATGGATTAAGATACATCCACATCAACTCCTACACTAGGATGTAAGGATATACACATCCATATTCCCCCCACATACTCTAAAGTATGTGATCCAGGAGTTCCCTTAGGAAAACTTGTTTCACCATCATTTAAACTCTGACAATGATGGATCTATGATCAGGGCTCTACATGATATGATTAAACTTGGTTATTAGGTACATTTCAGTATTCTTATAGCATCATACATATTTCCAAACATTCAAGTACTAGACATTGCTATAACAGAAGAATACTAAATGTAACAGGTATTACTCATATCAGTTATCAGATGGATATCAATTCTTAATCATCTTATCACTATAATTCAGGAACATAGGTGTCCATACCCTTATATCATCATAACACTTTCTATCAAATGACATGTCAGCATCAAGTCATCTATTAGCATGACCTTGATGTCATTCATGGTCCTTAAGGCATATCAGTTTCATATGATACCACTTGCATCTAGGTAACATAATTATTTCTGTTCATAATCTATTGACATGCTTTCAATGAATATGATGTCATGATCCTTACCTAGATATGATTATTTTCTTATAAGAACCTGCATGATTAAATCAATTGATAATAATCAACAATTCATAGTTAGACCAGCAGTCAATAAGACATAATTAATCCTTCAATTCAAAGGGTATACTTATGTGTCCTTACAAAGGGTAAGATTCCCTTGTTTACTTCATTTAGGGTCATTCAACCCTTTTATTATGATTAGGAATAATGATTCCTCATCTCATATCTTGATCACACAATTCATGCTTGAAGGAATAACATGAGTTTAGGGTTTATTGTTCATTTCAACATATTACTATGAACTAGGGTTTACTATTCACATTACTCATGATTACCCAAGAATTAGGGTTTACTATTCATATTACTCATGATTACCCTAGAATTAGGGTTTACTATTCACATTACTCATGATTACCCTAGAATTAGGGTTTACTATTCACATTACTCATGATTACCCTAGAATTAGGGTTTACTATTCACAATACTCATGATTACCCTAGAATTAGGGTTTACTATTCACATTACTCATGATTACCCTATAATTAGGGTTTACATAAAACAAGGTATCCTTTAATTGAACCCATTTAAGCTTAAACGAGTATGGACCCACTTGAGCTTAAACGAGTGTGGACCCATTTGAGCTTAAACGAGTGTGGACCCATTTGGGCTTAAACGACTGTAACCCATTTGAGGTGAAACGAGTGTGAACCCATTTAAGATGAAATGAGTGTGAACCCATTTGAGGTGAAACGGGTGTGAACCCATTTAAGATGAAATGAGTGTGAACCCATTTGAGGTGAAACGGGTGTGAACCCATTTAAGATGAAACAAGTTGAACCCATTTGAGGTGAAATGAGTGTGAACCCATTTGAGGTGAAACGAGTGTGAACCCGTTTGAGGTGAAATGGGTGTGAACCCATTTAAGATGAAATGAGTGTGAACCCATTTGAGGTGAAATGGGTGTGAACCCATTTAAGATGAAACGAGTGTGAACCCATTTGAGGTGAAACGGGTGTGAACCCATTTAAGATGAAACGAGTGTGAACCCATTTGAGGTGAAACGGGTGTGAACCCATTTAAGATGAAACGAGTGTGAACCCATTTGAGGTGAAACGGGTGTGAACCCATGTAATATGAAACGAGTTGAACCCATTTGAGGTGAAACGAGTGTGAACCCATTTGAGGTGAAACGAGTGTGAACCCGTTTGAGGTGAAACGGGTGTGAACATGTTTGATAAAGTTGGATAAGGACCAACATAGGTATTAACGTCCTTCATCTTCAACCTTGAAATCAAGGTCTGTTCTTCACGAAAAAGCTTGCAAGAGTGCAAAGAAAGATGGGGAAGAAGAAGAACTAACTATTATTTGCATGAATAAAAGTATGCATAACAAAGCAAGGTGTAGAGTTATAAAACCCGCCTCAAACGTTGTTCCTAGAGCTCCAAGCTTCCAAGCTTCGAAACTTTAATGATGGCTTGAGCTCCACAGGTCATCCAAGGTTGTTTCTTCAAGAAAGGTTGGGAAGGATCGGCTAGGAAGAGAAAGCTAAGTGAATTAACCATGAAACCAACCTTATACAAGGATTTCCCCCATGAATTCAAGCTAGAAGATGGTGCTTTCTTACCTTAGAACAGGTTGTTCATTTCCCTGAGCTCCAGAGCTTTGCCTTGGTCGGTTGAGAAAGATGAGAAGTGAGGAAGTGAAGGGAATACGTTTGGTTGTTTTTACAAGGAACTAGGCTTATATACTTTAGGTTATTTTCTACCATAAGGACCTCTAAAACATAGATTTCTCATCTAAGTCCCTTATTCTTTCTAAGGCACGTCCAAGCATGATAATCTTATGCAAAGCTCATCAAAACTCAAGATCTAAGGGTAGATAAAACCAACATGCATACTAAGGTACATATATGAAGGGTCTTCTTACTCATACTAGGTGTTTTCACTACAAAGACCATCCTTCTTATCCAATTATTTAATAGAAGTGCCCCTATCATCCTTTCTTCTCTAAATGATGTCAAGAGTCATAAAAGATATTCTAGAAAGTGTATAGCACAATTTGCACCCCACATTTTGGGTAAATTGCACTTTACACTAAAATTAGGGTTTAAGCACAAGGATTGCTCCACAAGCTGCACCTTGGTGCCCAAACTTGGGAAATCCATCATACCTCATCATATTACTTCATATGATGTCTCTTTATTAGAGGAACATCTTAACTTGTGTAATTTGCAAGTTAACCCCTCTAATTGGGTAATTTGCACATAGGTCTCTGTATTACCAAACAATACTACAATCATTGTTTAAAAAGGACAGAAATGAAAATGTATGTTCCTTAGGAACTTAATTACATGCCAAAAGATAATCACAAGGATTTAATTACATATCTTAGGCAAAACACCTAGGGTTAATTCATAACCCAGGTCAGGGATGTTACACCCTGTTTCACAAATAAGTGGCCATTTCTATTTATGTGCTACCTTCAGTAATCATGTGTGATGATGTAGATCAAATTGTGCTATTACATCAAATTTGGTTCCTTTAGTATGTAATCAATTTCTATACACCAATGTAAAAATCATTTAAACTATAGAATTAGGTTATGATAAAACCCCATAGAATCATAATTTGGAAGTCACATATGACTCAATGAAAAGATAAAGAATTTCTCTATCTTACTCGTTCATTATAAAATATAACATTCTCATATTCATAAGATCTTCTGAAATAGAGTCAAATCTAGATAGGGGGAAAATCTGATACCCAGAACAAAAACACTTATTCATGTTAGACAAGATGCATGCTTCTCCTTTAAATACATCATATAAATGCCAAACATGTGACAATAAGTTAGCTCCCATAAAATTTCATGTATACAACACTAATAAAAATAAATGCTAAAAAAATTAAAATGTAAAACAGATTACTTGTAAAGGAATTTGATCACTAGAAAATATTGTACATCACCACCACTCCATCACACATCTAGGTAGGAAAAGTTGTAGAGTGTTGTGACAAGAAGTGGATAGAAGTAAAAATATCTAGGCTAACTTTACCTCCTTTGATTCACTCTGTCACGATATTCAACCATTATTTATCTAATCATAAACACTTTGATGATTGTTGGTAAGTCATATACTAGCAGTAAACCATTATTTGTCTAACTCCAAGTCATATGAAATACAGATCAAATCATAAGTAATGCCAGAAAAAATATGATCCATGATAAAATCATCTTTGGAAGAATTATAATACACACAAGGTTGTATGGAATAAGAATAACAGGACAACGTCTATATGATGATGTAGAATTGTTAAATGGTTGAAAACCATCACTATCATGGCCTAGTATGACATTCCATGACTCTACAGAAAATGTACCATGAATCTCATCAAACATTGTCCATTCCAGGTAATCAACCAAACGATGCATATCCTCATCATCTCCCGTATCGTGATGTCACCTCACTAGTAAAGATGTTTTTGAGAACATAAATAGCTTTTGAGGCGCGACTTTAGTGGAAAGTAACAAAATATCTTTGATGGTAATTTCTTTATATTTTCTTTTAGTCTCTCTTCCTCACTGTGCTTGTCATACTTATATCTTGAAGTATTGTAAACTCTGTATTTATGAAGGCCATGATTTTCCTTGCAAAATAGCATACAATCATTCACACAAGCATTAATCTTGTCATAAGAGCAATAGAGATCTTTAATATTCTTCTTTTCTTCATAATAAGATCTTGGAAAGGTTGAATTGACTAGGAATAGTTTATCTTTCAATAATTCAAGTAATATTATAAAAGAATGATTACTCCATATTTCAAGGTTGTTGTATCAATTTTACCAAGGTAGATAATTTTAAACACTTTGAACCCCTATAGAGAGGTTGATTCAAATCGTCCAATAACCTAAACAACATTTTATCCTCAATATTAGGTTCCTCATCATGATCATAATGCTTGTAATATCACATTGTTTCATCAATTCTCTCAAGGTTATGCGAACTATGGTGCATTTCCTTAAGAAGATCTAGCATCTCATGATCTGCTTCATTATCCCCTTCATTATTATTGGCTAAAGTATATGAATTAGACTCACTCTCATGTCATGTCTCATCATGATGGCACCAAAGAGTATAACTCCTCAAAATTATATAAAGCATGAAGTGTGTTTTCATCTTAAGACACATGATAGAAGTAGTATTGACACCACAAACACATAAACATCTGATTTTGCTTCCACTAATTTCTTGACATGCATAGATAAGAAACTCTTCAACACTAATCCCATATGTTTGATCATCAAGTCTATCATCAAAAAGTCTAATCTATTACTTGTCTGATACCATTTTCCACAAAAACGAATTCATGTTATTTTTTAAAATCAAATACAATAAACACTTATCGTTGGTGTTAAAATTAAGATTTTTTTTCTTATTGATTACCTTCATACAAAATTTGCATAAGTATGGGATGCAGCTCCACTCCTTTGGGTTTCTATATATTTAATGTTATTTCACTTGGTTTATGGGAAAACCCTGAACACCCCCTTAGGAACCCCTTCTATGGAAAGGTATAAGAGGAAATGTAATACAACAATAAGTATTCTTTTGAGAATCATTTCATAATAGAGACAGAAGGTAGACTGGAAACAAGTTGCACCACCAACTCTTTCTAAATTTACTTATTTATGAATATTAAATTCAAACAAAGACAATATGACCCATACCCAATAACTAATATCAAAGATGAGAAATAATAGGTAAAGAAAATGTAATTCAGTCGACATTCCCATTTGAGGCATGACAGATCCAATGTCACCTCACATTTGCCTCCTTCTAAATTCTAAAGCATCATGTTACACTATTGTTCTTTCTATCTAATGGTTGAACTGGTCATCAATGAAAGCTAAAAGAAATGGATGGGGATACTCATATTGTAATATTAATGCTTTAAATGTTGTAGTGTGTTTGTTTGTATTTCTTATGTCGAAGGGTTAAAGGTCGTTATCTACATTGATTAGGACCATTTTTAGATATTAACAAAAAAACATAAAGTGATGACAAACAATAGCAGACCTTCTCCAACATCTTGTTCTATTTTCATGTATTTGAAACTTGCTGAAAATAGAAATCATTCCCTATGGAATCATAGCATTGGTATTCCCAGTACATAGTCAATAATAAAGTCTTCATGACATAGCGGATTGTATATGACATGTTGGCAATTGGAGTTTTAGTGAGTTCCTAGGGCCTTTTAGGCCCAACCAAGGTCAGTCAAGGCTAATTGAGGTTAAAATAAATATTATTATGTAAAAGCAATCATTCCCTATGGAATCATAAAATCAGTATTCCCAGTACATAGTCAATAATAAAGTCTTCATGACATAGCAATTGTATATGACATGTCGACGCTTGGAGTTTTAGTGAGTTCCTAGGGCCTTTTAGGCCTAACAAAGGTCATTTAAGGCTAATTGAGGTTAAAATAAATAGTATTATGTAAAAGAAAATAATTTTAAGCATTTTAGTTCTACACCATGTCAATTTAAATTTTAGTTTAGAAAAAATGATGATCGTAGGTATGATTCGATTGATTATATCTTATTAAGGAAAACGTAGAGTAACTCTAGTCAACTTTATGTTAATTGTTGTACTTATGTGAGTATAAAAAGACACATACAAACAATACCAGTATATATTATTATATATATTTGGTTTTCTCCAAAGTTCTCTCAATCCTAAATTGACCTAAATCATACCTGACATGATCTCATGCTAGTATTATTGACCCTGGTATAATCTATATTGATCTAGATTAGACTATCCTAGAGTACTGTAATAGACTTGTCTTTTTTTTAAGATTTTGTAGCAATTTTCTAGGCAAATAGCAAGGAAAACAACTCTTGGGTGCTTACGCAATTGGCTAAACAACCTTGCTGAAATGTCTTAGCTATTCTCAAGTGAATGTTTTATCTGGTAGCAAGGCCAGTCTTTCTATTTTTTCCAATTCATGTTCAAATTTGAGCACGATCTAAATAGAAGTTGTGGGCTACTTGGAACTATCCTCGACATTGTTTTTATAGGTGCAACTTAGCACCTACTATAGGACATAAAAAAGTATTTGGGAATCATATTAAAATTGTATTTGAAGATAGTGATATTAGTTTGAGATATGAACATCTCTACTTTGTAGTGGACTTATCATTGTCATCTCTTATGGTTGGTGATCTTTTTATAGAGTGGTGATAGGTCATGATTGATTTGCATTTCCCTACTATTGCTTTAGTAATCTTTATGATTACGAATGAAAGGAGGTTCTTTGATCATTATGGGTAATTCTTTATCATGAGGTTGTTACAAAAGGGCATGATAGAGTGTTATTTGCTGGTATCAATTTCTCAGGGATGGGGAAGGGAAGAGAAAGGGAGGACGGTAGTGATATGTGTGTGCTTGATTTGTTTTCATGTAGGTTCTTACCCTATGTATCCACTCTTATCTTGAAAAAATTGGGGCTCAACAAATTAATGTTTGTGATTGAATCTAACCAAGTAAAACCATCTTGGAAAGTCAATTCTTATAAACTACGTCTAGATGGGTAAATGAAAAATAGCCACCTCCATGTACTACTATTCTAAGACAATCACATACTAAATCTAGGACCTTGATAATGTATATTTTACATCTAAATGATACACATAGAAAAGAAATACAACAAAACTATGGTATCCATAATAAAT
Organism: Alisma plantago-aquatica; assembly: GCA_963693085.1. Lineage (NCBI taxonomy): Eukaryota > Viridiplantae > Streptophyta > Magnoliopsida > Alismatales > Alismataceae > Alisma > Alisma plantago-aquatica. Next base: position 361,595,198 of record OY856409.1, on the reverse strand, counting down.
AAAAGAAAACCTTTTTTCAAAGTACAATTTGGTTCTAGAAGAGAATGAATGAAAACTACAACAAAATGAATATTTGGAATGTAGTTCCCATTATTCAGTATATTATTCGATGAAAAAAATTGTCGATTCCATATAGATGAATATTTAGAAAAATATCTGCTCAAAGTGAATAGTTGGGATCTTGAATTTGAAGTAGGTTCAATCTTCATACTATTTATAATCATTGTTGGCCAAAGGAAGTGTGACTTTTATAGATGAAAATTCTTGCTATGTGGATGAATAAGTTGGTACTTGCAAAGTCATCCAATATCCAGCAAACAAAATGAATACCCAATAATGGTGCTTAGCTAGGGAAGTGGATATTTGGTTAGCCACAGAAAATAGAGAATGAGACATATGGGAATTAGAGTTATGTTACACTCTCATCACTACAGTAGAGAGATAAGAACCTTATAGGTGGTGCAAAATAAGAATTTAGAAAAAGAATAACCTAAAAATGAAAGAGATACAGAGAAAATGATAAGGATGATAAACTCCATATGCTATGATGTTGAATGTTTAGTTTTATGACTCTTTGCCAAAAAGTTAGTGTTCTTTCTTCTATAATTGGTTGTTCAGTTGTCTAAAGATTTTTCTGCTTAGCCTTTATATAGGCTCTTTTAACAACTTTAATATTTGTTTATAGTTCAAGTGTCAATATTGTTAACCTAATCTAGGAAGTGAACCCCTATGATAATATTATTGATGATGATATATGCACTATGATATGAAACTATTGGTGTAAGAAGTGTTGTATTTGTGCCATAGGTGTTTTAAATATATTAACTTGTTATAGTGCTTCTTGCTATCCTTAATTTTGTTACTCCTTTTTGTGTATTGTTTCTACTTTGTAATCTAAATTTAGTGACACTCACAATCATAAAATTCTATTGGTAACTTCTAAAGTGCTGGTGAGAAGGCAGATTGTACGGTTGTTGGATGCTAGTCTAAAGTGTGTGTGTTTCATATATGATGAAGTTAACCAAAATATGAATAATTATATATAATTTAATCTTATACAAGATTCCAATTTCATCTTCCTCCCATGGTATGCAGAAGAGCTACCTGGGGACGTAGTGACCTTCTTGTCTTAAAAAAGTGCATGGACGATGATATTGGAATGTTTTTGCAAGAAGCTTACAAATCTTTAGAGACAATGACCAATCATATATTGAAATTGAAGTTTTTGGGTCATGGCCAAAATCTAAAATATGTTTATGTAATTCAAAATGTTAATTTGCAACTACTTTCTAGTTGTTTTCACTAAAATACATGATTCCAGACCTTAGGGGTATTAGAAAGTCTTCTTAAACCACCTGATAAATTTCTACTTCATGTGTTGTTCTTAATGGTTGAATTTTTAGATCTCACTAGTATACAAGTACTCTATTAAAAAATTCCATATGGTTGCACTAAAATTCTTTACTAGTATACTTGTTTGAGACAACAATTGATTTTGATACCATAAATGATCATATATTTACGTAGCTTCAAGTGCTAAAGAAATTTCCATTTTGTGATCATTGATTTAATGCAGAGAAGTGAAACATTTCTTTAAGCATAGTTACCAAGGCTTCTTCCTAGGCACCCTATGCATTCGACATTGGGACCAAAACTAGGTGATACCCTTCAAATGACATGGGTGGGAGTCTAAACCTATCATGCTCGACTTAAGAAACTATAAGGACAAATTAGCATCACATAGGTCAAAATTAGATCAAATCCGGCTAAATTGATTAGTTTTAAGTGTGAACACTATTATTTGAAAATGCATGCACTAACAACTTGTGTTGGGACACGATATACATATTGTCATGTATTACTTGAGTAAACAAATGAATTTATAAACTCAAAAATTAAAATAAATTCCAAATAAAGAGCTCAACGCATACTAAACAATACGATTATCAAAACCATAGGATCTTGGGAACATATCGGCCAACACAAACTATATAGAATAGAGATGTCAATATGTACTACAGATGAATCAATCACAAAAGAATCCTAAAACCATCCTTGAGAAGTATATCATCAGATCAAAAAAACCAAATATATGCCAAAAAAATAGGGAAGAAGATCATTAGCTAAGAAGAAGTGGAATAACCAATAAAGAGACATTATCATGGAATATTAGAATCTTTGAAGATTTATGTCAAGTGTAGTTTTTTCATAAGAGAGAGACATATAAAAACCATACCCTATCATCATGTTTGAAGCAAGCATCAATCTGGCCGCCTCGAGTCCACAATGGTCACCTTGAACATTGCCCCTTCCTATCTCCTTTTGGATCCCCATCCCTGTCTCCTCCTACTTTGCATCACACAGTGGTCTATGGATGATGTCACATAAAGAAGAGAGACAAAGCCATACCAAACTGATTATATGCATTATAAATCAATGATTTTGTTTTATACTTTTTCCAAATTTTCCTAACAATATCACATACTATGAAATCATTGTGTAAACATATCCCATATCTAAAGTGTTCCTAAAAATGTTCAATTTGTATGAGACAAGGATCAATGATGATTATATAGACAAAATTTACAAATTTTAAAAAAATTGTATGTTATTCAGGAACAATGTTCACTGACCGAAATCTATATATATATATATGGACATCTCATACATGATAATTTAATATATGAGAAATTTTAGCCACATATTAGCAGGAACATTCACTATGTATTCCTTTTAATAACAAATAGGACATGAATGTAAAATAAAAAATCCAACTCCTATGATGGATATTTTTTTATTATTATTTTTAGACACGAAGTTGAGAAATTGGCTTCATTTCACCCACTGTTCCACGAACTCTACTTCTATTTTTCTATCGTATGGTCTGATAAGGTTCTTATTAAAGGAAATCATCTATTTATTTATGTTTCATATTTGTATTAATGTCAAACAAATATGACTATAACTTTGATGAAAAAGTGTAGATATTATCAATACTAGGACCACATTACACAACCACTAGTAGATGTAGTACTTGAGTTCATCCTCAACAAACCAGTAAGTTTGATTTTAACATTTAAGTTACCTCTAACCTAGAAAACCATCATGGCATTGTCTTAGATCTGGAAATTAATTATTTCAAGTGGATAATGATGCACCCCAAGTTCTAATTATGAAGATTCATTCAATAAAAGGATGATAGATGATAAAAACTCCCAAGATGTGGTCAAAGAACTAACTCCTTCGACCACCACCACCACTTTTATTATACCAAAATAAGAGGTATGTCGGAGACATAAATTGGAAGTAGAGTGAGGGATGAAATTCATGTAGCGTCTGAAATCAAAAAAGACTAATGAATAAAGAAGTAAGGTACCTTAAATTATACATACAAATGTAAGCAACAAAAGTTTGTAAAGAAATAACAATGTTCAAATCTCTCGATGTATTCTACTCAATAAATGGTAACAAGAGGTTAACATATATTCCCTCAAATAGAATTAAAGTGGAAAAATAACCAATATAGAAGAATCATATCAGGAACTTCTAGTATATATAAGGACCACATCAATATAGAGACCACATCAGTACAAGCAAGGTCAATATAAGGATAAGATATAGATGTTATCAGTACAAGGACCACATCTCACAACCACTAGTAGATGTATAACTTGAGTTCATCCTCACCGTACTACTAAGTTAAAAAAAAACACATACTGACTTAAGTTGGTAACCGACCTTGCTTGGGAACTTTTTATTTAGGATTGTATACAAGCTGAATAATATACAAAAAATTGAGGGATCATGATTCCCCTTGCAAGTTGAAAGATTTTTTTTTAGAATGAAACAACCCTATTGCTAGATATTTGTATTTTTGAGGTTTAGACAAACTTTGACACAATGAAAAGGAAATGAACATTGACATGACTAAACTATACGTGTAAAATGCAAACGTACATATCAAAGTAATATAGGACAATGAGGCTTGAATATCGAACATGGGGAAACACAATTCAAGAAACTACTACTAACTACTTTCGATTAGCTAGGTCAAAGAAAACTTTGATTTAAGAGTTATTAAAGTAATTGCAAGAAAAGATAACTAATATACAGGTTTGTGATCACAATGACAAGAAATTCCCTAGGATTGTAGTTTCACCATGATTGACACTATAATATTACCTAAGATTAATATGTACTCCTCCTAATTCTGGGCAAAGAGACATGTACCTAGAATTACCCACTCTCACGATGTATACCTCTCCTAATATCAATCCCACTCACATAGCAGTTGCTTTATTAGATTGGTGCTTTAACGAACTACTCTGGGTTATTGCCTCCAGGCTCGTAAACTTTCTCTCCATACTCAGTATAAAGCGTGTGTTACTATGGATTTTCAATCCTTAATCCCACTCTGAAAGATATTAATGATCTAATTAATCACCAATGTTGTGAATCATAGATAATTTAATATGATCTCAGAGTAACATGTCCAAAAATAAGGAGAAAACAAAATACTAATACCAAACATCCATATATAGTGTACAGTTGGGCTACTCCTAGGTCCTAGAGAATACGCGACTTAGCCCCTCATGGTTTCTATGGACAAAAACACACTAGGAACAAGGAAAAAAAGTGGATATTATAGAAAAACTGATGAACCCCCTGGAGAAACATGACGAGGATGCTCCATGCCGACAAACAGATCTGCAAGCCATGAATTCGACCCCCGAAGGTGCAATTCTCCTCCTTGTTCTCCTCTCCCATGCCTTGGCCGTCATGCAATGGAATAGAATGTGATGATTAGGTCTGACTGAAATTCCCTTAAGTCATAGAAGTGACTTAGGGAGTCATTATTTGTCAATCGTTGAATTAGGCTTGATTTTTGGATCTTCCTGGTCCTGACATGTCAGTACTACCGATAGGATGTTGGTACTACAGACTCCTTCAATAAGTCACGACCGCCTGTGACTTTGTTAGTACTTCTGAGCTGAGAGTCAATATTACCAAGATTTCTCAATCTCTTTCTTTTCAACCTGAGCATGTGTCGGTTCCACCGACTCCAAAGTCGGTAGTACCGAGCTATGTATATTCTTGTAAAATTACCTAAAATTCACAAAATTTGAACAAATATCTCGAAATATGTTAAATCATTCGGAAACATTAAAATTACTATTTGATGCAATTTGAGTCACACATGCTAATATTCATAAATCATGTACAAATTAACATGAAAAGAACAATAAGTGCCCAAAAAAATGGCTGTGAAAACAAAAAATATACAGTGCATCAAACTCCCCTAAGCTGAAATGTTGCTCGTCCTCGAGAAACACACCCTTAGATTTGTTTGAGACAAGTCAGAAAAAGGACAAGGAACATGAACTTCATTTCTCAACTACTCCCAACAGGTGGTCCCAAACTGGCCTTTACAGACCATTGAACAATCAATTTCTCTAAAGTGACCAAAAACATTCATAATATATGACCATCCTAGATCAATGAAATACTATCAATGAAGAGTTAAAATCATAATCAGTTGGGTAATTTTTTGGTGAATCATGTGACTGTCTTACTACACTACTCTTCTGTATCTACCAACTACTTTGGAAACAAATCTCCATATATGAATGAATGAGGATATTAATTATATAGTGACCTACCAAAAAGAGCATGGATGGAATGAAATAGGTGGCACACCAATCATTTATTCACAAATAAAACATGATTAACCTATATGAGTGATATGAGAAAATAAATGTTTCCAAATGCCTAACATTGGGTGGAATGATGCATGCACAAATGAAAAAACATGATATGCATACGAATTTGTCTTCTTCTAAGAATGAGGATCATTGAGATAAGACATCCTTCTACCTTTCTATTTCATATTACATTTTTTTCTTTTTCAAGTCACTATTTTAAGCATGATTTAGAGATATGCTTGGGCTACATTCATAATATTTACTTTGAATTTCTCACCTTTTAGGTATGGATGTATATCCCTGATCTCTTAGAACTTTATAAGACAAATCATGAACATAATGATGTAAAAGTAACAAATGATGAAAAATGCTATCTAAATGATTATTATAATGTGATTAATGGCATGCAAATAGATTTTCTTATTTTCTATTTTTTATGCAAGAAAAACCAACTATCATTTACCTACCATGTCATGCATATGGAATCAAAGAAAACAATTCAGACTATTTCTGCTCGCTTATGTGGGGGAACATATGGCACTTTATGAACTTCCTCCCCTAAGCTTGCTTCAGCACCACAGCCTGGAGTAGAAATTGGCTTATCTACTACGAGTGGAATGACCAATGTTTGCTCTTTTTGGGGTGTATGTGCTTCTTTATTAACTGTGATTGTCCCACTATGGAGTAGAACCTTCACTTGCTCTTGTTTCTTGGGCACCTTTTATGGAATGGGGTCTACTAAGGTGCATGCACGAGAAAAACATACTGGAAATTTGCACCTCTTTTCCATCGATATAAATTGTTGGGATATGGAACTTTAGGCACATATGCCCACTCTGGCTCTAGAGTATTATGTTCTGGTTACTCAAAAGAAGTGTGTTCTGCCTTTTTGACAACAAATATATATTTCACTTAATGATGTGATGTGTCCGTATTTGTTGGGACCCCATGTTGACTTGGCTTCTTCAAGAAAGCCACCTCTACTGCCAATTCAGAAATTTGATATTCAATATATTTGGATCTGTGATCCATGGTTTTGCAGCTCCCTCTTAGAATGGCCAATAACGGTTTAATTTTGAGTGATCATCTTGCCTAGCATGTCTTCTATTTGGTCTATCATGTTAGGGTCATTGTCCGACTGATGTTGTCACATGAACATGCAATCTTCATCTTCATCTCCAGATGATGTGTGGGATTTCTACTCAAGCTTCCTTGTGAGAATAACCAACTTCTCATTTAATTCTATAATAACTCTAGACTCTCTGATGCTATTGACTGATGATGTGAGCCCTCTCTCACCCCAAGACTAATTCTTTGCCATGTTCTTCAGAATCTCATGACACTTGGAAATCTTATTGTTGAGAAAGAAGCATATCCCTACACTATCCAGAGTGGTCTTTTCCCCCAAATTCAACCCATAATAGAAGATCTTTGCCTGCCCATTAAGATCAATCCCATGATTAGGGACCATCATTATTATAATTTGGAACGTCTCCCAAGCTTCAGAATATGATTTCTTGGCGTGTTTCTTGAAGTTGATTATCTTTTGGTCCCCTCATTTGTCCTCTGAGGATGGAAATAACGCTCAAAGAAAGCATCAATCATTTGTTCCTAAATTTCTATTGACTCAGTCTTGAGGTTAAGGAACCAAGACTTAGCACCATCTTCAAGTGACGACAAAAATAACTTTAACTAGATAACAGTCACCAACACTCTATATATCTTCAGCAAGTCACGGATTTCAATGAAATAGTTGATGTGCATCATCGGGTCTCTAATATTGTGGCCATGGAAAGCATCTTCCTTCACTAATGCCACTAGCCCAAAATCTATCTTGTAGCTTCCCACATTTATGCCTTGCCGCTTGATTGGGCCCAATTGTGTTCTAGAGGATGGCACATCGTTCCTCTCCCAGATGGTTTGTTCTTCCATTGCATCACCCATACCTTCCGATTGTGGATTTGTTGTCAGACTGTAATTAGTGGTTCACGTTTGAACCATGCATCAGTACCTAAATTTTGTGAATTCAATGTGAGAACAACATACCAGCGATTGAATCAAAAGATATTTGCAATTCAACTTTGAAAAGAATAATTAAATGAAGGGTGTGGCCTAGAGTGACTAATTATAACACTCGTAGTGCTTGAATATGTCGTTTCTGTAGAAGCGGCGTCAAAAACTTGACAAAACTAAATTATATGAGTAAAACGCAAGAGTACGCGTCGAAGTATTACATGCCAATGAGGCCCGGATATTGAACACGAGGAAACATAATTCAATAAACTACTACCAATTGCTTTTGATCTACTAGGCCAAACAAAACTTTGATTTGAAAGTTATTAAACTAATTGCAAGAAAAGAAAACTAATTTACTAATTTGTGATTACAATGAGAAGAAATTCCCTAGGATTGTGGTTTCACCACGATTAACACTACAATTTTACCTAAGATTAATATATGTTCCTCCTAATTCTGGGCAAAGAGACCTATAAGAATAATTACCCACTTTCATGATATAATCCACTATATATTCTAATATCAATCCCACTCATGTAGCAATTGCATTAATAGATATGTTCTTTAACAAACTACTCTGGGTAATTTCCTCCACGCTCGTAGGCCTTCTCTCGAAATGCGGTATAAAATATATGTTACTATAGATTTCCAATCCATAACCCCCTTCTTAAAGCTATAGATTTCCAATCCATAATACCCTTCTTAAAGTGATCAAGGATCTAATTAATCACCTATGATGTGCAACATAGATAATTTAATATTATTTCATACCAACATGTCCAAAAATAAGGAGAAAATAATATAATAATGCCAAATATCCATATACAGTGTACAATCGGGCTACTCTCAGGTCATAGAGAATATGGGGATTAGTCCCTCATGGTTTCTATGGACAAAAACATGGTAGGAATAAGGAAAAATATGGAGAACAATAAAAAACCAATGAACCCCCAAGAGAAATGAGACTAGGATGCTCCACACTGACGAACGAATCTACAAGATACAAAATATGCCCCCTCCCGAACGTACTCAGAACCTCCCAAACATGTTGTTCTCCTCCTCTTTCTCCTCTCCCATGTCTTGGCCGTCATGAAATGGAATAGAATGTGATGATTAGGTCTGGAAAAAATTTCCTTAAGTCATAGAAGTGACTTAGGGCATCATTATTTGTCAGTCATCATATTAGACTTGATTGTTGGATCTGTCGGATCCCGACATGTCGGTACAAGCAATAGGATGTCAAAGTAGCAACTCCTTCAATAAGTTGTGGCCGCCTGTGACTTTGTTGGTACTACCGAGTTGAGAGTCGCTAGTATTGAGATTTCTTAATATCATTCTTTTCAACCTGAGCATGTGTTCGTACCACTGACTCCAAATTCAATAGTACCAAGTTGTGTAGATTCATGTAAAATTACCTAAAATTTACAAAATCCAAACATAAGCTCTCAAAATATATTAAATCAATTAAAAACATTCAAATTATATTTATTTGATACTATTAAGTCATACAAGATAATATTAATAAATCATGAACACGTTAATATGAAAAATAAATAATAAGTGCCAAAAATAAATAATAAATAGCTTGTGCAAATAACAAATATACAGGTCATCAACCATGAACTGTACTGGAAAAATTTCCTCCATTTTTATAAGATCTAACCATTTATATAAGGTTTGGAGTTTTATGTAAGTGGGGTACTTCAGGCTGCCTTGATGCTCAAATTAAAAGGTGTTCACTTGAGAGTTCTACATTGTTAATATTTTTTTTGATGATCAAGAGAACCCACCCGAGGGTGTCTAGAATAGTAAACTCTTGAGGCATGAGAGGGTTCGGTCCATTCACCCCCCCTCCCGCACCAAGTTAGGGTGGAGTACCTTTCGCAGAGCACCTTTCAATGTGATTCGAACATGGGTCCTTCATCTGGACATACTGAGCCCCAACCAGTCGGGCTACTCTAACTTGAGAGTTCTACATTGTCCATATTTTGATAATTACTTAACCATTCCATTCCTATGTATCTAATATGTTTGTTGAAGATTGATTTCAGGCTTTAGGTACATGAAAATGACCAAATTACACAAGCCCTAGCTTGTTCAAGTTCAAGTCAAATGCAATGCAAGTGTGCAATTTGGTAAATCACTCAGAACGACCTTAGAAGTATTTTGTAATCACTTGTATTGATAACATGACTTGTAACTAAGATGAGAAAAATTTGAGGGACACCTAATACCAAGGTTTAATCACTCAAAAGTTATCTTTGAAAATTTGTCACAGGCTGTTCATCAGTCGAGTTGGAAACTTGACTTATCCTATGATGGATTTTTTAAAGATGACCCATCGGCCGAGTTGTACACTCATAGAACTCGACCGACTGACTCATTGAGAAAATCTAATTGTAGCTCATCAGTCAAGTTTACCAGAACAAACTCGACCGATAGTTTGAAAATTGGCTTTGTCTTTCAGTTGATCGGTCGAGTTACCTTTATTGAAACTCGACCGAATGTACTGTATGAAAAATGTCAAAAAAGTGATTATAATGGTTAGTGAGTTATTTTGGGTGAAAATAGATCTGTTGCATTGTGGAAAATGGCTATATTTTGAGCCTAAGTGATCCCCAAATCAAGGGAACACCCCCAACTGTAAATAGAACCCCTTGGAGTTCATTCCAAGTTTTCTCATTCATGCTATTCTAAGTCCTTGCTATAGTTGAGTGTGTTGCATCTCCTTGAGCCCCTTTCTCTCTCTAGTTTACACTTCATTTTGTGATTATGAGTGAGTTAGGCCTGTTGTAAGAGACCTCCATTGTTGTTCATGTAAAGCTCTCATCTTCTCCATCTTCCCTATCCCTTTCCTCCATGAAGAAAAGGTGGAGCAAGCTTCTCCGAGTGAAGGAGGAGATGTAGTTGTTCCTCTTCAAGGTTGCTAAAGAGGTGGTGATCTTCTCCAGGTGAAGGTGAAGGCAAAGGTTGAAGATCTAAGAAGAATGGAAAAGTCCTGGAAGGAGGGAGACTTGTGCTTGAGTGGGTAAGACCTTGGAAGAAGGCTAAAGACTCTTGCAAAGTGGGTAAGTCCTTTGTAAGGTGGATTTCTCTTTATGCTTGGATGGGTAAGCCCTTTGGTGGTCTTGTGTTGTAACTCTTATTGGTCATAATATAGATAAATGCACTTGCAAAGTCCTAGTGGTTGACCTCTCTAGGTAGTGGATTGACTCTCTCCTAGTTTGGAGAGTGGAACCACACTACATCACCTTGTCAAGTGCTTGCTATCAATCTCTCTCATCCTTTGTATGTTTGTTAGTTAGGACTTCAAACTACACTTAAGCTATTGGTTTCAATTTGATATAATTTGAAGGTCTAATCTATCTTGTGGGGAATTTTTTAGCTCTATTTACCCCTCCCCTCTAGAGACCTAGATCCAACAAGTGGTATCAGAGTCAACGGTCTTCTCCAACAATCTCCCACAAGATGAGAAGATGGGTGACAACCTACTTAGTTCTCTCAACCTAGATGGTGGATTCTCCATGCATCCTCTGATCTTTGATTGCACCAACTTCCTCTATTAGAAGAGGTATATGTAGTTCTACATTCAAGGGATGAACTTTGACATGTGGAGGGTGATGGTCACACCTTACAATGAGACAACTAGAGTTGTTGCAACATAGAGTGAAGCTGCTCTCAAAGAATCCCAACTCAATGACAAAGCCATAAGAATCCTCTATGCATCCCTCGCCCCAACGGATTTCAACTGGATCTCATCTTGGAACACTGCCTATGAGATTTGGGACAAATTGTGCATCACCTATGAAGGCACAAAGAAAGTCAAGGAGTCAAATATCTACATGTTGAACAGCCTTCTAGATAACTTCAAGATGGGTAAGAAAGAAGGGATTGTAGAGATGTACTCAAGACTCAATGTCATCATCAATTGACTGGCTACATTGGGCAACACTTTGGATAGAGGTGTAATCAACTCCAAGATCTTGAGGACTCTACCAAAGAGATGGGAGTCAAAGGTAACCTCTATTGAAGAAGTGAGGAGCCTTGGTGACATCCCAACCGAAGAGCTCTTTGGCAACCTCCAAGCCCATGACCCGAGGATGGACAAGCAAGAAGAAGAAGTCAAGCAAGAAGAGAAGGAAGCTAAGAAGATCAAAGATAGTGCTTGCAAAGCACAAGTGGAGGCACTACTACAGAAATAGCATACAGTGTCGCTTTTATGGGCGTCGGTTATTAAGGAAAACCGACGCCTATCATATAAGGCGTCGGTTGTTTAAGCAAACCGACGTCTATATTCGAAGACCAGCCAGACACGGGTACCGCTTTGTATTAAGCGTCGGTTGTTTATAAAACATCGACGCTTAAAGTCACCCACGAAATCCATTTTTCGATAAAAAAAATAGTGTCATTGTCAGTGTCGGTTATATACCTAGAAAACCGACGCCTATGTGCGATGAAAATTTGCGCCGAAAATGTCACTTTCGGCGTCGGTTATCCTTGTATAACTGACGCTGAAGGTGGTTCCCGCCAAACATTTTCATCAAAATATCATCCAATTGGACGTCGGTTGTTGCAAACAACCGACACTAAAGCTATTTAGGCGTCGGTTGTTGTAAACAACCGACGCTATTTGGGAACTTATAACCCGCGATCGCCTGACTCTTCCCCTTTCTTCTGTTTCATTGCTACCCTATTTCCCTGTTGCGGTGATTTCTCCGGCGATTTCTCTACTGCTGCTGCTAGTTTTTCTCCGGCGCTTCTCTCCGGCGCCCCATCTCCGGCGTCCCCTCTCCGGCGCCCCTCTCCAGCGCGTTTCTTCTCCGCCGCCCTGCTGCCCGCCCCTGCTGCCCGCCCTGCTGCTCCAACCGCCTGCGCCGCCGCCACGCCTGAGAACCGGCGCCGCCGCCACACCTGGTGCCCACCTGCCTGCCCACCTGCCTGCCCACTTCCGCCCTAGCTCCTTTCTTCCTACTCACGCCCGGCGCCACCCCCTTCTTCCTGCTTCGACCACCACTGCTGGAAAAGGTATGTAAGCTGCTTTCAGTGATTAATGATTGGTACTACTGGTTTCCTTATATACTAGTAATGCATGATTAGTTTTACTGATTTCCTTGCTGCTTTCAGTGATTAATGATTGGTACTACTGGTTAGTATTACTTTAGTGATTACTTTAATTCAACAATTCATAGTTTGTTATTTACAATTACTGATCTGCTTGCCGATTTTAATGATTAGAGATACTAATTAATAGTAAGTATTGATGAATACTTAGTTAATTACTGATTTGTTGATTAGATATGTATATAAGTTCCTTATAAATATATTTTTTATATACACATACATGTAATTTTGTATAAAATACATGATGTAGTGTGATCTTAAATCCTAGAGTGTACCCCTTTTGTTCTATGATGGTACCTATGACCCTAAATACATCCATAAGCGTCTATTGTATCCTAAAGAAGATTTATTTCTTACTTCTGCCCTAATTTTTATATGGATCTTAATCTTATATCGCTTACTCATAAATAAGGAAATATCCTCCCTTATGACCACCTTGATGTGTATGTCCCATATAATCCACATGTTGGACCCTAATGATACAAATTTTTTATGTTGAAAATGAATGTATGTTTCAAGTGTTGAACCTAATGTTGGACAATGTGTTTGTTATAGGTGGTACACATTTATTATATAAGAATGACATCACATGTGTTTGTTGGCCTAGAAAGTCAACAATCATTGTTCTTTATATTACTTGTACATTGGTATAAATTAGAATGAACAATCACTAAATTAGATACTATTTGTATGGAGTCCGGCTTCATTGTAGATATCTATTATTGTGTGTGTTGGCCTAGAAACCCGTCCAAGATTGACTCATTAGGAGTAAATCTTGGATAGTCCCCGGTTTGGGACTGTTCTTGAACACCTAATCTCACTTAGGATGTAAGTGTATAATGTGTATTGGGTTTTTGAGAAAATTTTGGTAGCATTTCCCCGTTTGTTCTCTAAGTACATATGTACTTATAGAACAGCGGGGAAATGCTGCCGAAATTTTCTTGAAAACCCAATACACATTATACACTTACTAGTGAGATTAGGTGTTCAAGGATGGGATAGGTGGTACACATTTATTATATATAAGAATGACATCACATGTGTTTGTTGGCCTAGAATGTGAACAATCATTGTTTTTTATATTACTTGTACATTGGTATAAATTAGAATGAACAATCACTAAATTATATACTGTTTGTATGGAGTCCGGCTTCATTGTAGATATCTATTATTGTGTTTGTTGGCCTAGAAACCCATCCAAGATTGACTCATTAGGAGTAAATCTTGGATAGTCCCCGGTTTGGGACTGTTCTTGAAAAGATTGGCGAGAAGGGTGAACCATTCATATTGGCATCACAGGCGAAACAAATATTCTATATCGATGATCCTGCGAATGATAAATGGTCAGTTGTTCTTCATGGTAAAAGACAGTTCATTGAAGATCCTATAGATGAAGAAGAGTACTATGATAAGTATGATGACTCCAGTCCATTCTCAGTTGGGTTGCCCACTCCACAAAATATTGAAGCTAATGATGACTTATATGTGCGCGGAGATCACAATGAAGGATTGTTAATTGATAAAAGATCACAATTTTAGAGACATGTATGTTAATACAAATGCTAATTGTTTGCCTTTTTCTAGTTAATACAAATGCTAAATGTTTGCCTTTTTCTAGTTAATACAAATGCTAAATGTCTGCCTTTTTCTAGTTAATACAAATGCTAAATGTTTGCCTTTTAAATGACATTTTCAGATGGCTGACCATGATGAGCATGATGTCCATGATGAGCATGAAGTCCATGATGAGCATGCTGTCCATGACGAGCATGGCGAGGATACTAATGTAATTTCTAAAAACATATCCTATATTTCTATAAAATTCATTATCTTCTAGTTATGTCATATATCCTATATTTCTATATTGGGCTAATTTAGTGTGTTTATTTTTGTCAAATTTTAGGTTGATGCACCTGTACCCACTGAAGCACTGGAGCAACTTGATGCGCAACACCAAACACTTAACAAGAAAAGGGGCATCACTCTGTTGAAGAAGTTATTAGTGCTAAGTGGTAGTGGATCCAAATTGGTGGTGGAGTTTGATAATGGAGGAAATCCAATTGGAGTGAACCGCAATAATTTTGTAAACTATCTTGGGTGTACCACTCGGAGCCATTGTGGTGTTAAGTATGATAATTGGCATAAAGTTCCTCAAGGGAAAAAAGACTTGATATGGAAGGATTTATGCGTGAGTTATTATTATTTGCAATTCTATTTTATAGATTACAAATTCTATTATTTGCAATTCTATTTTGGATACTAGTTAATAACATTTCTATTTTACAGAATCTGTTTGCATTGGATGAGAAGTTGCATCGTAAAAATGTGATGCAACGCGCTGGAAAGATGCTTATGAATTATAGGACAAATCTGAACAGAGAATACATAAAAGAGGGTGATAAGAAGAAGAAGTCAGCCCTTGAACAATGGAACTTCTTGGACAAAGAAGATTGGGACAATTTTGTTGCTTCAAGAAAATCTGAAGAATTCAAGGTATGAGGCGTCACTCCCAATTTAATTAATATACATTGTATTCACCTATTCAAGATTAACATTTAGTGCTACTAACCAAATCATTAATGTGCATACTAACTAGGCCCTCAGTGACGCACAAAAAGCAAGGCGTGCACTGAATGTGCATGACCACACTATGGGTCCAAAAGGCTATGCAAGCGTTCGCCAAAGACTACAGGCGGAGTCTGCGGCTACTCAGGAGTCTGCTCCTAATCAGGAGTCTACCACACCCATGCCTCGCCATGATATCTGGATAGCTGGCAGGCAAAACAAGAAGGGTGAAATAAAGAAGCCTGTAACTGCTGAGGCGGCTGCAAAAATGGTAAAATACAACTCTTAGAGAAATCGTTTGAATATTGATTATTTGTGGTGTTAACTTACCAATTTCTGTTTATGGTGATTAGTGGGAGCTGCACGAGCAGAGGAAACAAGGCACGTTCATCCCTCAGGGCACAAGGGATGAATTGACAGTTGCTCTGGGTAACCCAGAGCATCCTGGACGTGTTAGAGGTGCCGGCGCTGGTGTTGGCATCAAAGCATTCTTTGGGCCATCCCAGTGCAAACCCAGAGCGGGACTTTCTCAAGAAGAGGTAACCTATTCTTTTTTTAGAATGTTACTGCAAAAGGAAATTCATTAATAAGAAGCTAATGTTTCTTTTATCCATGTATAGGAGAATAAGAGAGTTGAGGATTTAGTTGCTAAGAAGGTCAACGATGTAGTTGCTGAGAAGGTCAAGGAAGAATTGGTGCGGTGGCAGGCATCTCAGGCTTCCAATACGCCTATGGTGACCCACTCTTCTCCTGATGCACAGACTGCGAGTAATCCTGGAGACCCATCGCCTAGCACGTCTGATGTAAGTATTGTTTATGACATTGTAGTTAGTCTTTTCAAGTTGTTATGTTTTCAAGATGATATGTATATATGTATAATATTCTTTACGTAAATTTGTAGGCATTGAAGCCATGTCGCTTAAGAATGCAAGACTACGTTGTTGCAGAGGTGCAGGCTTACCCGTCCCTTCCTGGGGCAATGTTTCACGGGACTCCAATGCCACAGGGCTACGTTCGTGTGAGCCTGATACGTGTGTTACCCGATTGGAGAGAAGCTACATTGCCATATCCCCACCCGGATATTGATAGACTTGCTGATGCAGAAGGCGGGGTGATATTGTGGCCCAAAGCAGATGTCGTCTACACGACTGAAATTGTAAGATAAATTTACATTGATTTAGACTGTTAATGTGTATATATGATGTCAACTGATCTGAAATTATATGTACAGGTTAAAAAGAAGACACTAAGGGATATTCTAGGGCGAACCGCTGCTCGGAGAGGCTCCTAGGGTTTAGGACGGGTGGGAGATCCTAGGGCGATCCTTGGCGGCGGCCGCCGTCGACCGCTACCTTCGGGTGGGCACCCCGCCCCCCGGAGTCCACCGCCATCCCTTCCCCCACGGCCCACTCTCCCACCGTACCTTGCCTCCTCTGATATCCGACGAAGCTTCCGTCGCCGTTCACGCGTAGAGTAACCAGGCAGAGCGTCCAGGCTATGCACGCGCAGAGAGCGGTGCGTGACAGACGGGAGGGCTTTGCTGCTCTCTCCACACCGCCGGACACGATCATCCAAGATATCAGAAACGTGCTTCGAACACCGTCACCAGTGAGCAACCAACAGGGTTCGCAGGGCTCTGAAGGACGCAGAGAAGGAACACATGAAGTCCTGCATGAGAGAGCCGTAGAAGACAAGGAGTCGGCCTTGGAAGAGCAGCACGTTGATCCTTCTCCCTTGCAGCAGGAGATACCTAGGGGTACGGGCACCGACGCTGTTAGCCATGATTCTGATGAGGCTGCAGTTGACGGGGAGACGATCATGATTGCGGATCCGATGGATGAGCAGACGAACCTTCGCGACAAGGCTGAAGCATCCAGGCCGGTTCCCTCCAACCAGATGGCGAGCAGAACGATCCAAGAAGATGATCAGAGACAGTCTTATATGAAGAAGGATAGGAGGGACCCCCGTCTTGAATCGTGGAAGCCAGATCTGCCTAAGGACACATGCTTCCGATTCTTAGGAAGAGGACACTGGCAGTCGCAATGTCGTAACTCGATAGTTTGCTACAGATGTCATAAACCTGGACATGTGGCCAGAAGGTGCATGGTCAAGCTCGCAACTCCACCCCCGGACATTCGCTCTAACTCAGACTTCCCACTGTTGAGTGCTGGAATCCCCGCGCGAGGTGCACCTATGCACGTACCCAAGAGAACAGCGGTCGATCTGGGTCCTAACACGGATGAGAGAAAGAGCAAGGAGGCTGCACTGGAACGTGCGGTGGAGATTTCCTGGCCGAAACACTTGCCATGGTCGGACCTTTATCAACACCTGAGAACCAGATGGAACCATGCCACAGATATCTATCGGCACGCTAGATGGAGAGCTGTCGCCTTCTTTGGTAGCAAGGAGGAAGCGAGGAAGATCTGTGAAGATGATGTTTTCGTTTTCAAAGGAGCTAACATTAACATCAGATCCTTGGAGAATGGAGAGAGATGCTCTAGAAAAGAAGCTTTCTGGTTCTGGATAGCCAATCTTCCTATTATGTGCCGAGACGATGAAGCCATTGATAGTATCGTGAATAGCTTTGGGAGTCTGATTCTTGTCTCAGATTGGATAAGAAGCCCAGATGATATTTCTTGAATCCTAATCCTTGTGGAAGCTTTTAAAGAGGATGTTCCTCAGTATGTAGCGCTGACTTATGGAGATCGAAGATCGGACGTCATGCTTCAGATTGTTGCTAGAGGCAGCCCAAAATCCAGTCTTTTCTCAAGGACTGAGATAGGAGAGGAATTGGACATCCCGATGGAGGCGTTTGATATCCACAGGACGGCCTATGTGAATGCTGATTCCACGCATCAGGAAAATGAGGAGACGGCTGCGGCATCATCAGCTGAGAAGGAACAATGCACAGAGATTGTTGTGGTAGAAGCAAAAGAGAAGCAACACCATCAACAATAGAGTGACACCCTTTACAACAGATACGTGGTCGATGAAGATGGTATCAGAAGACCGTTAACCCAAAGAAGCCTCGAAGATTATATTCACTTTGGGGATGAAGGAGCATCTCGCCCAAGATCTCGTGGAAACAGGTTCAGGAATGAAGAGCCTAGAGCCACTCGCTTTGACATGGAGAGCCATCGAGGTCATACACACAGAAGACGCCTTTCTGATGGAGAATTACCGTTCACAGATGATGACTGGGAAGAGCGAGGAAGGGAAGGCTGTAGATGAAGGGGTAGTTCTCTTGATCCCGTATCATGGATTCAAAAATCCTATACTGGAACATAAGGGGTGCGGCCAACAACAAGACCAGGAAAGTCCTGGGAAGGTTATGTAGAAGACATTCCCCAAGGATCGTTTGTGTTGCGGAACCTTTTCTTCATGCGATTGAAGCGGATGAGTTGCTTGACATTGTCAGGCTGGACTGGTCGACGAGCAACGAGGCTGAAGGGGGGAAGATCTGGGTCTTTGTGGATAAGACGATCAACCCTTCCATTGTCAGAGTACACGAGCAACATATTACCTTTAAGTTTATTGATGACAACAACTATGTGGGGTACATTACCATGGTGTATGCGAGCTGCAGCTACACGCGTAGGAGACTGCTGTGGGAGGATATCATAGACATGTCTAACTTGATTGTCGATGCCTGCTGGATGATCATGGGTGACTTCAACATCATCCAGAATAACACGGAGAAAAGGGGAGGTACTGATCGACATTTTCAGGAGATCATGGACTTTAACTCCTTCATTCATGATGTGAACATGCATGAAGCACCCTTTGATGGTAGCAAGTTTACATGGGTGGATAAGCAGCATGGCACCCCCACAATCTGGGAGAGATTGGATAGAACCCTCCTTAATGATCCTTGGAACGTGAGAGTTCCCAAGCTGATTACTAAACATCTTACTCGCTATCGAGTGTCGGACCACTGTCCTGTGTTATACCAGCCGGGTGATAATAGCAATTTTCACAGACCCAGACTGTTTGTGTTTATGCATATGTGGTTACAGAATGTTGAATGTCGTGAGATCATCAACCGTTTGTGGAATGAGGAGTCCGTTGGTCATCCGTCTAATATCTTCTTTGATAAGATTAAGAAAGTTAGAAAGGAGCTTAAAGCGTGGAGCAAGCGTACTTATGGCAGCATAGCTCAGAAGAGGAAGGACCTGGAGGATGTGGTGCACACTACTCAGATTGCTTTCGATGACAACCCGTCTCATTTCAATGAGATGAATCTCAGGGCGGCCGAAGCTGAGCTCCAAGAGGTTCTGGATACTGAAGACAAGATTTGGAGGGAGAAATCGAGAATAAATTGGTTGAACGATGGTGAAAGAAACACTCGTTTCTATCATGCTATAGTGAAAGCCAGAACGAAGCACAACAATGTCCGTTGCTTGCGGTTGAGTGATGGTACTAAAGTGGAGGAGCCGAAGGCCATTGCCCAGATAGCTGCGGACCATTATCGCTGTTTCTATAGAGAAAGAACATCCTATGATGAAGACAAGCTGGCTGATATGCTTCATCATATTCCCGATAAGTTGTCCTTTGATGACAACTACACCTTAGCTGCAATACCAAAGGAGGAGGAGATCAGGCAGGCCCTTGATCAGATGGATCGACATACGGCGCCAGGACCTGATGGATACACTGTGCCTTTCTACACCGAGATGTGGGATACGATCCGTAAGGATTTTATGGCGTTGACTGAATCGTTTTTCAGGGGGCAAAACTGCCATCGTAGCCTTTTCTGCTGCAAAATCTTGCTCATCCCAAAGGTGGACAACCCCACAGCTATTGAGAAGGACTTCAGGCCTATATCCATTGAGAATGTTGCGGTAAGAATCGTGGCTAGAGTGATTAGTAATAGGTTGTCTCCGTTCATGCCGAGTTTGATCTCGGAGGAGCAAGCCGCCTTCATTCAAGGAAGGGAAATCACGCACCATATCCGGATGGTCAAAGAGCTTATGCATGACATTCAGCAGGGTGGTGAACATCCTAATCTTATGGTTAAGATCGACATGGCTAAGGCGTTTGACAGAATTGAATGGGACATCCTAAAGATGATCATGATGCGTTTTGGTTTCACGGAGGAGTTTTGTAATCTGTGTTTGAGCTTCTTCACGAATACCTGGGCCTCTATCTCGATCGGTGGTCAGAACGCAGGTTTCTTCCCTTTGCTTCGTGGACTCAAGCAAGGGAATGCGATCTCACCTCTCCTTTTCATTATTTTTGAAGAGCTGCTTTCTAGATATCTACATCAGCAAGATCGTTTGTTCCCTTTGGATAGATTCCGGACTAGAGGTCAGGGCACGGCCACTCTCTTCCTTCTTTATGCTGATGATATGATTCTGTTTTTGAATGCGAAGCACCAGTCTCTTATTCGTGTGAATCAAATCCTGGAATGCTACGAGGCAGCCTCAGCTCAGTTGATCAACCGTAATAAGTCCATCTGTACAGTGGGTAGCAAAGATGAGGAGACGATCATGAGCATTACTAATACTCTTGAGATCGACAACACAGCGAACTCCTTTACCTATCTAGGAGTGATGATCAAGATGGGGAGATATAGTCTTAATGATTATGAAGCTTTATTCCAGAAGATTAAGCAGAAGATCACCTCGTGGAAGTCTCGCCTTCTGTCCTTTGCCGGCCGTAAGATGCTCATAGAGCATGTGCTTTCTTCTACTACCGTACATACTGCTGCGGCTGTTGGCATCCCAGTGGGTATCTCTGACCGCATTGATGCACTTCTATCTAAATTCCTTTGGAATGATCGGGAGAATCATCATCGCAAGGCTTGGTTAGATTGGAAGAAGATTGCTCTTCCGATTGAAGCGGGAGGCCTGGGCATTCATAACACCAGGATCATCAGTGATGCGTTCGTGGCTAAAGCTAGCTGGGAGGTGATAGCCAGAGATTCCATATGGGCCAATTTCTACAGAGCCAAGTACATGAATCGTTCATTCAGCAGATCTGCCAATCATCCTAGCCACTTACGTTATAGTGATGCAGCCTCTACCTTCTGGAAGAAGATCTGGAACATGTTTCCCCAGGTATATCCTTACTGTAGATGGATCGTGGGGAAAGGTTTGATCCCTTTCTGGGACGCTTTGTGGTGTGAGGATAGACTGTTTGATCATGTGATCTATACCAGTGATAGGAATCATCAGTTTCTTGTCTGCGATTTTTGGATTGATAATGAAGGTTGGGATTGGTTATCCCTTAGACAAATCCTTGATGATGATGGCCTTCTTTTGATTAAGAAAGCTAACCAAGTGATAAACGAGGAGGATGATTATCTCGTGTGGTCGCCAGAGATGGCAGGAAGTTTTACCATCCGATCGATGAAGAAGATATTGACCAGGAACGATGATGAAGCATCGAATGTTTTTCGGCATATCTGGAACGTTGATACGCCCAAAGCCAGTTCCCTTGTCTGGAAGCTCTTTAAGGGGGTTATCCCGACTGATGATAACATTTCTCGTTGTCAAATAGCCCTCGCGTCTAGATGCAACTGTTGTGAGGAGCCCCAAGTCGAAGATTCTGATCATCTGTTCTTCCATGGACAGGTTGCGGTGTTCTTCTGGGATAGGTTTGCACACATCACCGAGAATGTCAGGCCGAACAACATTTAGGATCTTCGGAGTTGTATTTCGGTTGGCACTCTGAAGAACGTTATGTCTTGGATCGTCGCTTGTCTTGGGGTTACTATCCCTTTCTTCATTTGGAGATGGAGATGTAGAGCTCGTTATGACGGAAAGAAATTGCCTTTAGTGAAGGAGATGGCTTCTATGATAGAGCATGTTAATGCTATGATGAAGAAGAAGAGGTTCCGCATCATGGCGAATCCAGATGAGCACCGTAGACTGAATCAATCTGGGATTGAGGACCCGATTTACGTGATCAGAGAGGTGAAGCTTATCAAGTGGATTATCCCTGACTTTAATACGTTGAAGATGAATATCTCTGTTGGTAGAGGTCCTGACCGTGAAGGGCGCAAGAGGTGGTGGATGGCCAGTATTGTTCGTAACCACCGTGCAACAGCTTGTCAGATCACGAGGGCATGGCTCACGGCTGAGGATTACACCACTGCCATGATCCAAGCATGTGTGGTAGGCTTAAAGCTCGCTGAAAATCAGTACCTGAGAGTCTCGGTGATTGAGATTGATGACACTCGAACCTATCATATGTTGTGGGGTAATAACACCATCCCATGGAGATTGATCAACACTGTGAAAGATCTTAGAAACATCCTTGAGGAGGAAGCTGTCGGAGGGTCCCTGGTTCATAGCTGCGTTAACTCCATTCCCAAAGCTATTGGTAGATGGCTGAGCTGCACACCTGAGCCTATGGTGATCTCGGATTACAGTAGAATTCCTACCAGGATTCGAGGCATGATTGATCTTGAGAAGAAGGGTGTTCCGTATGTGGTTTTGAGTTACCCCAGTTAGTTGGAAGGTTCTGTTTTTCTGTGGTTGTGTTTGTTTTGATGCTTTTGCTGTAAAGGGAGGGTGTTTGATGTTTTGTCTGTGAGGGGGCTACCTGCGGTAGTACGCAGGAGCTGTATTCTGATCTTTGTTTGCTCACGAGGGGAGGGTGAGATGAATAGAGAACCTCCCGACTTAATCAAAAAAAAAAGGTTAAAAAGAAGACACTAGGAGCACCTAGGCCTCCACTTCCACTTCCCGCATTACCCGATTGGGTTCCAACTGACCTAACATACCCGTTAGGTCCTGCTTGTAGGGGAATGGCATGTTGGCTATGGGCACATAATGTACATTGCCCTATAATCATTTCTTTAGATGCAGATTATGCAGGTCAATCATACGATACCTCTTTATTTATACAAGATATTATTGAGCTGTTTATGTCTGATTGGCTGAATACATCAATGATAGAGACATGGATAAGGTGAGATCTTGTTTATACATCCATATACCTTGTGTAAGATCCGGTGATCTGGTTTCTTATATATTAATGCATACGCCTATATGTTTTGCAGCTACTTAGTCGAAGATCATTGCAAACAATTTGCATTTGATCATTTGGGATTTTTGATTCCATCATTGATTAGTTTGGTAGCTAAAGACCCTGATAATGTTCAACAATAATGTATAGATGCTTTTACAATTTTTGGTCAGCAAAAGAATACGATAATAATAGCTCCATTCAATGTCAAGTAAGTTTACTTTATTTATAATTTGGACTTAAGAAAATTCCCTTTTTATTTTGCATTTTGAGTTATTAATTGTTAACTTCTTACCTCTAGCGGTAGACATTGGGAGTTACTAGTTATTGTCCCCGGGACATTCACTGTTTATTATCTAGATCCTGTGGGGAGTACATTGAACCCTAAAATTGGACACGTAATGAGAATGCCATTATTCTGGTGAGAAATATTTCATTTTTATATTCGTTAACATATTTTATTACATTACTATTTACTTATGCAATTTACTGTGTTATATTAACATGTAGGGGTTTAGATGCATTCAAAAAGGCTGGAGGAAAGGTCCCAAGGAAAAAGAACCAGCCAATAAATTGGGAGAACGTACAAGTAAGTTCCCGACTCCCCGACTCCAATGTATATATCATTGATGTGAATTGTACTTAGTTGTATTATTTTGTATGTTTCAATTTATAGTGTGCTACACAAGACAATGGCTGGGCATGCGCATACTATGTGATGCGATTTATGCAGATGATTATCAAACATGCCGCATTGGACATCGATAGCATACATGAGGTATTATATACAGTCTCATTAGTTAGTATGAAATATATCAATCTTATTTTTATATTATTACTTATATATATACATCATTCTCTTTGCAGGTGTTTAAAACTGACCACACTATAGGTAAACGCTTAAAAAATATACATGCTCCATATACGATGGAAGCATTAAATGAAGTAAGAGAAGAATGGGCAAAAGCCATACAAGCAGTGGCAACTGTAATATATAATTGGGATGTTGATAGCGATAATGAATAATACTTTGTAAATGAATATTTCTGAATGTTAATACATGTATTTGAATGTTTCTATATGTGTGAATGTGAGAATTGAATTGATGTCTGAATGTATGTACTTGTGTGAAATTTTCCTTGTGACTTTTGCAGGTTTGCGGCCTGTTTGTAGGTTGATATCAATGGATGTCGTAAACCTGCAGTTCAGAAAACTGAACTACAGGTTCTCATCCTGCTGACCGGCCACAGCAGGCCTGCAAACTGATATGAAAAAAATATATATATAAATAGGCGTCGGTTATTTATAGAAAACCGTCAGCAAAGACCTACAGCGTCGGTTATGTATAGATAACCGACGCCTGATGTGGCCAAAGCAGTCCTGGAAATGGCGTCGGATATTCGTATCGAACCGACGCCTATTTAAACAACCAGGCGTCTGTCTTTTGGTATATAACCGACGCCAAAAGGGTTCGCGCCATAGAAAACGGCGTCATCTAGGACACTTTATGCGTCAGTTATCTACTAAAAGACCGACGCTACATGGAATATAGGCGTCGGTCTTTTAGTAAATCACCGACACAGAAAGTGCCCTAGATGACGCCGTTTTCTGTGGCGCGAACCCTTTTGGCGTCGGTTATCTACTAAAAGACCGACACCTATAGGTTAAATAGGCGTCGGTTAAAAAACCGACGCTGAAGTGTTCGACCTTTAGCGGCGCCCACATAGGCGTCGGTCGGAAACCGACGCCAAATGGGGTTAAAAGACCGACGCCAAAGGTCGTTTCTATAGTAGTGAGGCGATCATCCATCAACAACAACTTGCTTGCTGGACTTCTCCCTTCTCCTCTAGTGAAGATGATGGCCAAAGTGAGCATGAAGCCAACTACATTAAGGGAAAACTCTTTAAGGGAAAGCAAGGCTCCTCCTCTTCTACTCTGAGACGCTACAAGTGTGGGCAAAAGGGGCACTACAAAAGTGAATGCCCCAAGTCAAGAAAGTCACACCACAAGGGCAGCTCAAAGAAGGAAGAAGAGTACAAGAAGGAGAGTAAATACAAGATGAAGGACAAGAAAGAGAAGAGACACAAGAATGTAGCTCATGCAGCTTGGGAAACTTCATCTTCAAGAAGCTCAAGCTCCAAAGAAGATGGAGAGTGCCACCTTGCACACATGGCCTCTACTAGTGAAGATATTGGTGAGATGAGAGAGGCAAGTGAGGTAAGTGACTCGCCTAAATCACGCGTCCTAAATTTGGAGGCGGATTGGAGGTAGTCGAGCTTTCATATTTATAAACCGAATCCTTCTAGGCCCCCGCAACTTTGTTTACGGGGTCGAAGTAGATATACGGGGTCAAACACAGAGACAAGGGTGGCAGTGTTGAGAACCCAGAATCGACATGCTACTCTCTGACAGGTGTAAAGAGATAATAAATTCCCAAAAGGGAAACAACAAGTTGTCACAAACAAAGTAAAGGAAACTATCACCAACTGGAGCTACAAGAAAGATTTAAGGTTTTAGTCATTTAGCAGTTTTTAGGGGTTTTCATGCAACAGAAATAGAAAGATAAAACTATAGCTAGAGCAAGGTACGAAGGATAAGACTTCAGTAAAACAAGCGGTAGCAGTAACATCCTGCACCCCTCCTCTCAGAGCGGGTACACTACTACAGAAATGGTCTGTAGCATCGATTTTTCAAAGCCTGCAGCGTCAATTTTTAACCGACGCCTAGGTGGGCGTCGCTACAGAATTTGGTCTATAGCGTCGGATTATATTTAACCGACCTTACAGATTAAAACACCGACGCAAGAGGTTGTAAAAATTCTGACCTAGGCGAGAAAAAAGGAGCCTGTAAGGTCGGTTATTTCATAAAAACCGACCCTGTAAACGTTCTCGGTCGAGAAAATTATCGACCGAGAACGTTTATAGGGTCGGTTTTTATGAAATAACTGACCCTAAAGATTGAATACCATTTCAGTGGTAACTCTCGGTCGACCTAAAATATTTCGGTCTCGACCGAAAACTCTCTATAAGGTCGGTTTTATGAGAAAACCGACCCTAAAAATTGAATAAAACATTTCAGTGTAAGACTCGGTCGATGAACTTCTCGACCGATAGTATTTCGGTCGAGAAGTTTGTCGACCGAGTCTTACACTGAAATGTTTTATTCAATCTTTAGGGTCGATTTTTTCAAAAAACCGACCTTATAGAGGACATGTAGACTCGATTTTTTACAAAAACCGACGTTAGAAGTTCTATTTCGGTCAAATATTTTTTGACCAAAGAGTGTACAAATGAATTCAATCTATAGGGTCAGTTATTTAAAAAACCGACGCTAGAAGTTACGATTTTTTTAAAAAAAAATTCTGCAGAAATTGATATAGAACAGAAGAACAAGAAGATTCATATATTCTAGGAGAGGGGAGCATTTATGCTCAACCGTCACCATTCAAAATCACACATTCATAACAAAAATGATAATAAAATATCATAATTTACAAAATGATAGAGTGCAAGTCTGAGATGACATATTACAAAAGTAAAAATATGAAAGAGTACGTACTCAAACCACATACATAAATGGAGTCGACATATTTAAACCAATGCTATTTCGATTTCACTTATAAAACACTCTGACCACTCTTCTCGGAATTCATTCAAGTCCACATGTGTGTAAGGCTGAGTTGTAAAGATCTGTAACAGAAAATGCACATGCTAATATTTTATAAAAATGACAATCACTTGTAAATTTATGATGTTATTCTTTATTACCTGACTTATAGTTTGAATGTCATGTGATGCTTGTTTGAAAATAGCTTGCATGTATTTCATTACATAGTAGCCACAAGCCCAGTCATTATTTTGCATAGGACACTACAAATAACGAATTATACTTAATGTTAGTAAACTACTATAAACAACAGTTGAGATAAGACTATAAGAGTTGATATATTAGAATTGAAAAATTAATACATATAAGACTAAGTAGTTGTCAAAGTAGCTACCTTGACATTTTTCAAAGTCAATGTCTTTAATTTTGTGGGTATTTGTCCTCCAGTAATTCCCAATGTCTATCTCTGAGTAAGAATAAAACAAACATTAAAATAAATAGTTTCATTCATTATTAAAATTATATTGAATAATAATACTTACTGGACGTTAAAAGGAATTAGGATAATTTCCTTCCCCTCACTAGCAAAATATTTGAATGCATCAGAGAAGTAGTCATTCACTTCCTCAATATTATTTGTCTCCACCTGACTAGTGACCGAAGGAACTAAGAATGCAATATTATTTGTCATTGAACTAAGAATTCATGGGAACACACACTTCAGTTATAAGCATTCATGTAGCAACTTTCAGTTCCATTCATTAATCTCTTTTTACATCCACACACAGGGGTGTACCCCTAAACAGTAACTAAACAAAGGGGTTGGTGTACCCCTAAATATGCACATAATTTAAAAAACTATTAATACAGACAAGTCTAGATAGATAGACAACTAAATACTACACTAACATGGTCCCGCATCAGTAACTTCGAGGACTTATCATTGTGGTGATCTTCTCCTGAAGTTCAGAATAGAAAGCAACTATGAGTATTGATTGCTTTCAGACAAAAATTGTAAACACAGATTTTTTGTCTTGACAATTATATTTGTTAATTGGACTTACCGTGGTCTTTTTGATGATGAAGCTGTGTCACGAAGCTCCTCACTGTATTTAGAAGAATCCGAACTGACAGGGGCCTCAGATTCTGATTCCTCATAGATGATATCTGACGCCGTGCGCTCATACCGCAGTAGATGATCGGGGGTCTCGCAGTTGTTGATGGTTATCCAAACTCTGATGGAATTATGGCCAACTGGACGGAGAAAAAGCCTGTTGTAATGGACCACATGCATCTCTCCAATCCAATCACACCAACCAGATTTTGATACAAGATTTCCCGCCAAATCATACTCAACCTCGATAACATGTGAATAATTGCCAAAAGTTATGGTCACTTTACCAGGCATGTAGTGTCTCTCTTTTAGAAAACACCAATGTTTGGGTATGACCAATTGGTTTAAGGAACGATCATCTAGGATGATGTCCAATTGTTCTTCAATAGGGAACGTTAACATTGACATAGAGGCCCAGTTCATAGTGACTGTTGTGGGTGGACAGAGACTGCATAATATTAGTATTAACAAAGTGTAAGTACATATAACGATGTTATATATTTTCAGAATAAGTTGTATAACATCAGTTAACCTTTTATTTCTTGTCATAACCAACTTTATTATATAACATCAGAAAATACTTGTACAAATTAGCAAAGTAAGGCCGTTTCCAACAGTCCAAAGATTGAAATCATTATAATATTCAGAACTATTTGTGAACATTACAGCAAATATGATTAAAACATTTATAGCTCCAACATAAATAAGTTCCAGCTCCATCTCGGTCGACAATTAGTCGACCGAGAGACCACTTGCACGTAACGTCCAGGTCCACTCTCGGTCGACAATTTGTCGACCGAGAGTGGACCTGGACACTGTGCGTAGGTGGTCTCTCGGTCGACTAATTGTCGATCGAGACGGACCTAGAAGTAGCAATGGCGGCGGGCGGGAATGAAGGGGAACAAGGAACGAAGGAAGCTCGAACTTACTTGAAAATGGCAGTGAGCTTCGTGGAGGAAGAGACGAACTTCACTGAGAGGCGACGACCTTCATGGAAGAGTGGAAGGCGGTGACGACGAGCTTCACGACAACAAAAAGTTTCACGGCAATGAAGAGATCTTCACGGCAACGACGGGCTTCATGGAGGAAGAGTGGAAGGCGGCGATGACAAGCTTCACGATCCTCTTCGCGGCGACGATGAGCTTCACGATCCTTTTCGCGGCGACGACGAGCTTCACGATCCTTTTGGCAGCGTGGAGAGGAAGCAACGGCTTCACGAAGAAGTGTTCACAGCAAAGGCAGAATGACAAAGTGAAAAGGGGTTTCGCGGTGCCGCGGGAGAGAGGTTAGAAAAGAAAAAAGGGTTTCGCGGGGGAAAAGAACCAAAAACGGACTCTACAGATAAACGGTGCCCGTGTCGGGTTGTTTAATATAAATCAAACACAAACTCGATCGACTAATTTGTCGACCAAAACTACCTATAGGGTCGGTTATTTGATAAAACCGACGCTACAAGTGCTAATACGAAGAAATCTGGCTCGTTTCGGTCGACGATTTGTCGACCGAACAGGAGCAAAATTTCCTTCGTACAAGCACCTCTAGGGTCGGTTTTTTCTAATAACCGACCCTATAAGGGGTCTCGATCGACAAATTCGTCGACCGAGGAGCTCTAAAGTGCTTCCACAACCCTAATAATTATGTTATGTGAAACTTTAATATATGGTGATGTCGTATGAAACCCTAATATGGGATAATGTTATGTGAAACCCTTATATGGAATGATGTTTTGTGAAACCCTAATATGGAAATGTTATGTGAAACCTTAATATAGGGTGGTGTTGTGTAAAAACCCTAATATGGGATAATGTTATGTGAAATTTCAATATGGGATGATGATATGTGAACCCTAATTGATAAAGATGGGAAACTCTAACCCTAATGAGGGAATAGAGATGTTATTTTTGTATTGCATGATGTTGATATGAAATTGATATGGTTGATATGAAATTGAGATGATTGTGTAACAAATATCCTGAATACCTTGGTCAGATGACCTGAAGGTAATAGTTACCTGATAAGTGATAACCATGTTTAGTGATGAACTAAGGGTTTGAATACCCAGAATCAGAAAATGTGATGATGGTGGTATTGAGGGATGTGAATTCCCAACAATGAGACAAAAGATTGAGATCCCAATGCTTTATAACGTTTTGAAAAGTACTAAACTCTATTCAAAAATTCAGTCGGTCGACTATTTGTCGAACGAAAGAGCTCTAGGGTCAGTTATAAGGAAAAAACCGACCCTAAAGTCATCCTCGGTCGACAATATTGTCGACCGAATTAAGTACCAAGTGTGTGTGTATGAGATTAACCAAGTGATGCTTTGTCAAATTTAGCCATAATTTATTTTTCAATCATTTGAAATAACAATATTCTTATATAAAATGTATATGTCCAAATGAAGCCATGGAAAACACTTTTATTCATAACAATTTAATGCCCATACACTTTATAAGATGAAACATGATATACTAGCTTTATAAAAAGATATACATTACATCATTACAAAGATATCTCATAATCTCACTGGAAAGACCGAAGGATTACATCAATGTCTGGGTCTTTTCCAAGAAAGGGCTCAGCTCCATAATATTTGACCAGTGTCTGCTACTCCAAGGCACCTGTCATGGTTAAGGCATAAGCCTCCAAGAAGGTGGGAACACGATCAAAGTGAAAGTTGGCAGCAATGTCTTGAAGTTGAATTGGGGAAAACTGAGTATGTGTGAGATCAGGAGATGGTGGAGGTGGAGTTTGATAGTAGTTGTAGGAAGGATTGTAGGGATTTATCATGCCATGATTAAGGGAATAGGGATATTCATCAGGTTGGTTAGGAGAGAGAGTTTGCATCCTTTGGTTTAAATAAGTCATGGCATTGTCATTCCTCGGTCGACAAATTCGTCGACCGATATGTTTCGGTCGACAATATTGTCGACCGAATGGGCTTCTAAGGTCGGTTATTAAGAAAATACCGACCCTAAAAGCTGCTTATACACATGAAAACTGACTCTTTATCGGTCGACAAATTTGTCGATCGAGAAATGCTCTAAGGTCGGTTATAAGTGCAAATCTGACGCTAGAGGTGCTTATACATGCGTGAACTATCTGGATCCAGAATAGATATCGGTCGACGAATTTGTCGATCGAGAAAGAGCCAGATTTGCTTCGCATAAGTACCTCTAGGGTCAGTTTTAAGGAAAAAACCGACCTTAGAGGTACTTATCGGTCGATGAATTTGTCGACCGAATGAATCGGTCGAACTATTTCTCGACCGACGAAGGCTCTAAGGTCGGTTATAAGTGCCAATCCGACGCTATGTGTGGTTATTACATGCGTGAACTATTTGGATCCAGAATAGATATCGGTCGACGAATTTGTCGACCGAGGAGCCCTGTAGGGTCGGTTATAATGTAGAATCGACCCTATAGATCGAGGCGGGAAGCCAAAACCAAGCAAATTTTTGCCGCCGGAAAAATTGTCTATAAATTTGCTTATTTTAGAAAAATCGACCCTATAGAGAGGTACTACAAGGTCGGTTATTTTAAAAACAGCGACTCAAAAGGTCTTAAGTGGTGCCCGCGTTTTTTATAGACATATAAGATCGGTTATTTGGAAAACCGACCCTATAGAGATACACTACAAGGTCGGTTATTTTAAGAAAAGCGACCCAAAAGGTCTTAAGTGGTGCCCGCATTTTTTATATACATATAAGGTCGGTTATTTTGAAAACCGACCCTATAGAGTTACACTACAAGGTCGGTTTATTGAAAAAAACCGACCTAAGAGGTCTTAAGTGGTGCCCACATTTTTTTAGACATATAAAGTCGGTTATTTGGTAAAACCGACCCTACATGTAGTGACGTTATAACCCATTTTTTTACTAGTGGCACCTCTAATCAAGCATCAACACCCCTCTCGAGGCTGTTGGACTTAAGTTAGAGTGAAATGTTACTGAAACAACTTCGTTCCAGGCACTCTCGTACTCCAGAATCGGACCAAACACTAGAGCCACAACACAACTCTCAAAGCTGTTGCGACGGGAAAACACGATTCGGTAGCTAAGCGAAACGCGATTCGACATGCAAGCTAGAGTTCAGATATCAAACATAGCAGTCATCCACAATTTTGCACCAAACATAGAGCAGCAAGTAATTAAGCTTTTCCATCCCCATAAACAATAAAGGTCTTAATACATTGCATAAGTAAGGAAATAAATAACAGAATTAAAGATAAATGTCTCCTTCTTGATGTAGAAGGGCGACAGTCTACTGCGGCTCTCCAGCCCGATACCGGTTAGGAGCCTAGCCCGATACAGCCGTGTCGGGCGGCACACCCTCTCGGGCGACATGTTGTGACGGCCATCTGTATCGATCAAGGACCCTGGCCGATACGCTCCTGTCGAGCGGCGCATCCTCTCGGGCGGCACGCATGACGGGTTAAGCGTATCGGGTTCGATATCGTGTCGGGCATGGAGCGGCACGTTCTACTATCGGGCACTAGTGTCGCTCGACCACGTTGGCCGATATCGGCCTACAGTGTCACCCGGGACGGTCCTAAGTGAACTATCCCCTCCCTCTCAGGACGAGGAAGAGCTCACCTAGTGTTTCCCGACACAAACACTCAGGCGCGATACTTCTGCTCTCGCAGCTTCCTCCGAAGATTTGCTCAGGGTTCCGACTGTGCGAACTGTCTTTTCGGCTTCCTGTAGCTGCTATTTATAGGCTTGGGGAAAGTTATGGTGCTCGAAGCACCACGTGTCCTCCTTATTCGCGGGTCGGTGGACGGCTGATACTGGTATCGCTCGGCACGGGGGTGTCGGCTATCGGTCACGTGACGGGTGGCGCGCCTGCCGGTGGGTGGATGTGTCGCCCAACAAGCTTGGGTTGTCGTGGCGAGTTTGGCTCCCTATCGGGTAGAAGACGTGTCATCCGTCAGTTTCTTCTTGCGCGGCATCCCTTTGTGGTGCGTCATTGTGTCGCTCCACCCTGTCGGGCAGAGGTCGTATCGGGCGTCAGGAAGGCCGAAGCAGACTTGGACTTATTTTTGGGCCGGGACGGCCTTATTGTACCAAAATGAGGAGAAACTCTGCAAAACATGGAAATATTGTATTAAGAGCGTTGCTTGGCCAATTATTGTGAAAGTACTAATAAAAGAGAGGAAAATAGCAGAAAAGGGCAGTTTTGATAATAGAAAAAAGGGCAAAAACATCACAAAAATTGGTGTTATCAGTAAGCTTGCATGAGTTATCCAAGGAAACTATTATTGACATGCTTATTTCTACTCGTTCATCTTTTGCTAAGTGTAAATCTAAAGAAAATGGTTAGAAAAAATCATTGAAGATCTATATGCTAAACTTGAAATTCTTGAATTCAATGAGAAAACCAATCTTGAGGGTTATGATAATTGCAAGAGAAATACCTTGATCTTGAGATCCAATACAATGGGGTTGAAGTTGAGAATGCTATCTATCTTAAAAATATTGAGAATCTTAAGGAAGAAAACCAAAATTGCCTTGAAGAACTTGAAATAGTTAAACCTAAAAATGTTGAATTTAAGCTCCTTATTGATGCTCATAGAGAAGAAAGAGATGTATATCCTAAATAAATCCAACTGGTTAAAACTGAAAATTCTAGGTTACTTGTTCAAGTAAATGATCTATTTTCTAGACCTTTATTGCCTAGTGTTAATTTCACTTCTATCTCTCTTGAAAATGATTCATATTTAACTAAAGTTTTTGTCTTGAGGCTGATCTTGTGCATTCAAGGGATGACATATCTAGTTTATCTTCTACCATTGTTTCCTTAAATGAGGATAAACATAGATTGAGAGCATCCCTATAGAAATTCCTCAAAGGGAAGAACTCCATAAATGAAATCCTTGACCATTCTACCAAACAAAGTGGTACTAGTGGTTTGGAATTTGTAGGGGGGGCATCAAAGGGCAAGAGCAAAGCCAAAGGTAAGAAAAAGAGCAAGGAGACCTCTTTCTTTGTAGGAGAGTCTTCCCACACTAAGAATTCTATGGTTTGTTCTTTTTTGAAAATATGATGATCATTACTCTACTTATTGTCCTTACTAGCCTAAGGGCACCAACCCAAAGGTGAAATGGGTCCCCAAGCTACCTATGGATCCCAAAGTTTGAGTTGGGAACCGAAATTCTCCTTTCATGCTGGAAAAAGAAAGATGAATTGTTGATAGTGGTTGTACTAATTATATGACAAGTGATATAAGCCATTTCAACAACTTCACCAATAAGAAAGGAGGATCGGTCACCTTTGGAGACAACAAGAAAGGTAAAGTCATAGGTGAGTGTGATGTAGGTGAATCCTTATGTATCAATAATATTCTCTTTGTGGATGGCCTAAATCACAATTTAATTAGTGTTAGTCAATTATCTGACAATGGTTACCTTGTGTTATTTACTTCCTTTGAATGCTTGATTCTAGATTCCCTCACCTACCAAGTTATATATAAGGGAATGAAAACTGGTAATCTTTATGTTATTTTTCTTGACTCTATTAATCCTATTGTTGGTAGATGCCTATTAGTCAACTCAAATGATATTTCTCTTTGGCACCACCGGCTTGGTCAGGTAAATATGCATTAGTGGAAGAAGTTGAGAAAAAAGGACTTGGTCAAGGGACTTCCTAAATTGGATTTTGAAAAGGATGAGGAATGCCAACCTTGTACCCAAGGAAAGAAAATCAAATCCTCCTTCAAATCCAAAGGAGTCCTTAGTACAAAGAGAGCTCTTGAGCTTCTTCACATTGATCTATTTGGACCAATGAGAACTCAATCGCTTTGTGGTTCCAAGTATTACCTTATTATTGTAGATGATTTCTCTAGATATACTTGGACATTCTTTCTCATTTCTAAAAGTGATATTCTTGATTTTTTTCTCTAGTTTTTGTAAACGAGTTGAGAATGAAGCTTCTTGTCTCAATGTTTCCATCTGTAGTGACCATGGGGGAGAATTTGAAAATGAGCTTTTTGAGCATTTTTGTCAAGAATCTGGTTATGCACACAACTTCTCTTCACCTCAAACACCTCAAAAAAATGGGTTTGTAGAGAGGAAGAATAGGTCTTTATAGGAGATGGCTAGGACCATGCTTCTAGAGTATGACACTCCTATGAAGTTTTGGGCTGAAACTGTCTGTACCTCATGTTTTATGAAAAATCAGGTTTTTACTCATCCTTCTTTGAAGAAAACCCCCTATGAGATATTGCATGGTAGCAAGCCTTCTATTGAGTATTTCCATATTTTCATATGTCCTTGGTTTGTTTTAAATACAAAATATTCTCTCGACAAGTTTGATCTAAAATCTTATAAGGCTTTCTTTCTTGGCTATATCACTACTAGCAAGGATTATAGAGTTTTTAATATTGATCTTGCTAAAGTAGAAGAATCCATAAATGTTAAGTTTAGTGAGAATAACCCCTCTATTCCCAAATATATTGTTCCAAATGATGATGTTTAAGGTGAAGTAATTCCTATTCTAAAAGATCTCAACATCACCCAAAAGGAAAGAGAGGTGGCCACTCAAGAAGAAGAGAAAGATGATGAGAAGAAGGATCCAACCCCCAGTTTTCAAAGAATCATCCAAAGGATCTGATTTTAGGTGATCCATTTGAAAGAGTGAAGATGTGGGCTGCATTCAACAAAGAACAAGCCAAGAGTGCCTTCATCTCACAACTTGAACTAAAGAACGTCAAGAAAGCTCTTAGGGATGAAGAATGGATCCTAGATATGCAAGAAGAGTTGGAGCAATTTGAAAAGAACAATGTTTGGACCCTTATTCCCAGAGAAAGTGATAGAAAGATCATTAGCACCAAATGGGTCTACCACAACAAGCATGATGAAAGTGGCAAAGTGGTAAGGAACAAAGCAAGGTTAGTGGCTCAAGTCTACAATCAACAGGAAGGTATAGATTTTGATGAGACATAGGCACCTATAGCTAGACTTGAGTCCATTCTTATGTTGATTGCATTTTCTAGTTATAAATATTTTCTTCTATATCAAATGGATGTTAAAAGTGCATTTTTGAATGGTACACTTGAGGATGAAGTGTATGTTGCACAACCTCTGGGCTTTGAACATGATAGTTTACCTAACCATGTTTATTTGTTGCAAAAAGCTCTCTATGGACTCAAACAAGCTCCAAGGGATTGGCATGAGAAATTAAAGAACTTTGTGTTAGAACGTGGGTATATCATGGGCAAAGTGGATTCTACCTTTTTTCTAAAGCACACTTCTAACAATTTTTGTATCATACAAATATAAGTTGATGATATCATTTTTGGCGGAACTAACCTTGATCTTTGCAAAGAATTTAGTGATCTTATGCAGAGTGAGTTTGAGATGAGTATGATGGGTGAACTCATGTTCTTCCTCAGCTTTCAAATCAAGTAAACAAAATATGGGAACTTCATCAACCAAGGAAATGACACAAGTGACCTACTTAAGTGCTTTGGGATGGAGAACACCAAGCTGATGGACACACCCATGTCAAACACCGCCAAACATGACAAAGATGAAGAAGGTGTAAAGGTAGATGAGAAGCTCTATAGAATTATGATTGGAAGTTTACTTTAATTAACTACCCTTAGACCTGATATAATGTTTAGTGTTGGCTTGTGTGCTTGATTTCAGTCAAATGCTAAGAAATCACATCTTATAGTTGTTAAGAGAATTTTAAGGTACTTAGCCAAAACCCAAATTTCAGAGTATGGTATCCCATGTCAAGGGAATTTACTCTTACTTCTTATAGTCATGAGAATTATGTAGGGTGCTTGATTGATAGAAAGTGAACAAGTGACACTTGTTTCCACCTAGGACCATGCTTGGTGTCTTGCTTCTCCAAGAAATAGAGAACAGTGGCATTATCAACCAGCGAGGCTGAGTATAAGGAGGTGGGATCACCCCCTTACTAAAAATTGGAAGAATAAAACATCCATTGCAAACACACTCAAAGGTATGCTAAAATAGGTGTAACATTTTCAAATTTCAATAAATGGTATTCAAAACAACCAAAGTATAGTAGTGGAATAAAAATGTTGACTATATTAAATTTATCACAAGGTTATTATAAAAGTACATCATAATATCCCATAAGGGTTTACATGTATGATACAACATAAGTATCTAAGTAGTGGGAAATCTAAACCATAACAATTTTGTCTCCAAGCTTTAACTCCTTAAGCTAGTCCAAAACTTCATGCCTTATTATCCAAGTCCTTCACCTAGGGTTGGAAGCAAACCCCAACAAGAAGAGAAAGTAGATGACATCAGCAAAGGCCGGTATGTGCATACTAAATAGGAAATTGAGCAACAAATGGAAAAAGGGACATCAAATATAAAAGCCTTCCCATAGAAAGGATAAGGACCGCCCAAATGGGTATCAATAAAAAAGGAATTGAAATCATATGATAAAAAAAGAATACTTGCCATTAATAAAACATAAAGATTATGCCACACAAGCACATGTAAAGAATTAGGGCACACACCCCATATCACCAACCTGTATGCATGTGAGATAAACATAGCCCTAGAACAATATAAACACAAAGGAGGCCAAGTCTCATAAACTTGAAATCTGATAGAGAAAGGAATATCGCCAATCTCCCAAATATATTAAACATGGGCCAAGAATCACACATCTTGCCCTAGGTATGAGGTTCCTTTCCATCATAAAAGAACAAAAAATATCACTTTTGCTCAGTAGGAAATAACACATCTTCCATAAAAACCAATGCAATTACACTACTCTAGTGCTATTGAATCACATAGCATGTTAAATGTAGAGGCAAGTAGTAAGTATAGTCAGAATATATAAACTAGTCACCACATAAGTGACCAACATACACATCCACCTCATAAGTGGGAAAAAGACATCACATGTTATCTTTTAGAGTTCCATCATGAACAAAGCATAAGATAAGAGTTCAAAAGAATATCCATGATCACATGATCAATATCAAATAACGTAGTTCACATGAACCATGATTTTCAAAAGAAAAGACATTGTGTATAGGACAATGTCTATAGGACAAAGAGAATGAATAAGCATAGGTGAATTGCTCAACATAGAAGAATAGGGGATACATCATACATTTAGTGTGAAGAATTAGAAATTGCTCAATATACAAATAATATGGGATGCAATCATACTTCAATTTTAGATTCTAAACAGTCCA
The DNA here is from genome assembly GCA_963693085.1 of Alisma plantago-aquatica. Lineage (NCBI taxonomy): Eukaryota > Viridiplantae > Streptophyta > Magnoliopsida > Alismatales > Alismataceae > Alisma > Alisma plantago-aquatica. The sequence continues at coordinate 361,556,910 of OY856409.1, read as the reverse complement.
AATTAGTACTAGATCCAAGCCTAGGCCTCCAAAAAACCTCTATGGAAGGTGGACAGGTCCAATAAGTAAGGTTCCCAAGCTTAGAGAGGTTGGTTTCTTCCAACAAAGCTCCTATCTCGAGAAAGAAGCACCTTCTCCACTTTAGAGTTGAAAAACCCTAACAAAAGAACATGGAGATGAGGTTTTTATGGGTTCTAGGTGGGGTTCACCATGGAAGACCAGGGTTCCAACCTAGAAGAAGGTGTAAGGAAGACTAACAACATGAAAATAGGGAAGGAAAGGAGGATATTTACTACCTTTGGTCAAAATCAACAAGGAGGAGCTTAAGAAATCCTAAATAGAGAAATTTGGAACCCTAGGAGCCTTATTCACCAAGGTAGGCACCTCCTTTTACCTTGGTACAACACCTTTGTGACAAAATAGAGTAGGAATGATTTTCTCAGCTAGAGGAAATTGGGACTTGGGAAGGGGTAGATATGGCTATATAAAGAAAGAGGTCAAGTATGAGGTGTCTATGAGACTTTCCATGTGTCATGTATAAGGGTGTCCATGGACATGCAAGCCTTTATGGATAAGGAATAATTCAATAATGAGGTGTCAAGTTACTTCCATGTGTCCAATGCTAAGGGTGGCTATGGACATGCAAACCTTTATGGATAAGGAAGAAGTCAAGCATGAGGTGTCTATGGAGATTTCCATGTGTCCTTAGCCTAGGGATTTCATGGACATGCAAGAGGACAGATCATAGAGGCTTATTGAATATCAAATTTTGGTTTATTTACACTTATAGGCCATCCCAACCGACCTCCAATCAAACAAATAACCCCATTGGTTGATAGCTTCTAAAGATAAGCTCATTTATAAAGAGAATAATCCCTATAATGCCCTTGGAAAATAACACCTTCAAACCAAGGTGCAACTAGGTGCCCCATGGTTAAAAAACTAGATAATGGTAAGGGAATATATAAGGATTATAATACATGTGAAAATTTGCAAAGAAAACCTCCCAATTGGGTTAAATTGCAGAAAAGTCCAGAATGTACCTAAAATTGCATGACTTGCACAAACAACATCCAAATTGGACCAAACTTCATACACAAGTTATCTTTGATGTGTTGAATATGAATTTTCCATTATTTACATATTTTGAAGTTATATAATCACATTACTCATTACTTATGCCTTTTACTCATTCTCTCTCTCCTAACCTTATCTTAATATTTCAAGGTTGTCCAAATTAGATAAAATTTGACATGTAGGCTAATTTTGATATGTAGATTTAAAATTTGAGTTTTTGTTTCCACTTTTGATACTTATTTTTATGATATATGTCATATGGCCCATTATCTAAATCATTCATCCAATTAAGTTCCTAATCTTCATATTACCACCAAAATGAGTTATGTGGCATATTTTATGTTTCCATTATTAACCTAAGACTAATGTTAGAAAATTAGGTTACATTAAGGTGATCTATACATGCATTATCTCATTGGGATTATACTAAACATATATTTAGGTCTAACCTTCAACCTTGTTTGGCAAAGTCCAAAATGTCAACTTCTAGGGTTGGGTCCGATCTAGTATGTTACAACACACCACCCCTTAAAGGGATTTCGTCCTCGAAATCAAAATATCCACATATAAGGAAACAACTTATTCACCACCCCTTAATGGATTCATATTATTAATTCAAAACTATTCTTTAGGTACAAAAGGTTCAACTACACTTCCTTACATCCAACTACATAAGCATCATGCAAAAAAAAGGAAACATAACTTGTAAAGACTGACTATGATCTATGGGTTAACTTGCTCTTGTCTATCCTCAAACAAGTATTTACACTTGGGAGACTAGTTCAACATATTAGGGTCCCTAAAGATAAATCATATAGATGTTTAAGGCTACTATTGCCTAAAATCATGCTATTTTGAACAATTCATATTAGCTCATGCCACGTCGGTATCATATGGATTCGGGAGTCCTCGTAAACCAAGCTAGTGGTGTGGAGGAAAATCTTGCCAGCCCCCGAACCCTGATCCTTTTTAGACACCTTTGCTTTCAATTTCATGTCCTAGTAGCTCCCTGTTGTGTATTTTCTACATCATCTTTTCACTTGATATCACACACAAATTTGGTTCATTTTGATCTCACTTAGCCTCCTTTCATATTAATCTTGCTATTTTTTTATTAGTTTACTTATCGCATGATGTGCATTGTAGAGATGTTCTAAAAGGATTGGTTTTGGGATTTCCTGACTCAAATTTCACGTTATTTGGACTTCCCCACGTACATTCAGCTATTAGGAGCTTAATTCTACTGAAACAACACTTTGCAGATGTGTTTGATAAAGACATGACGTGCAAGATTCCAGAAGACCATTTGTTCACCCAACACGTCGTGTCTTTGTCTTGTTCTGCACTTTCTGGAAACACGCACGGCATGTTCATCCTTGAACACGACGTGTGAGTTTCCAGAAAGTGTAGAACAAGACAAAGACACGACGTGTTTTAGTCAACACGTCGCGCACCCAGGAGCGTCGAGCAGACCAAAAGATTTTGGAAAGTCGCACGGCGTGCATTAATTCTGCACACGACGTGCATTAATTCTGGAGCAACTGTCGAAGACTTTGCACGACGTGTACGAGAAACACACGTTGTGTCTCTATCAGTTTCAAAATTTCAAAAATTTTGATCCCCTATTAAAACAAAGAGGGAACTTATTGGGTGGTTATCACTTGTCATAATTCAAAGGTCATCCCAGAGCAGGTCTAGAGCAAGCGAGGGTGATTTTGGGTGGAAGAAGGTGGTTTCTTGCCAAATAACCCCCATTCTTCTTCTCTTCTTCTCCATTTTCTTCTCTGGAGATGTAGTAGAGCTTCTTCACTCCACAACGCTTCTCGGGAGGGAAGTTTTTCTAGTTTGGAGCAGCTTCAGGAGTGGGATTTCATCCTCAAGTCATAATTCTACCTTTCTTGGGTTACACCTTGGGATTACTTAGCTTTTCCTTCTCTAAATCATGTTGAATTCTAAAAATTCTACACATTTCCTACTATACACATTCATGGACGAGTAGTTTCCTTTTCTTAGACATGGGAGAGTAGCTCCCATGTCATAGCATGTTTGGAACATGGTAATTTCGTACTAAATACTATGTTGCTTGTTTTTCCACCTTGCGAGTATCAGTTTCTTCCTTTCTGTATGTATGGCTGGCCACCTTATGTGTATGTTTTATGCTCTTTTTGCTTGATCTGAGAAGATAGGTGGGAGAGTAAGGAGGTACTCTCTTGGAAACTCCTTCTTTACCACGAGAGTGGAAATTATAGAGTTGAGGAGTAGGTTTGTGATCCAAAATGAAATTCATACATGGGAATGTTGAATTGAGTTAGGATCGTTGTACTTGAAATGAGAGGTGAAGTACAACATACAACTCTCTTTTAAAACAAGTTCTTAGTATGTTTAAATTTCAAGCTCCTATTTTATGTTGTGATATGTTGGTGAAATCTTAGGTCCAAGATCCTTCCATATTTGAATCTTAACCTTTCTTAAGTGATAATTTACTATTTTGTTTTATATCTATAATTTAGTTGTTCTAATCAAATCATATTGTGTACAATGATCTAGATTATTGAAAATCATTACTCTTGTGCCTAACTAACCAACGCTCCTTGTGTTCGACCTCAACTACAACCACTCTCGTATACATGTGGGATATAGCTAGTTGAGTAAAAGATCATTCTTATGATTGAAACTCATTAGTGTAACAAACCAACATGTTTTTGGCGTCGTTGTCGAGGAGCATTGGTATTGCTGTTAGAGCAAGAGTTGTTGATATGTAAGCGAGACTATATCACAACCATCATATCCATAAATCACAATTCATCATGATCATCATAATTTGTTGTATCCTTTATGTTTGTTTTTGTATCTCACTCACCTTGTTTATTTGCAGGAGCATAAGGGGTGTTCATAAAAAGATCCTTTACCCATGTATATATCTACATTTAGAAAATGAACACATCATTTGCAGCCTTTATGGAGCAAGAAGGAGTGAAACCCAAACATGTATGGAGGAATCACAACCCACAAAACCATCATCCATGTCACCATCAACCAAATGACATTCACCCATGCCACCTTCATCCACATCACCTACATATGCACCGCCCTCATCCATGCATCCTTCATCCACACCACCATCATTCACACCTAATACACCACCAACACCCATACCACATTCTTCCACATCCTCATATCCACCACCTTCATCCATACCACATACACCACCACCATCTATGCCACATCCACCTAATCCTCCAGATCCACATGAAGAACTAGTCAAGGAGGATTACCTTCCTCTTAAGGACTACTTTGGTACAACTACAATGCACATGAGTGAGCCTATTAATATTTTAGAATTTTAGGTAGAGGATTTTTTTATCAGCCCAGCCATCATACAATTGCTACAGCTGAATGCATTTGGATGGACACCAATGGATGATCCAAACCTCCACATTGCTGAATTTTTGCATTTGTTAAGCACCATAAAGATATATGGAGTTCCTACTAATGGTTTACGCCTAATCCTTTTTCCATTCTCTCTTAGAGATAGATCTAAAGCATGGCACTATACTTTGCCAAAGAAGTTAATTAACACTTGGGAGGAGCTACTAAAGGTCTTTTTGGTAATACATTTTCCACCTAGAAAAACTTTACAGCTGAGGAGTCAACTCATCAATTATTCTCAAAGGGATGGAGAGACCTTGTATGATACATGGGAGAGGTTCAAAGATCTTTAACATATTTTTCCACATCACGGTCTAAGCAATTGGCTTCTATTTCAATCTTTCTATAATGGTTTATGCTATAATACAAGGATGTCTATTGATGCAGCTGTAAATGGAGCTATAATGAACAAATCTTTTGGAGAAGCCTATGCTATGATTGAAGATATGGCAACAAATCATTGTCAATGGAGTCCGACTACAATCTACCACCCATCCTTTTCACATGCTACTTCCAAAATGCAAGTGGAATATCACACAGTTGGTGCTATAGACTTGGTTGCAGCATGGCTAGACACTTTGTCACAAAGGTTTGATAATCTAAGCACACAACTAATTCAAATAGCCAACAATATTTGTGATGCATTTGGGTTGCTTAGACACTCATCTTCTACATGTTATGCTTTTTCTATATATTCTCCAATGGGCTACACTCCACCGAACTTCTACAACAATATCAACCTAAATTTCATTTAGCCACAACAACCACAAGTATCTTCCAACTTAGAGTCCATGCTTGCAACATTTATTTCAACTGAAATGCAGCAAAATGAGGAGTCCCATCAACAAAGACAATCAATGAAGGGTTCCATTTTCCAACTCTCTTCTAAGGTGGACGATATTTCCACTCATGCACACATCTTAGAGAAACAAATTGCCCATCAAGCTCTTTCTAGAAAAGATGCATTTCCACCTTTCTTGCCTAGTCCAACGGAGATGAATCCTATATATTTCAAGCCAGTGACATTTAAGAACGATGTTGTTATAGAGGTATATCCTTCAAAGTATGATGATGTTGATATCCATGATAATTATGAAGCTACAAATCAAGGGGAGAAAGCTACAACACATGATCTACTTTTCAATTTTTTAAGCAAGCCACATGTCCTTCCTCCTAATACTCTAGATGACACATTGCTTTATAATGAGAACACTCTTCCCAACTCATATTTTGATGATGGTTCAAAGGAGAATGAAAATACAAATAGTATTGGTGTACAAAAGACTATTCTTGTTGTAGCTCATAGGTGCTTTTGCTTGCCCCAAATCAAGGACATATTTTCAAGGAGGCATCAATCTTTAGCACAATAATTTCCAGCCTCAAATCAAAGCAATGGACCTCCATCTTCATCATTCACCATGACATGTATCCAGTTGCAATCTTCTTGAGTTTGTTATATGCAATGAGAACACTACAAATTTCAAGCTTAGAGGGAGAGGAACCAGTCGGTAGTGTAGTTTTATTTCCCTTTTAGCATCTTTTTCTTAGCTATTATTTTCAGTTCTGCTCTTCTAGTGGCAAATCTAGTATGATATGAGTTTTATCTTTTATATGTGGATAGAACTCCTATGTTTAACTGATTGTCCTCTTTTGATGAGAAATATCACTTGAAGAAATTGTAAAAGGCATGCATTAATCAAATGAAACCTTTTGTCCATCAACATGTGCTTAACTCTGGTTTATGCTTCTAGCCTGAACATTCATCTTTCACATCCCTGATTGCTTAAAACATGTAATGGTTTCAATTTTTGTGAATAAATCAACTTTACAACATCATCTGGAATATGGGATGCCCTTGCCAAGATCTTAGTGCATTTCCAACCACTCTTTCAAAGAAAAAATTTCAAAATAAATGAATGAAATCTAGCTAATGTTGCAATTTAGTTGACTCTCCTATGTTTTAGAAAAAAATTAAAATTTCTTTTGGCTTATCTCATCTTTATACCCCATAAAAGATGGATAAACTGCCCACATATCATGCTAGCCTAGTGTAAGTCTGATCTGGCCATGATGGTGAGGTGGCATGTCTTAAAAGAGGGTAAAATACCCCAACCGACAATCCAAGTGTGCATAAGCCTACATTAGCAGCTGAGTGTCGGATCTCATAATCCATTATCATATCACTTTTGGAAAAGAAGGAGAGTACAACTAAAATTGTATATTGTAACAAATATTTCATCATTTGTATCCTTAATAGTTGAGAGTTTGAGTTTCACATCCGCTAATTGTTTGGCTTGATCATCCAAATTCTACTTAGTGTTGTTTGATTGATTGATACATTTAATTGTGACCACCCATGCTAAACTAAAAATTTGTTTCTTGGGTGTTTAAGTTGAATTGATGGCTATGAGTATAAACATGTTGATCATGGTTAGCTTTGTCTTATACACATCTTTATTTTTCATTTGATCTATGCATGAACTTAACAATTCTTTATTTGTGTTTCTATGCTCTTTTTTCTTGAGGACAAGCAATGATTTAAGCTTAGGGGGATTTGTTGTATGTTTTCTACATCATCTTTTCACTTGATATCACACACAAATTTGGTTCATTTTGATCTCACTTAGCCTCCTTTCATATTAATCTTGCCATTTTTTTTGTTATTTTACTTATCGCATGATGTGCATTGCAAAGATGTTCTAAAAGGACTGATTTGGGGATTTCCCGACTCAAATTTCACATTATTTGGACTTCCCGATGTACATCTAGCTATTAGGAGCTTAATTCTATTGAAACAACACTTTGAACGACGTGTCTGATGAAGACACGACATGCAAGATTCTAGAAGACCATTCGTTCACCCAAACTGAAACATGCACGTCATGTTCATCCTTGAACACGACGTGCGAGTTTCCAGAAAGTGCAGAACAAGACAAAGACACGACGTGTTTCACTCAACAGGTCGTGCACCTGGGAGCATAGAGCAGACCAAAAATTTCTGGAAAGTTGCACGGCATGCATTAATTCTACACACGCCGTGCGCAGTGCATTCTGGAGCAACTGTCGAAGATTTTGCACGGCGTGCACAAGAAACGCACGTCGTGTCTGTCAGTTTCATAATATCAAAAATTTTGATCCTTGGTTTAAAACAAAGAGGGAACTTAATGGGCGGTTGTCACTTGTCATAATTCGAAGGTCTTTCATCCCAGAGCAGGTCTAGAGCAAGGGAGGGTGATTTCGGATGGAAGAAGGTGGTTTTTTGCCAAAGAACCCCCATTCTTCTTCTCTTCTTCTCCATTTTCTTCTCCGGAGGTGCAGTAGAGCTTCTTCACTCCACAAAGCTTCTCAGGAGGGAAGTCTGTCCAGTTTGGAGAAGCTGTAGGAGTGGTATTTCATCCTCAAGTCATAATTCTACCTTTCTTGGGTTACACCTTGGGATTACTTAGCTTTTCCTTCTCTAAATCATGTTGAATTCTGAAAATTCTGCACATTTCTTGTTGTACACATTCATGGACGAGTAATTTCCTTTTGTTGGACATGGGAGAGTAGCTCCCATGTGATAGCATGTTTGGAATAAGGTAATTTCGTACTAAATACTATGTTGCTTGTTTTTCCACCTTGCGAGTACCGGTTTCTTCCTTTCTGCATGTATGGCTAGCCACATTATGTGTATATTTTATGCTCTTTTTGCTTGATCTGAGAAAATAGGTGGGAGAGTAAGGAGGTACTCTCTTGGGAACTCCTTCTTTACCACGAGAGTGGAAATTATGGAGTTGAGGAGTAGGTTTGTGATCCAAAATGAAATTCATACATGGGAATGTTGAATTGATTTAGGATCGTTGTACTTGCACCGAGAGGTGAAGTTCAACATACAACTCTCTTTTAAAACAAGTACTTAGTATGTTTAAATTTCATGCTCCTATTTTATGTTGTGATATGTTAGTGAAATCCTAGGTCCAAGATCCTTCCATATCTGAATATTAACCTTTCTTAAGTGATAATTTATTGTTTTGTTTTATATCTATGATTTAGTTGTTCTAATACAATAATATTATGTACAACTATCTAGATTATTGAAACTCATAACTCTTACACCTAACTAACCAACTCTCCTTATGTTCGACCTCGACTACAACTACTCTTGTATACTTGAGAGATATAGCTAGTTGAGTAAAAGATCATTCTTATGATTGAAACTCGTTAGTGTAACAAACCAACACACCCTAAAGGCCAAGCTAAACAACCTCAAGTTACTATGGTTACTTATGCATCTTTTACTTGTAAGTATTTTAAGGATATATTCACCATTATTCTAATTTGAAACTATATGATCCCAAATCAACCTTCATTATCTATTGATCAACGCTAGGGAAAACATGTCACTTAAAGATAAGGCAATGATTCTAACTAGGGAGATAAAATTGAAGTAGTCAGATTTGAACTACTATGGGCTCTAATACCATGTTGTAAGGAGGCGGGATCACCCCCTTACTAAAGAAAAATTGAATAATTAACATCCATTCCGAACACACTCGAAGGTATGCTGGAATACGTGTAACATTTTCAAATTTAAATAAATGGTATTCAAAACAACCAAAGTATAGCAACGAAATAAAAATGTTTACTATATTCAATTTTATCACAAGGTTATTGTAAAAGCACATCATAATATCCTATAAGGGTTTACATGTATGACACAACATAAGGATCTAAGTAGAGGGAAATCTAAACCATAACAACTTTGTCTCCAAGCTTTAACTCTTTAAGCTAGTCAAAAACTTCATGTCTTATCATCCAAGTCCTTCACCTAGGGTTGGAAGCATACCACAACAAGAAGAGAAAATAGATGACATCATCAAAGGCTGGTATGTGCATACTAAATAGGAAATTGAGCAATATATAGAAAAAAAGACATCAAATATAAAAGGTTTCCCATAGAAAGGATAAGGACCACCCAAATGGGTATCAAGAGAAAAGGAATTGAAATCATATGATAACAAAAGAATACTTTCCATTAATCAAACATAAAGATTGTGCCACACAACACATGTAAATAATTAGGTCACACATTCTATATAATTAACATGCATGCATGTGAGATAAACATAGCCCTAGAACAATATAAACATAAAGGCGGACAAGTCTCATAAACTTGAAACCTGATAGAGAAAGGAATACTACTAATCTCCCAAATATATAAAACATGGGCCAAGAATCACACATCTTGCCCTGGGTATGAGGTTCCTTTCCATCCCGAAAGAGATAGAAATATCACATCTGCTCGGCAGGAAATAACACATCTAACATAAAAAACAATGCAATTACACTACTCTAGTGCTACTGAATCACATAGCAGGTTAAATGTAGAGGCAAGTAGAATGTGTAGACAGAATATATAAACTAGTCACCACATAAGTGGCTAACATATATCCACCTCATAAGTGGGAAAAGACATCACATGTTATCTTTTAGAGTTCCATCATGAACACAACATAATATAAGAGTTCTAAAGAATATCCATAATCACATGATCAATATCAAATAAGGTAGTTCACATGAACCATGATTTTCAAAAGAAAAGACATTGTGTATAAGCGAATGTCCATAGGACAAAGAGAATGAATAAGAATAGGTGAATTTCTCAACATGGAAGAATAGGGGATACATCATACATTTAGTGTGAAGAATTAGAAATTGCTCAATATAAAAATAATGTGGGATGCAATCATACCTCAACTTCAGAGTCAAAACAGTCCAAATCAGTACTAGATCCAAGCCTAGGCATCCAAAGAACCTCTAGGGAAGGTGGATAGGTCCACTAAGTGAGGTTCCCAAGTTTATAGAGGCTCGTATCTTCCAACAAAGCCCTATCTCGAGTAAGAAGCACCTTCTCCACTTTAGAGGTGAAAAACCCTAACAAAAGAACATGGAGATGAGGTGTTTATGGGTTGTAGGTGGGGTTTCACCATGGAAGACCAGGGTTCCGACCTAAAGGAAGGTGGAAGGAAGACTAACAACATGAAAATATAGAAGGAAAGGAGGATACTTACTAGTTTTAGTCAAAATCACCAAGTAGGAGCTTAAGAAATCCTAAATAGAGAAATTTGGAACCCTAGCAGCCTTCTTCTCCAAGGTAGGAACCTCCTTTTACCTTGGGACAGCATCTTCGTGGAAAAATAGAGTAGGAATTATGCTCTCATCTAGAGTAAATAAAGGAGAGAAAGAATTTTTGAATTGGGAGTTGGGAAGGGGTAGATATGACTATATAAAGAAAGAGGTCAAGTATGAGGTGTCTATGAGACTTTCCATGTGTCATGTATAAGGGTGTCCATGGACATGCAAGCCTTTATGGATAAGGAAGAATTAATGCATGAGGTTTCAATTTAATTTCCATATGTACAATCCTAAGGGTGCCTATGGACATGCAAACCTTTATGGATAAGCAAGAAGTCAAGCATGAGGTGTCCATGGAGCTTTCCATGTGTTCTTAGCCTAGGGATTTCATGGCCATCCAAGAGGACAGCTCATAGAGGCTTCTTGAATATCAAATATAAGTTTATGGACACTTATAGGCCATCCCAAACGACCTCCAATCAATGAAATAACCCCATTGGTTGATATCTTATAAAGATAGGCTTATTTATAAAGAGGGTAATCCCTATAATGCCCTTGGAAACTAACACCTGCAAACCAAGGTGCAAATAGGTGCCCCATGGTTCAAAAACTAGAGAATGGTAAGGGAATATATAAGGATTATAATGCATGTGACAATTTGCAAAGAAAACCTCTCAATTGGGTAAATTGCATAAAAGTCCAGAATGTACCTAAAATTGCATAACTTGCACAAACAACATCCAAATTGGACCAAACTTCATGCACAAGTTATATTTGATGTGTTGAATATGAATTTGCAATTATTTCCATATTTTGAAGTTATATAATCACATCATTCATTACTTATGACTTTTACTCATTTTATCTATCCTAAACTTATCCTAATATTTCAAGGTTGTCCAAGTTAGATGAAATTTGACATGTACGCTAATTTTGATAGGTAGATTTTGAATTTGAAGTTTTGTTTCCAATTTTGAGACTTCTTTTTATGAGATATGTCATATGGCCCATTAATGGTCCATTATCTAAATTATTCATCCAATTAAGTTCTTTATCTTCATATTACCACCAAAATGAGTTATGTGGCATATTTTATGTATCCATTATTAACCTAAGACTAATGTTAGAACATTATGTTACATTAAGGTGATCTATACATGCATTAGCTCATTGGGGTTATACTAATTATCTATTTAGGTCTAACCATCAACCTTGTTTGGCTAAGTCCAAAATGTCCACTTCCAGGGTAGGGTCTGAGATCTAGTATGTTACACTGAGTACACTACAATAGGGAGTTGTTGTGCCCAGGTCCTATGGATGAAGAAAATGATCCAAGACTTTAACATTCATTTTGATGCATTTCCTATCTATTGTGATAATACTAGTGCAATTAGCTTGTCATATAATCCTATCTTACGTAGTAGAGCTAAACATATAGAGGTTTGGAATAATTTTCTCCATGATCACATTGCCAAGAAAGATATCTATATCATGCATGTGGATACGTAAAATCAGTTGGCGGACATTTTCACTAAACCTCTATCTAGAGAGCAATTTAACTTTATTAGATCAAAATTGCTTATTAATGCTTTGAATTAATCTGATATGCCTTCTATCTAGTTGTCATATATCCTATATGTTTTGCCTCTATTTTGATCATCTTTGCTTGCTAATTTGCAAAAATCCATTTTTCATGTTCATTTTGCCTTGTTTCTCTCTTGTTTTTGGGTATTTTTCACAAATGCATGTTTTATTGCAAAATAGTACCCAATGTTGAGTGGTATGTGCCTAAGTATGTTCAATACACATAATAGACTTAAAAAATAAATTTAATTAGCACTCTAATGGCTAGAAACTAAGTCGGTTAGTTTTAGGCCAGGTTGACCATCGGTCGAGTTGCCAACTCGACCGATCGATGTCCGAGAGCTATTTTAAAAAGCTTATCATTCGAGAATCTGAGTTCACAAAACTCGATTGATGGTCTGGCTGGAGCATTCTTAAGTTGGGTTCGGCTAACTAGTCTCCCTCTCAACTAGAGAAAAGTCGATCGATTCTACCTCCATATGCCCTAAGCTCTCTACCCTTGCCCTTCCCTTCCTCAACCTACTAAGCTAGTTTGACCTTCCTAGAACTTCCCCCTTGCTAAACCTAGGTCTGTGGACGTTTTTGGTGGTGAGTTTTATCTCTTGCTCTCTCTTTTCCTCTCTTGCTCGTCTCTAAGGCTTTAAATAGGAGGAAGAGAGCCGCCCCAGCTAATGCACCATCTTCTTCATCCTCTTCCCTCTTGATCTCGTATGACGACACTCTTTTTGTCTCAAACAAGGTTGTAAATAGGTATAAGGACCTCCTTCCATGGAATCCTTTCCCTTTTCATGCCCTCTTTGACCCTAGCCCTAGACACCACGAGTTCATAGATCAAGTAGCAGAGTTGCTAAACATTCACCATCTCTCTACCTTGGGTGTTGAATGCGCGTCCATAACTAGCACGGAAGTGGTTCATGAATTCTACGCTAACTTGCATTGGAATTATGACACTCTCATACCCCTGCCTAATACTCAAGTGGTCCTCACACGGGAAGAAATTCCAAGTCTCGGAGGATACCCTGAACATCTTCTTCTCAGGTACAGATGAGACTGACATCTGGCATAAGGATTACCCTGAGTATTTTGACCTAGTTGAGCCTGAGGCGTTCTACAAGCAATACGATCTCACTCTTCTGAACATTCATCATTACTTGAAGAAGCCTCAATTCCCTTACAATAAGAAGTTCACCCTTCCATTCTCAGCCTTAGATCTCAAGAGATGCATCCTTGCCCTAGTTGTCATCTGCAATATCCATTCGAAGAAAAATCAAAAGGATATTGCAGAGAACACTACGGTGATCATGTATTGTCTGTTAGAGAATGTCGGAGTCAAATGGTCAGGATATATTCTCCACCATATGACCTTCTTCGACTTAGGCAAAAAACATGTGGCACCCACCCTTCCTACCCTTCCCTGATATGTGGTCTACTTCAGCTTGCCACTAGCAAATCTCTTTTCCATGACTTTCACTACAAACCTACCCGGAATGGAGTCTGTGTTAGTGAGACCACTATTCATAAGTATCTGCCTATCCTCTCCTCCTCTACACCTGGTGCCTCTACCTCTACTCAAGAACCTCGACCACCTCAGCCTATCCGACCTTCCCGTGCCTCATTCCATGTATCAAATGAAACCCTTATGGGCTACATGATGCATCAACATGCATACAACCTTTAGGTTCAGGAGCACCTACATCAGGACCTATGTTCAATCATGTCTAGCATGAACATGACATGTGTACATCCCTACCCAGCCTACCAGCCCTACCGGGGAAGTGATTATGCATCCTTTGCATACAATCACTTTTACCCAGCTCCTCCTCCTACACCTTCCGCTATTGCTACTGCTACACCCTCTATTGTTGGTGGACCTACTCTTGTTGTGATGCCTCTTCCTACTGGCCCTTTGGCCACTCTGCTTGCTAGCCTTGGCAGATCTACTCCTTCCTTCCCATAAGCCAATGAGATCCATGCTCTTGGTATGTATTGGGATGAGCAGAATGCTCGCTGACCCGGTCGTGGTTTCAGTCCCTCTACTGATGAAGAGATGTCAGGCCAGGATGATGAGGAGGTTGTTAATGCTGACGAGGATCTTGGTAATGATGAGGATGATGGTGATGCATCTGATGACGATGAAGGCTCTGATGGCTTTGTTGGTGACTTCGATGATGAAGGCGATGTTGTTGCACCTTCAGACAGAGATGATGACTACGAGCCTAATGCAGAGGATGATGATGTTTTTGATATAGATAGCTTAGATGTCTAGTTGTTCTTAGTTCTTAGTCTAGTTTGCTGATCATATATATCTTTCTAGGCTATTTTGTATTAGAAACATCTGGGCACATGATCTGAGCTGTACTATTTTATCATCTTAGTTTTTATCACTTTTGGCTTGTAGCTATTTTATGAGAACTTTCTTTCTGAGTTGTAATCTTAATTCGTGCACACTTACTCTTTGATCTTTTATATATTATGAGTTGGTGCCATTTTTTACCATATTTTGATTATTACTTAGCCTATTTGTTTCTCTTGTCTCTGTTTGATGTATGTTTTGAGATTGCATGTTATGATGTATGTTTTGGTTGTGCTTGAAGAAGACCTATTTTTATGCTCTTCTATTCCCCCTACCTTTTTTATGATGTCAAAAGGGGGAGATAAATTCAATATCTTGAAGATCAACCATATTGCTTTTATTGCCTATGTGATCCTTTTCTTGTTCATTATATGCTTTATTATGTGACTTGCTAAAGGACCATATAGTATATGTATGTTATGTTGCTTTGTGTAGATAGACTAACTATGCATGTTAAAGTAATCATAGATTTAGGGGGAGCCATTCACATTGTTAAAATCTTGAATCTCCTTACAATTCACAAGGCAAAGGTATAATTTCAATATCCTTTTCAATACGATTGAGGAATGGTTTGTCATTGTCAAAAAGGGGGAGAATATTGACTTGAGAGTTCTACATTATCCATATTTTGATAATGACTTAACCATTCCGTTCCTATGTATCTAATATGTTTGTTCAAGATTGATTTCAGGCTTTGGGTACATGAAAAGGATCAAATTACACAAGCCCTAGCTTGTTTAAATTAAAGTCAAATGCAATGCAAGTGTGCAATTTGGGAAATCACTCCAAATGAACTTAGAAGTATTTTGTAGTCACTTATATTAATAATATGACTTGTAACTAAGATGAGAAACATATGAGGGACACTAATACCAAGGTTTAATCACTCAAAATTCATCTTTGAAAATTTTTCACAGGCTGTTCATCGGTAGAGTTGGAAACTCGACCGATTCTATGATGGATTTTCTAAAGATGACCCATCGGTTGAGTTGTACACTCACAGAACTTGATGGACTGACTCATTGAGAAAATATAATTTTAGCTCATCGGTCGAGTTTACTAGAACAAACTGGACCGATAGTTTGAAAATTGGCTTTGTCTTTTAGTTGATCCGTTGAGTTACCTTTATTGAAACTCGACCGAATGTACTGTACGGAAAATGTAGAAAAAGCTATTATAACTATTAGTGAGTTTTTTTGGGTGAAAATAGATCATTTGCATTATGGAAAATGGCTATATTTCGATCCTAAGTGATCCCCAACTCAAGGGAACACCCCAAGCTATAAATAGGACCCCTTGGAGTTTATTCCAATTTTGCTCATTAATTATATTCTAAGTTATTTCTATATTTGAGTGTGTTGCAACTCCTTGAGCCCCTTTCTCTCTCTAGTTTACACTTCATTTTGTGATTATGAGTGAGTTAGTCCTATTGTAAGAGAGCTCCATCATTGTGTGTGTAAAGGTCACATCTTCTCCATATTCACTATCCATTTCCTCCATGAAGAAAAGGTGAAGTAAGCTTCCCTGAGTGAAGGAGGAGTTGTAGTTGTTCCTCTTCAAGGTTGATGAAGAGGTGGTGATCTTCTCTAGAGGAATGAGAAGGCAAAGGTTGAAGATTCAAGAAGAGTGGAAAAGTCCTTGAAGGCGGAAGACTTGTTCTTGAGTGGGTAAGACCTTAGAAGAAGGATGAAGACTCTTACAAAGTGGGTAAGTCCTTGGTAAGGTGGATTTCTCTTTGTACTTGGATGGGTAAGCCCTTTGGTCGTCTTTTGTTGCAACTCTTATTGGTGATAATATGGAGAAAATCACTTGCAAAGTCCTAGAGGTTGACCTCTCTAGGTAGTGGACTAACTCTCTCCTAGTTTAGAGAGAGGAACCACTCTACATCGCCTTGTCAAGTGCTAGTTATCAATCTCTCTCATCCTTGCTATGCTTGTTAGTTAGGACTTCAAATTACACTTAAGCTATTGGTTTCAATTTGATATAATTTGAAGGTCTTATCTATCTTATGAGAAATTTTGTAGCTCTATTCACGCCCCCCTAGAGCCCTAGATCCAACAAAAGGTCCCCAACCTTGGTTGGTAATCCTTTAGTTAGGATTATATACACTCTTAGCATCATAGGAAAAATAAAAATTCATGATCCCCTTTGTAAGATGAGAGACAAAAAGACTTCTTTTGCAAATAATCAACCATGATGCTCGATATTTGACTTTTGGAGGTTCATACAAACTGTACCACTATGGAAATAGCAATTATTGTCATTGCATAGAAAACTCCCATAATGTAGATGACTATCCATGGAATTATGTATATTTCTACCCTTTTTGTGCCGCTTTCGCTTGTGATGGATCAGCTGGCAGCCACTACCCCGTCCTGAATCTGTGCCCTCCTCCTTCCTTGGATTGATCCTTGTCAACTAGCATTTTGTCTTAGATTGGTGTTGGGATTGCTCCATCTTCCAGGAGTGTCATCCCTATCAATAGAGGAAGAGGTTTTTGGGAGCGCCGACTGGTGGAGGAGTGGTACTTGTGAGCATATTAGTAGGGGATGGGGAACGTTTGGGAGAAAGACTCTTGTATCAGAGTGGGAGTCAGAGTGGAACCTTATTTCCGACTACTAGGATTAGGTAGTTGCTAACTACAGGGGGCATAGTGTGTGTGTTGGCGGAGGTTGTAGGTGAGAGCGTAGGCACAGGGGTAGGAGGATAAAAATTTCTCCAAATTATAGGTTCTTTTTTTAAAATGATATTTAGTCAAACTTAGGTAGTACAAAGATATCTTGAAAAAAATAGTATAGTACGTAGAAAGAGAGAGAGAGAAGAATTGGTGATCGAATAAACATCCCATTTACAACAATGAAAATAAATGGTCATTATTTACTATTCTAATAATGACAACGAATTATGTAGTTTGCGTTTAGTTTAACAATAAGGATAAATAATTTATGTTGTCATTAGTTTGTTTATTAGTACCTTCGTCTCTCATAGAGACCTATGTGTGTGTGACCCTATAGGCTACATATTATATGGATAGTGAAGTCTATAATTGTATTATGACTTCACATACAATTTTGGTATATAGAAAGTCTTTATTTCTCCCATATAAATGGAGAAATTAGAGAACAACTTCAACCTAGTGTTGTGACTGGTGTTATAGTGATTATATAATCTATTTGTCTCAATATTCAGAATGAATTTTAGGTACGTAAATGTCATCTCCCAAGGTTGAATCTTCTTACTTGATAAAAATTAGATTACTTGATAAACATATGAGCTCAATAGAAAATATTGACACACATAAGTATTTCCATCCATTTCATATTGTCACTAATCAAGTGGTTGGCATATCACGCCATTATGAGGGACAAATTTTATCTACATCATTCATAATTCACACATGTCATAGTGCACTCCAGTACTACTTGTATAGTAACATAATTTAGGTCACATTGAGTAATGTTGAAGTACATTGAATAACATACGATCATTGCAATGGTTTCATGTCTAAGGACCACAATAACCACTATTACATTGAGATAAGATTTTGATTGTAATTTTGGACTTTCATGTATTATAATCATGTTAGCTATGTCAACTACACCGATTCAAAATAATTACCAATGAGTTTGACTTGATATCCTATATTATGACTAATATGTAATAATCATCAGTTGATACACATACTATAGTCATAATATATTATTGTCATTTTAATTTTCGCAATAATATCCTACTATGGCCCTAGAGAAAAATACTCTAAGCATACATATGATCTCATGTTGAGATCCTCAATCTAAAGTCACACGTCATTAAGTCGGATTAAATATGTATATATTGTACTTTTCACTTGGATCAACTGATAAGTCGGATTAGTTTATTAACCGAATGATGCGCGTTTCATATCTAATTGAAATACCCGGAGAAAAAAGTTCATAACAATAACTAAAAGCTTTATTTGATTGGCGGTTGTGATGGAGCTGAAGCTCTCCTCCTCGAAATCAAATATTATCACAAAAAAGTATGTATCGGTTACCCAAAAAGAATGCGCACAACTGTAGATCTTTCACTGGGCCGAGGTAGATTGAAACTAGTAACTCTAAAGAAGATATTGTAGGGGATAGTTTGAAAACCAGTAGCGACAAAGTATTCGGGTCGTAGGCTCGTAACAATGTAAGCTAGTTTATTAACCAAATGTTGAGTGTTTCATATCTTTTTGAAATACACGGACAAAAGCTCTGATTCGCGGTTGTGATTGAACTGAAGCTCTCTTCCTCGCAATGAAATATTATCACACAAAGGTATCATGTATCGGTTACCCAAAAGAATGTGTACAACTGTACATCTTTCACTGGGCCGAGGTAGTTTGAAACTAGTAACTCTAAAGAAGATATTGTGGGTTCTAGTTTGAAAACCAGCAGCGACAGGTTGTAGCAATGTAAGCAAGAGAGAAGGATCGTATAACCGCTGCTCTGCGTTTATCGAAACCGAAGGACAGCAAAACTGGCATCCCCTTTCATCCGCACGCGGGGGCTATCCTTACAAGTTGCAACGGGTGGTGAATATCATACAAGGGTATGGTTGGCACGTTCTTCTACCGTCTGGTCGTCTCAATGGATCTATCCGCATATATATATCAAGATACGGTTTGATCAGAAGACACCTCGCGCTGTTCATTTCTCAAACAAGAGATGTTCTAAGATATATATACAACACGCCTACGCAGTTTTTAGGCTGGATCTTCAGAAATGGCTTTCGCCAAGAACTTCGTCATAGTAGCCATTCTCCTTGCTGCCCTACAACTTGCTTCCATGCAAGAAGCTGCGGCTGCGGCGGACGTAGCGAACTCCACCGACATGGATGCGGCATGGCCAGAGGAAACCGAGTGGCTCATGGAGTCCGCCACCGCCAGGAGCCTCCTCTCTGAGGATCCAAGTAATTCGATAGCATATGCTGCTATGGACCCCAACCATCCCGCTGTTGGAGGCTCCGCGCAGAGCGGGGACCCCTACAACCGCGGCTGCAACGGCAATTATTACTGCAAGGGAAGTACGGAAATTAATTATTAAAGTGCCCACTTAGTTTTCGCCTCCAGAGTCCAGCCTCTGCATGTCCACCCACATGTATCGTTTGTTCTGTATGTTCACACTGTGTGCCGTACATCGTGCATCTTGCATCCGTTTCTAATGTCCCATCCCGGCCTTGCGGCCACTGCTGTTGTATACCATGTTTGGCTCCTTCACACATCTTCCTACACAGTTTTTACGCACAAATAAACATTCCGTTGTTTCTGATATTCGCAATAGGGTGTGTCGCCTCACTTAAAATTGTTTTTTTTTTCTACGCTATGGACTTCATCGGTTGTATATCGATAAAGTCGTATATATTCACACAAGATGGAAACGATATGATCAGCTTACCTGTATTGACTTTTGTTATTCTACAACACAAACTCTTGAAATGTACACTTAAGCGGAATGAGAGTTGGAATGATCAAAGCCAATTGTCGTCTAATTCGTTAGGTAATTTTTTCTATGCAATATTAGATGTTTTTGAAGGATAGATAGATCTAGAAGTATATATACAGTTTTACGAATTAGGACTACGGATGTGCAATCTATTTGAAACTCCTGCTCTATTTAATTAATATTTGATACAGTTACACATATAAACTCAGCAAAATAAAACCAATGTGACCAACAACAAACAAAATGATGACCCAAATCAGTAGAACATCGCTAATGCAGACAACCAAATGACTGACAGCAGATCAGTACTGAATCGCTCCGGCGATATTGACAGTATCGGCAGGAATTCGGAGGCACCCTTTCGTCAGCACACCCTTCAACTTGGGACCTGCAGAAAACGGAGGCAAGCATTCAAACTCATACACTAGTAAGGGCGACAAATCCGCAGGTATCCACTTACACAAACGTAGTTCATGCAACAGAATTAATCTAGTAGGTCTTCTACTAGAAAAAAGAGAGAAACCCCTACTCTTGCAAGATCTCAAAGAAAAGGCACCCTAACCCGTTTCCAATGATTGTAATGGGTTGGAAAATACAGCTAAGGTGCCTACAAAAAGGAGACCAGAAATACAGTCTGAGAAATTGTTAAGTATAAGATCTCAGTCCTCGGCCACTATGAACCAAGATGCAGCAGCACAAGGGCGGCATTGATCATCAAGAACCATGACATTAACCAATCGCATATATAGGTGGATTTCTCTTCACGTATGCTCCTCACTTCCGCTTGGGAACGCTTCTCACGTTCTGCAGATTTTCTCTATTCTTGTCAATGTTGTTGTTACTGATGCATACCAATACTCTTAATAGCATCAGGACTTTATATCATAGAGGCTTCTCTGAACTATGATATATTATTCTATCATTCGGTATCAGAGTATCGTTCCTTCCTCCCTACAATTTGTCTTCTAAACGTGAGTTATTTTCTTACTTTCATCTGTTGTGGCCAGCGCCAAAAGCAAAATCATGTCTGATTTCTTCTTGACTGGGTATTGTCGTTCCGAAGTCAGCGTCGTCGACATGTTCGTTGCCTTTTTCAGAAATAAGCAATTATGACTTGTATAAGGTGACGGTAGTGTTTGTTCGGCATCGAACTCTGCGATCGCCCATAATAGAATTTGTATCCATGAGGGAAGAGGACCAGGATAGTTGATTACCAAAATCCAATCATCGGCCCATCATTCAACACCCATTGGGATTACTGGAATAACTGTCTTCGTTTTGTACAGATGTCAAAAGTCAAACGTACTCGTCTGCGTATGAAGTCGAATTGCTGATTGTGCTATTGTGGATCTGGTTTAAAGAATCACGAGTCCGCCCATTTCGTTGTATCTCCAAAGTTCATTCGCTTTTCCAGTTTTTTTCTTTCTTCTTTACTTTAATCCCAATGGACGCTGAGTTACTTGCTTGACTGTCGAATTTAATAATCGTAGAAGTTGGATACCACAAATCATAGTGTATTGCTACTAGTTCGTACTGATCGTGCGTGCACTCGGTTTTTTATTACACAACGCTAAATGGGACCTCCTTTTTGTTATAAATTTATTTTCTAACGTCTCTGGATCCTTTTATAATTGGTTAAAATCCAATAATGTGCATATAAGATCTTAAATATTTAATGGGTTTATTAGATTGTGAATTTGTGTAGTATCTCACAAAAGCGAGTCTATTGGATACTTTAGAAATGCATATCTATCAAGTGAAATCGGCTTCTGCTTAATTTAAATGATAATGATGCCACTCAAAGGTGGATCATTTGTAGACAACAAAGTAGGAGTTGACCACTTACACATTTCCACCCAAAGGTCAAAGATGTTTTACTAGTCTAATTTGATGTTGAGTTGATCTTATCAAATGAGTATGACTCACTTTAAATGACTATTCCTTTTTTGCATTGCATTTTATTCAAAGATACATGTGATGACTAATGGGAATCAGTAGATAAAAGTAAATTATAATAGACCTTCAATTTACTTTTATATTTATTTGTGGTTTTAATGTAAAACTTTATACTTGTTGCAGTTATTTCCTCATATTTATATTGTGAAAATTGCATTATAAATTCCAACGGTTCAAATTTCAATGAATGTAAAGAAAAGGTCATGTTTACATTAGGGTGTGAGGACTTAGACATAGCTTTCTGAGTGGAAAAACTACATCCACCAATAGAGGAAAACACCACTACCGAAAAGACTAACTATGAGGAGTGGGAATGCTCTAGTATGCTTAGTTTGTTACTTATACAAGCACTTGTAGGAAAGCATATTAGGCAGTCCATTCTCACTATTGAGTTGGTAAAAGATTTTCAAAAGATAGTGGAGGAAAAATATGTTTCTTCTTGTAAGTCTAGGATTAGTACCCACTGGCCAAGATGTGCTTTGTAAAGTACTATAGTTCTATTCGGATCTGTGAACACATCATGAAAGTGAGAGATATTGTTGCACAACTCATTGAGATGGAGTTGTCTATCTCAAATGTATTTTTTGACATTTCATTTTAACTTCTTTGTCTAGTCTGTACGAATCATTCAAAGTCTCTTACAATACACAAAAAGAAAAATGATCAATAAATAATTTATTGTCTATGTGTCTTCAAGAAGAAGAGAGACTTAAGAATGAAGGGTTTCCTATTGCACGTTTGAGTACCCATGACAAGTGTGGTCGCAAGGGTAAAGAAAAATGAAGGGAACTACTATTATCTCAGGTGGGGTGTCCAAGCCAGGTGATGGTAAGGCCAGAGGAAGTAAGGCTAACATGAAATGCTTCTTCTTTCAGAAGAAAGAGCATGCCAAAAACGAGTGTTTTAAGTACAAGAAATGGTTGGAAACAAGAGGTATAATGTCTCTTGTTTCATATGAATGCTATTTATCAAATGTTTCATTATATAGTTGATGGCTTGACTCCAGTGTCACCATTCACATTTGCAATACATTGTAAGAATTTCTGAACCAAATGAAGCCAAGAGAGCGTGAAAATGTTTTCTATTTGGGAAACAATTTGGGCTCATGTGCAAAAGTTGTTGACCCCTGTAGATTAATCCTTGACACCGAAAATTTGTTGGACTTATAAAATACTCTTTATGTACCAAGTTATAGTAGAAGTTTAGTTTCAGTTTCTAGATTACATAATTTAGACTATACTTTCATTTTTCAAGGTATATTATTATCATTGTTTAAAATTCTAATGTAATTGGTACTTGTATTTTAATATCTAATCATTATCAAGTTAAACTAAGTCCATATAAATGGAGGAAGTAGGGTTTGCTGATGCTCCCTTTCTTGGCACACCTAGAGCACTACAAGTGCCCCCACTCCAAGTCATTTCTCTAAAACCTTCCTTGAGATATTTGATTGGGCATATTCTTGAGTTCCCAACTAACTGAGGTCAACATACTAATGTTTATATTTCAATTCTAACTATTTTTATTCCTCATTTAGTCTTTATGAATTTGGTATGTGTATGTGTTTTTTTTCTATTTGTAAAAACTATAAGATGCCTAGAAGAAGTTCACAACAAACCCCCAAAGCTAGAAGTGATATGGGTTGCAAATATTGTGAGGAGATACTAAGAGTTGAAGACAAATGGTATATAAATGTGAAATGGAATTTATGTGGGGAGAAGAATATTGGTTGATTAAGAAGACTGCAAAATCACTTAATCAAAACTCATAAAAATGTAATTACTTGTGACAAAGGTCCTCCTAAAGTTGCGCAAGAGTTGAAGGTTCTTTTATGTGCACAAGTAGAGAAGAAGAAGAGGTTGACATATGATATGAACACTATATCTCCCCTAAATGTATGAAAGAAATTTTCAATCTCATCCTACTAGCACAAGTGGTCTATTGCATGTCTTGATGGTAGAGAAACAAGTGAGGGCGAATGAATTGTATTGTTGCTAATGTAGGTAAGGACAATGATGCACAACCTAGTGTTAAAAGGTTTAGTGGAAGGAGTAGAAAAACCAATATTTCTTGTCCATTGGTAGATTTTTACTTAAGAATAGTGTTGCTTTTCATCTAATGTACTTGAGAGGGACAACAAGAAAGACTCTAAAGGAGAAGACATGTACGTGACTAGAATGTTTTCTTAGGTGGTGATGGTTTCTAATGTCTATCTCATACCTAATTTTACCTATTTGGTTTTATTTTGAACAGGAAAAGACTCAATAATGGAGGAAGAGGAGATAGAAATTAGTTGGGATGAAGAAGAAAATGGAGCGGAAGGCAATGATGATAAGATTTCTTATATGGATGATTATTTTAATTATCCCATTAGAAACTCTTGAATGACGATGTTAATGATTAATGGATGAAGCCACCCCATGAGTTTGATTTTTCATGGATCATGAATATTGTCCATTTCTGTTCCTATACTTGTAGCGGTGTACTTCTTTTATGAACTATCACTTTAATTGTTCAAGCCTTTATGTGTCCTTATTTCAGATTTTGCTTGTCTAGTAATTAAGCTTGTCACTATGTTCTTGTCTTGAATCTTGACTTGTAAACTTGAGAATTGTGATTAATAACTGATGTATCTTGGTGTTGTAAGACTATTAACCTTTTCTTGAAATTTATATTACTACTAGCATAGTTATCAAGGTTCCCTCCTAGGTGGATTAGATTAATACTGGCACAGTTATCAAGGCTTCTACGTAGCTCTTCCTAGGCACACCTAGACCCCTAAGGCTCTAGGTGGGACATGTTAAATAAGGCTCCTAGGTTTTCTGATGACTAAAAGTAGATGCCTAAGGCATGTTAGGAAAAAGCCAAACTAGTAGGGATTATGTCTGAATTTGGTCAAATTAGACCAATAATATTTTAGGGAATAAGTATGTCTAGTTTAGACCGAATCAGGTCTAATTTGGGTAGAAGAGGTCGAGTATGGTGTGAAATAGGTATGATTTGGGAAAACACATCTTATTTGGAGAAATTATGTCAGATTGTGCCAAATTAGGCATTATTCAGTTAATGTAGGACAAACTAAAGGAAATTTGCTAACTTATAATGACACAAAACTTAAGAATGAATAGTTCGTATAAGTTTACTACTATGTTTTATGACCCATATAATATGAGTATAAAGTCAACTGAAATGTATAGCTACCTTTGTTCATGGGTAGATATGTAGTCGACAAATAAGTTCTATATGTTTTTTTCTTATCAATTTGTTGTTGGGACAACTCAATATCTTTTATATTTTTGTGCAACTAAATTTTCTCCATCCATACAAAATTGTTGTTGTATCTTTAAACACATAGATATCTCGATTTTCCAAATTGTAAATTATAGTTTTGGTGTTCTTTCTATTTAGGTATTTGTCATCATCGAAATACCATCTCTCCAAGGTTTAAATATGAAGTAGTTTCTTTATAAAATACACTCTAATTTATGTATAAATATCATTAATGTTAATCCAAGTATGATCGATAATGGTACTTGGACTATGAGTTCCTATTTTTTTATGCTAATAAACTCTTTCACATGTTGCACAAGTATGATTAGCATGTCAACTCATAAATAGAATAATTCTTAGCACAACAATTCTCATTAAGTAGGTGGAAGGCCATGACCTTGGGTTAGTTAGTACATGAGAAATATCATTATTTTCCAATACTTAATATTCATAATGAAAAGGTTATTACCGACCTTTATTCTTAATTTATTTAACATAACTTATTTTCTAATTTAAATGTTTTTATCTTGTATGTTCTTATTATGACGTTTCCTTGCACTAAACTTTATTAAGTGGTAAGTTGTATGTCAAAAGGATCGTTTGTCTAAATTTTATAAATTTCTATGCACATATTGTTGGTATGTATGACCAGAGAGTCAATCATATGATGATTGTAATGACATATCTTGTAAATGATTTGATTAATAATAGATACAAACTTCTAGTTTATTCATTTTTATTTAGTCATGAGATAATAATATAACATAATAAATGTATAAAGAATGATATTTCTCAATGACTTTTGTCTTCGGGTTGAAGACTTGAATAATGAGATTGTGCAGATGTCAAGAGTATATATATTCTTCTGATGTCCCTAGTTGGATGTTATTATGGAAGATTGATACACAACAATAGCACATAAGAGTAGAGTGTGTGTTGTTTGATGACAAAATATCATTAATTCATGATGTGTGACATCAAAACAAACACATAGATACTTTTCAGAGAACAATGTGTCGAACAGACCTAACTTGAAAGTGATGCATGTAAACCATGATTGGTAGTCAAAATCATCTCTTAAAGTGGTGGTTGTGATTGTGGTTCTTAGACCTGAAATCACTATACTCATTACATGTCATTTGATGTAATTTTACATCATCTACTATGACATTAAATAAGGGTTTACATAAAGGTGGTTTTTGGGTTCATTATGACACATGGGGATAAATGTGAGTGATGTAGATGGGATTTGTCCCTCCTATAGGAGAATGATATTTTGTCCACTTGATAAGTGAGACTGAGAGATGTACAACCATACTCATGTGTGTCAATATGTGATAATGAGCTTGTATATCTCATATAGTCTTCTCTAGTTTAAGGAACATAGATTGATTTCATGCCTCGAGTTCTGTAACGTCCCAAGATTTATTGCCTCAGATGTAATGATCTTAAAAGGAATGATTGGACTACCCATATCACTAAGGTGCACCTCCTTTTCTGGGATCCCATCACTAAAGAACTCTATAGTTCAGCATGCTCAGCTTGGATTAGTACTAGGATGGGTGACCAGTTAGGAAGTTGACCCTGGCTTGCATGTGAGTGAGGGTAAAGCACATAGTTAAGGCTAGTGGTGATCTGTGGGGCCATTCGTCATTCTTGAAACTCTATTAGAGCCTTGGGTAGTGGGCCTGAGTGTTACAAATGGTATCAGAGCCATAACCACATGTTAAAAAGGACTATCCGAGTTGATGGAGCCACCCATGTACTGGTAGTATCCTGGCATGTTGGAAAGGGCTATCCAAGTTGATGGAGCCGCCCTTGTGTTGGTAATCGTGAGTGGGAGTTGGGCGTACATAGGCCATTTTGGGTCAGCACTGAAATGGGGAATGATTATGAGGCCATATAGTTGACCCTTGACGAGGACATCAAGATTGTAAGTGGGGGAGATTGTACCGTCCTAGGATTTGAAGCCTTAGATATAATGATCTTAAAAGGAATGATTGGACTACCCATATCACCAAGGTGCACCTCCTTTTCTAGGGGCCCATCACTATAAAACTCCATAGTTAAGCGTGCTCGGCTTGGAGTAGTACTAGGATGGGTGGTCAGTCAGGAAGTTGACCCTGGCTTGCATGTGAGTGAGGATAAAGCATGCAGTTAAGGATGGTGGTGATCTTTGGGGCCAACCATCATTCTTGAAACTCTACTAGAGCCTTGGGTAGTGGGCCTAGGCGTTACAAGTTCAATCTGGATATCATGGACAAAGGAACTATACGATCACTGCAACACCAATCACACATTGTAGGTTGAAGTTGTCCTCTAACGTTCCAATAACTTCCGTAGAAATGATGTCTTTCAAGATGCCATGGATTTCTTGTGATGTCATAAACCAATTATGAACATTCACTGACTTGGAACCTATAGGGTCACACACATAGGAAACACCTTGAATATGAATTTATTCATGAATGATATCTAACTTGATTGTTAAAGTGTTTGATTTCAAGTTAAACAACAATGCTTAGAAATTGACTGAGAGGACTGTGAGTCTATCAGTTCAAGTGTTAAACTGATTGATTTAAGTGTTAGGTCAATTTGAACCAAGATTTTCACTCAAGACTTTAAAATGACCAGATCAACGAGTGAATCGATTAACTCATATATTTGAATCAGCTAGTTTAGGTTGTGAACTGATGATTTGGTTGATCGATTTGACTGGGTCAAGGATTGATGTTGACATCTATTATGCATTAGTCAAATAAAAATTGTTAATACAATAGCAAATAGGAAACATAGTGAATTTATTTGTTCAAGTTTTGAACTGATCGTCTCATGTGTGAATCGACCGGTTCATTGGTGAACTAACCACTTCATCATTTTCAAGTTCCAAAAAATTCATGAATTTCTATCCTTTTGACTCTCACTCAGACTAGAACTCCTGATCTTGATCTTACTATAAATTGAGCGTAGTTGAGGCTTTCTAGAGCAACAATAAGATCTAATAATTTTTGTCTTCTCAAAATATGGTAATACGAGAACCCGATCAAGTTCTACCTATCAATGGGAGGAACAACAAGGGAGTGATAATTGAGGGAGTAAGTCGACATTAGCACATTGACTAGAAAGGACAATTCCTTCCTATTTGTTCATCTAGAATGACAAGAGTTCTCAGTGGTCCGTGTGGACTATTATAGAGGTGAGGAGGTTGTTTCCACCCACAAGGAGGATGCGATCAATTGTCATACATGGTGATCAACCAGGAGGTCGTTGTAGACAGCCATCTAGGTGCAACTCAAGAAAGAAGCACGTTGTAGTAAGCATTGTCGCTGAATTTTTTTAGGACCAGGTATATGTCTAGCAAACCCTCTTTCCCATTGCATAGTTGTTGATGTGATCTACTTTCAAAGGGAAATACAACAATATTTTTTTAATGTCGTATTTGATGTCATATGTCCCTATACATTTTACTAATGATTAAGTTTATTTATTATGGGTATTTATAAATTGGCATGTGTAGTTAACCCATGAAGTAGATTAAGATGAATTATGATGCAACAATGAAGCTCTTTGACAAGACTATATAGAAAGGTTGACCAAAAGTTACAAAGAGTGGTTGGAGTATTAGGCCTAATTAGATCATGTTATGCCAAACTGGGCATGACTTATTAGGGCAAACTATGGTAAATTAAGTGCAATTTCAATCATGGTAGGTCAAATTTTGGTTAAATAGGTCTAGCTTAGGTCATAACAAGCGTTTTATTGGTGAAGTTATGATTGATTGATGTTAAGTATAACCAACAAAAATGGACATAATAATACATATACTTAAATGTAGTTAAGTTTATATGCAAAATATTCACTATATATGTAACATCCCTGACCTGGGTTATGTTCTAACCCTAGATGTTTTGCTTAATAAAGTTGATTAGATGCTTGCTATTATTTCTTGAAAAGTAATTAAGGCTCAAGAGGAACTTATGTTTCAATTTTAATCCTTTTTGAATAATGTTGAAATAATGTTTTGTCTATTTTGGACTAAAGTGAAAATTACCCAAGTTGAGGGGTTAACTTGCGAATGTTACATGATAAAATGTTCCTCATATGTTGAAGCATCATAAGAATGAGAATGATGTAGAGTTATTGCTTGTGACATCCGGAGCACCAAGAAAGAGCTTATAAAGAAATGTTGTGCAGTCAAACCTAGTTTTGGTGTAATATGTAATTTACCCAAAACCTAGGGTTCAATATGAAAAATACCACCTCTTGAGAGTCCCTCATGTTTCTTGGCATCATGTAAAGAAAATAAAATGAGAGGTGCGTCTCATTTGAATCATTTTGGAGGAGAGAGAATCTTGATATTAAAATAATCAAGATTTAAGCATAATTGAAACCATAATTCAATTTAATGCAAAAATAAATATATTAATTGATGTTCCCTTCAACCAAAATTGAGATGATTGAATTTGCATAAGTGTGAAAGTCCTTGTTCCTTGCAAAGACCACGAAATATCTAAAGTGAGTGGAGAGCCCACTCACATTAATAAAAGGAATAGTAATATCCACTCAATTTTGGATATTATTATTATAATGGTTAAGGGGCTTAATTTATTTTCCTTTAATTCATGGATAATGAAGAGGAATTACACGGTGGGGGAGATGGATT
This sequence comes from Alisma plantago-aquatica, assembly GCA_963693085.1. NCBI lineage: Eukaryota > Viridiplantae > Streptophyta > Magnoliopsida > Alismatales > Alismataceae > Alisma > Alisma plantago-aquatica. The sequence goes on along the minus strand of OY856409.1, from coordinate 361,526,999 downwards.
CTTATGAAAGGGATGTAGGGGAGTATGTGGCATCGATTTTGGAGAGTTGAAGGGATTATTATATCACTTTCTCTCTCATTGAATTTCCTTATAAACATCCCATTTCCAACCCAAATGAAACACTTTTTTCGATCCCTTTTTCTTTCCTTGCTTTGGTTGAACACAAGGGAGCTAAGGAGAAATAGGAGGACGTGCCCCAACCTGTAGGTAAGCTCCTTAATCATCTTCAATCTTGATTTCATGGTGGAAATTGAAAATGAATGCTTGATTTCTTCTTTTCTTCATTCAATCTTCAATCCTAGCCATTCCTTTTCACTCAAAAGCTTGAGGACGAGCTTTGGGAGGTTGTGAAAGATTCATTAACCATTGGAAACGTGGATCTTAAATATTGGATTCATTTTTCTAGGCGGGTTATATAATTTGAACTCTTAAATGTCATTATTGCTTGCAAATTGTTCATTATATGTTGAACCTTTCTATTTTCTCGATTTCCTTTTGATTAGTTATTCAAATTACCATAAGAATCACAACTGCTTTGAAAGGTTTGAAGCTTGAATATGATGATGTCATCTTAAGCACACACCTCAACAAAAGGAAAGGGCAATCGGTTTTCAAAATCGATTGAGTTGATTCAGTTTCAAGACCGAACGGGCAATTGAAACCAAGACCAAATGGATAGTTGTATCCAAGACTGAATGGGTAGTTGAACCCAAGACCGAATGGGTAATCTAATCCAAACCGAATGGGTAATTAAGTACAAGAATGAATGGGTAATTAACAACAAGATCGAATGGGTAATTGAGTCCAAAATCAAATGTGTCATGGATTTCAGGATTGAATAGATAAATTGGACTTCAAAACCGTATGGGGTTAATTGCTGATGTGATTGATTAAAATTGAATAGCTCAAATTGATTTGTTTATAATTAATTCTAGAAGAATGATCAATGGATTACAAACCCCAATCGACTGATTGAAGGATTCCTAATTGAATTAGGTTATTTTCTTGATTGATGGTCCAAACGGTATCAAGACCGTTTGGAGGCAAATGGTCTCAAGACTGTTTGAGACCATACGGTCTCAAGACCGTTTGGAGTTTAAGGATTGTGATGGATGATTGGAAATCCAAGGGTTGTAATTGGATGTACTTCAATGGATCAATTAATGATCGATTCAATAGAGCAAACCCTAAAGCCAATCAATTGGATGGAGGAGACCCTAGTTGATCCAATCGGTTTCATGATGGTTTGGACCAAACGGTCCTCAGACCGTTTGAAGGGCAATTGTTCACAAACCGTTTAAGGTTCATTTGGTTTCAATTATAAATTTATCAAACGGTTTCAAAAACGGATTGAAGAAGTAAGGCAAGACCGAATGGAGATCAAGCACTTCAAGACTGAATGGAGGTCAAGGTACTTCAAGACCATTTGAAGGTCTAATTGATTCAAGACATATTAGTACAATCAACTACATGATTGTTGATGATGTCTATCAAAGGTGATTAATTACAATGGTTGTATCTTCAAGGTACTTAAGTGATTATTACCTTTTGAATGGTCAAATCTTTGATGCTTATGGAAGCAACATCCCAACGTACTAAACTAACTCTAAGTGTGTATACCTAAAAGAGTAGTTGACCTAATCTAATTAAGTTTGAGGTGATCAACATCCTAGAATGGATGAGAGAGAGAGAGAGAGGAAATCCAAACATGTAAAATAATCATGTAATGGTTAAACCTCAACACTCTCAACATTAATATAATATGTAATTAGGGTATGATCCTTAATAAAGAGATCATGAAACCCTAATTGAGAAGGTTGATGAATCCTTAACCCTAATTTAGGGCAATGCTATTTGAAACCCTAATCTAGCATAGTGATGTAACCCTAATCTAGGATAATGATATGTGAAACCCTTATTAAGGGTGATGACATGTGAAACTCTAATTGAGGGTGATGTCATGAGAAACCCTAATTGAGGGTGATGTCATGAGAAACCCTAATTGAGGGTGATGTCATATGAAACCCTAATTGAGGGTGATGTCATGAGAAATCCTAATTGAGGGTGATGTCATATGAAACCCTAATTGAGGGTGATGTCATATGAAACCCTGATTGAGGGTGATGTCATGAGAAACCCTAATTAAGGGTGATGTCATGAGAAACCCTAATCAAGGGTGATGTCAAGTGAAACTTTAATGCAATGAAGTGATGTGAAACTATAACCTAAGGTGATGCTATTAATGAAATATGAAACCTTGATATGAAATTCTAACCCTGATATAGCGTAAAGGTATGTGAAGCCCTAATCTTGGGTAATATGTTGATAAAACATAACCCTAATTTGGGTAATGGGATGAATATTCCTATTTGACATGAATTGGGAAATCCCAGACCTAATGAAGAAGTTGTGATGTTTTTTTTTAGGAGAAGTCAGGCGGTCATCTATTCATATTGCCCACCTCATGCAAGAGAAATTAAATCTGGCATTACAATTATTAGACAACTGCAAGAATTGAAACATGGTTGTACTACTACCATTACATGGAGATGCTAGACCAGTGTCCAACACACATCTAGGGGGGGTTTTATAATGGGTGTAGCCAATGCTTTGTTTAGAATGATACTTAGCAAGAGCGTCAGCCTGCCTGTTGTTCTGTCTTTCAGTGTATATAATCTCAGTAGTCTCCTTCTTAATCAACTGAATACCTCAGATGATATTAGAAAAGCGAGGATAATTCCAGTACTCATCACAAATCATAATTGATGCTTGACGACAGTCAGTTATAATCATAGCATTCTGCATAGCACTTCCCTCAATAATGCTAGCAGCCAACCCGATCGCCATTAGCTCCACTTCCAGAGGATTCCTTTCCATAACAAGCTGGCCCACTACACTTAGCCAATTGCCATTAGAGTCTGTAATAACAACGGAAATAGCACCCTTCCCCTTTTTCCAAGCAGCGTCAGTGTTGAAGTGGATGGTTTCTGGCTTGGGGTTCTCAGACCTTTGTCTTCTTACATGTTCCGTACTGTTTCCAGCTGTGGTCCAAGCTCTGTTGTTCATCATAATCTCATGATTAGTGAGGTTGATAATATGTTGAGGATTATGTTCTCTGCCCTTGAATATCCACAGGTTTTGCTGCTTCCACATGCTCCAGCAAATTATGAAGAACAGGTGTTTATGTGTATCAGGTGCCTTGATGTTCAGACTCATCCACTGATCCAGGTTATCTACTGTCCAGAACTGATGAGTGTAATCGAGTTTCAGAATAGAATGCCACACACTTTTTACCTTAGGGCAGTCCCGGAGAGCGTGTAGGGTGGTCTCATCATCTACATTACATCTGGGACAAGTAGCAATGGACGTCATCTTCCGACGTTTCCTGTTGTGATTAGTAAGAAGAGCTCCATTAGCTGCAATCCACATAAACATCTTTATGCACGCTGCCACCTGTGCATGCCAAATGCGGTGCCAATGACCTTGCCTTTTGATTTCAATCTCTGCCCGTATAGCGTGATATGTCATTTTGGCAGTGTAACTTCCTCCTTCATTGAGCATCCAAACCTTACGTATTTAGCCTCTGGAACTATAGGTGGGTTTAAGTCGTATATATACTTTCTGACTTCAGCTGGAAACCAATGCTCTAAGAAACTACGATCCCATTGTCCCTCCATACTTACCAAGCTGCTGACTACCAAGTCTTCCAGCTCAGTAGGAATAGGATGCAAAGCATGGTTGCTTAACGGGCTCTCATTGGGTAGCCACTTATCATACCAAAAATTAATGGAGCTGCCGCTCACAGGACACAAGTATGTGTTAGCTTCCATAAACGGTTTGGTGAGAATGACGTTGCGAGCCAGATGAGACAGGTTCTGGGCTAGACTTTGCGTTTCTTTTAAAATTTTCTTAGTCATGGCTTCACTCCAGATAGTCCCCCTTCTGCTATAGATGTCCCAGCTATTCTTCATAAGGAGTGCTTGATTCCACTCTCTCATAGATTTAATCCCAAGGCCTCCATGAATCTTCCTGCTGGTAATTCGGCTCCAAGATATGAGAGGAACTCCCCTTTTTCTTCTCCCCCCCATTCCATATGAATCTTCTTATTTCCTCATCAATCCTATTACATAATTGTAGGGGCAGCTTTGCCGTCTGCATTACATAAGTAGGTATAGCAGTTAAGGAGCTTTTAGCCAGGCTAACACGTCCTGCCATAGATAAGCTCTTAGCCATCCAGGAATTGATTGTTTTAGTAACCTTTTCTAGAACTTCATTGTAGGTATCCTTACTTACCCAGTTGTGTATGATAGGTACGCCAAGGTACTTGCCCAGATCTTGAGTACTCTGAAGGCCACTTCTTCGACATATGATATCAGCTTCCTGTCTCGTAACACTCCTCGAAAAGAAGACTCTAGTTTTCTCAACCGAGATAGCTTGTCCAGACACTTTTTCAAATAAGTTGAAACACTTCATGATGGTGTTTATGTTGGATTCATTCGCTTTGGCGAAAAGGATGATATCATCCAAAAAACATAAATGAGCAATTCTCGGACCTCCTCTTCCTAGTTGCATGGGAGTCCATTTCTTTTCTGCTACTAGTTGATCAATCTGTTGGCTCAACCTCTCAATGCACAGAACAAAAATGTACAGGCTTAGAGGATCCCCCTATCGTAACCCTCTGGAAGGTTTAAACTGAGGTGTCGTCTCACCGTTCCAAGCAATTTATGAGCTACCCAACATGATAGAATTCATGATGTAACTTTGTAAGTTGGTTGGAATGCCAGTTTTCTCAATAGTATCCTGGATAAAGCTCCATGCCATTTTATCATAAGCTTTGGTGAGATCTACTTTGATGGCCATAGTTTTACTTGAGTTCTTTCTTTTCATCGTATGAATGAGCTCCTGTACAACAGTGATGTTATCAGAAATTTTCCTTCCAGGTACAAAAGCACTTTGTACCGGGCTGACCCATTTAGGAATCCACTGTTTCAGGCGTTCCACAACCACCTTAGAGCAGAGTTTAAGAATAGTGTTGTTAAGAGAAATAGGCCAGAATTGATTGCAGCAGACTGGTTTCTTGTCCTTTGGAATAAGCACAATGGTTGCATTACAGAGCTTGTCATCTAGGGTGGAAGAGTTTAGAGCTTCTTGAATCGTTTTAGTAACAGACTCCTTTACATTGGATCAATTGGATTGTAAGAATTGTGTGGTTGTTCCGTCTGGACCTGCAACCTTGAATGGGTTCATGGAGAAGAGGATATTCCCTATTTCCTCCATTTGAACTACCCTCGCGAGGTTCTATCTTTGTGCTTCAGATATGGTTTCAAAGTTGCCTGGGATCCTCCTCATAGCCGGCTGGCTGACGCTGCTAGGAGTGGTGAAAAGCTTTATATAAAATTATGTAACCAAGTTAAAAACTTCCTTAATGTCAGTTACCCAACCTCCGTCAGGATGCTTGATGGCTTTACACCTATTCATTCTTGCACGTTGGTTGACATAAGCATGATAGAAACACGAATTTGTATCTCCATCCTTAAGCCAATCGATGTGACTTTTTTGTTTCCAATCCTCTTCCTCCTTCTTCAACAAGTTATTCAGATCATCCTGCATAGTTAAACACAACTTATCGGTAGTATCATCATACCTGGAAGCCAGATTTCTCTGAAGAGTTTCGATGTTATGTAGAAGTCTGTCTTTGTTCACACGTTTATATTTCCGCAGCTCTCCATCCCATGTTCTCAGATGTGGGCTAGCCATTTCTAATGCATTCTTGAAGTTCAAATCCCTGCGCCATACTTTATCAAGACAATGTTTGAAAGTCGGTTCCTTTTGCCAAGATGCTTTAGTCATGAATCGTCCATGGCAAGTTGCACATCTAGCCATGTTGATCAGCAGGGGACAATGATCAGATTCGACCCTCGGTAGATGTAGCATAGAAACATTAGGGAACTTCATGATGAAAGCACTATTCGCTAAGCCCCGATCAAGTCTACTTTGTTTCAGGCCATGGCGAAACGTAAAGCGTTGGCTAGAAAAACCAATATCAACTAAACCTGCTTGCATCATAGTAGTATTGAAGGTTTGTGCTTCCCTTTGATTAAAAGTAAGATATCCAATCCTTTCAGCTGGGGTAATCATAGTGTTGAAATCTCCTACAACCAACCAAGGCTCTTTATATCTATCACCTAGCTCTGCAATATGTTTCCAGATCAGACTGCGTATGTAGATATGTGGATTCACATAGATGAAAGTAGCATAGAAGGAGTTTTTAATCCTACAAGTCACAAACTGGCGATGGGTGTTAATAATTTCAACTGTGCAAGAAGCTGCACTCCAACATACCCAAATACCCCCCGAGAAACCGCAAGCTTCTGATCTATGAGAGTTTGAGAAACCCAGTCTTTGAATAGTGTCGACTGCCTTTTCAGCGTTGATTCTAGGCTCTAGAATGACAGTAACCAAGGGCCTGTGGATAGATATGTACTCTTTAAGGACTCTGCACGTATCAGCTTTACCTATGCCTCTGATATTCCAGCAAAGGATCTTCGTCATCTACCAACCAGAACAGAAAAAGAAGATAAAGGATCGCTTACAGGGATGACTCTTCGTTTTCCTTGTTAGCAACAGCCTTCAAGGCCTCCACCACTGCTTCACTATTTTGAGCGCCTCACTGCCGGGGACTTCTGCGTATCCCTTCGACATTCGATTTTGATAGTCCCGACCTCTTCATCCTTGTGCCACTACCTTTGAATATTTTTCCAATCTTGGCCTTTTGGGAACCTTTATGCTCCTTGGGAATTCGCTGCACCATAGGTATTTCACTTCTGTCAAAACTCTCCGGTTCAGCAATATCAGCTAACACTTCATCTTCAGCTACTGAAAAGATCTCAACCACTTCATCAATTTCTGGGTTGTCCATGGTATGATCTTCCTTATTGTTGTTGTTTCTGTCGCTCGCCTGGGCCCTTCTATGGGACGTTGGGGCATTGGTTATATCTTTAAGAGCCTTTACCTTTTGTGTTGCTGATACTATTGTATTTGTATTTGTCTTCTTTTTCCACACTTTAGCTGTTCTAAATCCTCCGTCAGTATTTGATCCAACAACATTCTGCGGGTGTCCGCTCAGCTCAATTCCTTCATCGCCATGATCTTCTGGAAGGTCCCCGTATCTGTTATTACTAGCACTTGATTTATCAGGTGGTTTACCAACCAGATCTTTCCCTTGACGTCGACGCCTGCTGCGTTGAGTCTGCCACAGTGAGTCCTTAGATTCTGCAAATCTGACGTTGTTCGTCTTGGCGTGCTCCACCTTCTCATTTTCTGCTATATTCTGGGCTCTTATCGATTCACAGATTTGTGATGTGTGTCCTTTCTCCCCACACTTAGCGCAGGCGTAAGGCAGTCCTTCATATTCGACCTCATAATCAATGTCATTGATTTGTATGTATGGTGCCAACTGCTTCATGGTGTCAATCTCTATAGCCAATCTAGAAAACTTGCTCCTCGTTCGCTTAATGGTATGTTCGTCTACTTTTACCAATCGACCCAGCGCCTTTCCTATACATTCGAACATGGTCTGAACATACAGATGGAGAGGTAGATTGAGAATTTTTGTCCAGCAAACAATTTTTCTCGGAAGATCATTCGACAGAATGAAGGTTGGGTTCCAGTCCCAGACTAGTAGATTACACCCGAAAACCTTCCAAGGTCCCCCCGTCATGGCCATCTCATAGTCTCGACGACATGATAGCTGTATAACAAAATGATTGAGGTCGAGCTCATAGATTTTATACTTACCAACAAGACTCCACATGGCTCGCAGACGATCTCGCAAAGTCATGTATCCAATCTGGGTTCCCATGGCTTTCACTACGACAGCATATTGCCACAGCCTTGTCAAAAACTCTTCTTCCATCGGGTCAACGATGATATCAGGCTTGTCGTCAATGAACGTTAATCTCACCGCCTCCGAGTTCAGATGCTCCTCGAATAGCTTATTCAGGAACAGGTCGGGAGTACCTTGTTCGGTGGGCTTACTCCCAGATCTCGTGTTGTTTGATGACCAAACGTTACCGTTGGTCAGTATCTCCTGTTTTTTAGCAACTTGGTTTTTCCCATGCAGCGGCGGGAATAGTTTGTTCGAGGCGCTGCTCCCGTCCGTCCTACTAGCATCTTCTCCATGATCGAGGGTTTGTCTCATCCGCTTATTAGGTTCCGTATGGGTTCTGCTTGAGGAGCCCTTCATACCACTGAATCAGAACTCAATCCCGACGTGTGGGAGACTGAGTTTATCTCCGTCCATGTCCTTCAAGTTCATCGCATCTGGGTCTGTAGAAACCCTAGGGTTTACTGGTTGACCCCTTTCCTCCCCTCCATCTTGGCTTCTTTGCTCAATGTTTCTCCGGTCGCCTGGTGCAGTAGCAACTTCATTACTACTGCATGCGTCGACGTGACCCCCTTGGCCGTCCGCCGGCATCTCTCGCCCCCTTCCCCTTGATCTCCCCCCGCCGCCACGCTCCCCTCATCCGCGTCCATTCCTTAAATATATTTTTTACAAATTTGGACCATTTTTAAAAAATTTGGACCATTTCTGGATTTGTGAAGTAGTGATGTTACTCTTACATTGCATAGTGCGGAAATGTAATTGAGTGCACTAATCATGAAGGTATCATGAGATGATGGACATAGCTAGGTATGAGCTATGATGTTTTATTATTTGGAGTTGTTTTATGGGCATTATGAGCCATAATATGCTTTCTTTCCTAGTAAGAGGTAACAAGAGGTTAATGGGCTTTAAGAGCCATGTGAAATACATGTATTGCAAAGTATCATGTTTACCTTGGTCAGATGACCTGAAGGTATTAGTTACCTGATAAGTGGTAACAAGTGTTCTTGATGAGATGTTAAGGGATAAGAATACCCTTGATGTGATAAGAGATTGAGATCCCAATGTTTTATAAAGCCTTGAAAAGGACTTGATAGAAATAGTACTCTTTCTTTGTAGCATTTGTTATAATGATTTATGCTTGAAAACCTAACTGATGCTAAAAGATCACAGTAAGGTACTTAATTAATCAAGTGAAATCTTATCATGTAGAGCCCTAACCATAGATCCATCATCGTCAGTAACTGGTGATGGTGAAACAAGTTTTCCTACGGGAACTCCTGGAGGGCATACTATTGAGTATGTGGGGGTTATGGGCACAAATATCCTTACACCCTAATGGAGGAATTGATATGAGGTAAACATTAAATCTCTCGATCCTTCATTATATATGACGGGATGGATGTATCACTGATCTCTCGAATGCCGGGATGGATGTATCACTAATGTCCCGATGATGTTAATGTCGGATCAATGTGAGATAAATATGAAATCTCTCGATTGCAAAGAGAGTACATCATGCCAATGTAACTCTATAGTGAAGTTGCTAGTATACCCTGGAAAGCTATTTAGTAGAGACACAAGATGTCCTGCATTTGGTCCTCACACTGACTGAGGAAGATGAGGTCATGGGAATCCGGCTCTTCTATTGACCTATGTATGGCACCGATTTCGATTTCACAATGATCGGTTGGAGTATGAGCGGTATACCTCATCTCCTCAGGGATTAAGTATGATTGTAAAATGTGATCAGCCGTGTAGCGTATTTGCTTAAGGTCAAAATACGAGAATCATTGGTTGATGTTATCTTGATTAGTATATCTTAGATGAATAAATGTTATACATGTTCTTCATATTCCTTATTGGTAAATGAAATATTGTTCTATCAAGTTAAAAGTTGAATTACTTTGAAGAAGAACATTGCTCTAATATCCTTAGTTAAATGATTTATCTGCTGTTGAATACTTATGATTCTTCTTCTCAATTTTATTCCATTAATTTGCAATAATAATATTTCTGGCGGAGAGTTATATCTCTCACTGGGGAAATTTCAATTGGCTCACCCCCGTGGGATCCAACTTTTTAGGTAAACGTAGAAGAAGTAGAAACCGTACAATGGGTGAAGAATAGAAGCAACAACAACAGGGACAACAGTGACATCCAGGTGGAGACACCGGCTGTCATGTTTGTAAATAGAGTCCTATGTGTCATCTCTATACTCGCAGGTCCTCGGAGTCAGTAGTTAGTTTAATAATTCGATATGAGATTTTGGCTTGATGCCTCAATGTTTTATGCTACCTATGTATAGTTTTGAGCAGGGCAACTGATGCTTGTAATCCTCAAGAAGGAATAGTACAAGAGATGTGCTTGTGAACCGGAATGTAATTGAATTGCTTTGGTTCTTTCTGAAAGAGTTTTCCAATGTATGGATCTCATTGTAAAAGGTTTTAATTTTTAGTGATTTTCGTTAATTCCGCTGCTAATAAATGCTTCCGCTTAAGTAAATTATATTTTTGTGAGTTGGATGCCACAAGTTTAGTGGTATCAGAGCTCTAGGTTCACTGATTCTACAGAGACATATGATTAAGTTGTTGAGTCTGTTCTAGCATCTTCTAGTTTATCTGATAGTGTCTTCTGCTCATATAGGAGGAGAAGAAGAACTTGAAGATGTCTGGATCACACGAGGAACATGCTGCTGAGAGCAGTGTTGCTGCACCAGGAAATGGTGCAAGGGACCATACTAGGGAGGAACCTATACCTAAACAACCCCAGTTTGACCCAGCCATGATAGAGAACCCATCTTTCCATGCTCTGTTTGGACAGTTCATGGTAACTATGACGAACATGGCAGATAGGATGCCACCACCTGCACCTAGGGCACCAGCTCACCATGAAGGGTAGGGCACCAACAAGACTTTTGAACGAGCCATAGAATATGCTGGTACAACTGACCCAGCAGATGCAGACATTTGGCTGACTGAGCTGGAGAAGGCCTTAAGAATCCTTAATATCCTAGAAGATGAGAAGGTTAGACATGCAGTGTACCTTCTTAAGGGGAGTGTTGGCCACTAGTGGACCATAGAAGAGGGCAAGAGGCCAGGTGTTGAGATCGGATGGGAAGTATTCCAATGAGATTTCGTTAATAGATATTTTCCTAAGATGTTTCTAGATGAGAAAATCTCTCCGTTTGAGAGGTTAAGGAAAGGACCAATGAACATTAGCGAGTATGAAGCTAAGTTCATGGAGCTTTTGCGGTTCTGTCCGCATATGGTAGCTACTGATGAAGAGGGAATTCGACATTTTGAGAAGAGGTTGAACACTGATTTGACCACTCCTGTGTTTGTCTTAGAGAACAGGGAGAGGTTCACCACCTTTGTGGAGTCCGTGAGACGGATAGCGAGGTCTGTGAATGAGAAGCGTCAGACCAAGAGTAAGAAGGTGTATACTCAGTTTCAAGGATAAGGGTCCAAAAGTTTTAAGAAATCGAGATTTTCGGCACCAATAGCACCACCAAGATTCAATACCTAGATGCAATGGACGTTGAACAGAGGTAGAGGTCATAGTTTACCACCAGAAGGAGCCCACAACTCAACATTAGTGTCAGTAACAGGACCACCTAGGCCGCAGTCGCGGAACATAGGCTGTTTCATATGTGGTAAGATGGGGCATTTGATGAAAGATTGGCAAGCCAGAGAAGCAAGTGTGACTCAACCTCAGAGGCAGAGTCATCAAGTCTCTCAGAGGAGACAGTTTTCGAGTGGCTCTAGAGGACGTTGACAAGCATCCCAAGCTAGTTCGTCGACACCCAACAATCGAGCACAGGGTCAATACCAAGCAACGACAAGATTCTATGCGATGAATCAACCCGAAGCAGTAGTCAACCCACGGGTTGTGACAGGTCAGATGGAACTATTTCATTCTGATATGTCTTCATCCTGCTTCATATATGTTTTAATTGATCTGGGTGCTACGCATTCCTTTATCACTAGAAGAGTGATCTTTGACTGCAACATGACTGTCAGTCATAGAGCAGATAGTTTGTTATTAGAAACCCCTTTGTTGGTATCAGCAGTGCTGCGGGAGGTGTGTTCTCCCTGCATTCTTTCGTTTTCTGAACAACGCATTCATGTGGATCTTATACCACTTGAGATGCACGGGTTCGATATAATTCTTGGGATGGACACCCTAGAAAAGTACAAGGTTGTCTTGGATTGTGAGTCCAAGAAAGCTGTGTTCACAGATGATGGTGACACATGGATCTTTCAGGGAGATAAAAAGATTCTTCCAACCTGTCTTGTGTCAGCTATGGTAGTTGAGAAGTTGATGAGACAAGGATGCAATGCATTCTTGGCACATGTGATAGACACCACAATGGAGAGCTCTAATCTTTCTGAAGTTTCGATAGTTAGGGACTTTGAAGATGTTTTCCCTGAGGAACTTCCAGGTGTACCTCCACCACAAGTGATTGATTTTGAGATTAATCTAATCCCGGACATGCAACCAATAGAAAAAACACCATATAGAATGGCACCTGCTGAGATGGCAGAGCTCAAGAAACAACTGCAGGAGTTGCTTGAGAAAGGTTTTATCCAACCGAGTACTTCACCATGGGGTGCTTCAGTTCTCTTTGTTAAGAAAAAGGACAGATCGATGCGGTTATGCGTTGATTACAAACAGTGAAATAAAGTAACCATAAAGAACAAGTATCCTCTGCCGAGGATTGATGACCTGTTTGATCAGTTGTGTGGTGCAACTATCTTCTCTAACATAGATCTGAGGTCAGGATATCATCAGTTGTGTATTAAGGAGGGGGACATACCTAAGTCTGCCTTTAGGACAAGGTATGGTCACTATGAATTCATAGTTATGTCGTTTGGACTAACTAATGCACCAATTGCATTCATGGAACTCATGAATAAAATCTTTCAACCTTTTCTTGACCAGTTTATAGAAGTCTTCATAGATGACATCTTGATATATAGTAGAGATGCTCACAACATGAACAACAACTCTGTCAAACTTTAACTTTGCTAAGAGAGCATAAGCTGTATGCTAAGTTTAACAAATGCGAGTTCTGGTTACCAGAAGTTTCTTTTCTACGACATGTAATATCTACCCCAGGTATCCATGTTGATCCTAAGAAGGTAGAATTTGTCCTGCAATGGGAACAGCCAAAGACACCGACGGAGATATGCAGTTTCCTAGGACTGGCAGGATATTACAGGAGGTTCATTAAGAACTTCAGTTCTATTGCTTTACCCCTAACCAAGTTGACCAGGAAGGAGGTTCCTTTTGTCTGGAATGACAAGTGTCAACATTCTTTCCAGTTGTTAAAAGAAAGGTTAACAAGTGCACCTGTGCTAGTGTTACCTGAGCAAGGGAAGGGGTACATAGTTTTCTGTGATGCATCCAAGAATGGTCTAGGATGTGTGTTGATGCTGGATAATCAAGTGATTTCTTTTGCTTCTCGACAGCTTAAGAAACACGAGGAGAATTATCTGACACATGATCTAGAACTAGATGATTTGGTCCATGCTTTGAAAATCTGGAGACATTATCTCTATGGAGAGACATTTTAGATTTCCAAAGACCATAAGAATCTAAAATATATCTTCTCAAAACATGAGTTGAACATGAGACAACGTCGTTGGATGGAGTTAATCAATGACTATGATTGTACAATTGATTATCATCCAGGGAAGGATAATGTAGTGGCTGATGCATTAAGTATGAAATCATCATCACTAGCCTTAGATAAAGCACAGTTGAACTCCTTAGTATGCTTTAAAAGAGACATGCTCATCTCCTTGAGACAAAACAATATACAACTTAAGGTATAATTGTTAGTCGGGATGTTAGCTGAGATGCACATAAAACCTACTCTGAGATAGCAGATTAAAGAAGCACAACAAGCTGATACTAAGGTTCAACAGATCAGTTCAGAGTATGGTAGTGAGAAACAAGATGGCTTACATGAGTCACAGGATCAGGTAGTCTGTTACCATGGTAGGATGGTGGTTGTAACATCCCTGACCTGGGGTATGCTTTAACCCTAGGTGTTTTGTTTAAGAAAGATAATTATATGCTTGCTCTTATCTTTGAAAAATAATTAAGGTTCAAGAGGAACTTATATTTCAATTTTAGTCCTTTTTGAACAATGTTGAAATAATGTTTTTCCTATTTTAGACTAAAGTGCAAATTACCCAAGTTGAGGGGTTAAATTGCACATGTTACATGATAAAATGTTCCCCATGTGTTGAAGCATCATGAGAATGAAGATTATGTAGAGGTATGGCTTGGGAAAGCCTGAGTACCAAGAAAGAGTTGATATAACAATGTTTATGCATTAAAACCTAGTTTTGGTGTGATGTGAAACCCAGGGTTCAATATGCAAATTACAACTTCAAAATAGCCCGTAATGTTTCTTGGAATCCTGTAGAGCAAAGAAAATTAGAGGGGTGTCTCATTTGTATCATTTTGGAGGAAAGTGAATCTTGATATTAAAATAATCAAGATTTAAGCATAATTGAAAAGTTAATTCAATTTAATGCAAAAATAATCATATTAATTGAAGTGCCCTACAACCAAAATTGAAATGGTTGAAATCCATATATGTGGAAATCCTTGTGCCTTGCAAAGGCCACGAAAATATCCAAGTGAGTGTAGAGCCCACTCACATTAATATAAGACAAGATGTAATAATATGTGATGAGTTGCACAGGATTGGTATAACCCAATACCTAGAATAGTTGCATAGGATTGGCTTAGTTCAATACCTGGCATAGTTGCACATGATTGACATAATTCAATACCTAGAATAATGTCACAGGATTGGTAACAACCCAATACCTGGAACAATATCACAGGATTGGGAATAACCCAATACCTAGAATAATGTCACAGGGTTGGTAATAACCCAAAACCTAGAATAATGTCACAGGATTCATCACAACACAATACCTGGAATAATGTCACATGATTGGACACAACCCAATACCTAGAATAGTTGCACTGGATTGTCATAGTTCAATACCTAGAATAGTTACACAGGATTGGCATAGTTCAATACCTGGAATAGTTGCACAGGATTGGCATAGTTCAATACCTAGAATAGTTGCACAGGATTGACATAGTTCAATACCTGGAATAGTTGCACGGGATTGGCATAGTTCAATACCTAGAATAGTTGCACAGGATTGGCATAGTTCAATACTTGGAATAGTTGTACATGATTGGCATAGTCCAGTACTTGGAATGGATGCATATGATTGGCATAATCTAATACCTGGAATGGATACATAGGAATAATATAAGTCTAATGCTTATACTAGTTGCACATGATGGATATAATCCAATTCCTGGAATATTTATACAGGATTGGTATAGACCAATGCATGAACAAGACATGATGATATACACTCTCATGTCCAGTATAAACCAAAATCTATTTAGCAGATGGGCTAAGGACAACCGATAGAAACAAGAAAGACTCATGGGTGAAATATCAGAGTAATCAATATCATGAGATAAGCATGGGATGTTGAGTTAATATAACAGATAAATGATATACATGTTCTTCCTATTCCTTATAAAGAGAATAGATGATTTAATGCTCTATCATAGATAGTTGCAATATATGAAGACGAGAGTGATCTAAACTGCTTATCCTCTGCTCAGATTTATATTATAAACTGCAATAATAATGTTTTTGGTGGAGAGTTATATCTCTCACTGAGGAAATTTTCAATTGTCTCACCCACGTGGGATCCAACATTTTTAGGTGGACGAACACGGAGGAGATTGAGAACATCTTGCAGAGAAGAACTTCAGCAGTAGTAGGGACAGTAGTGAAAACTCAGGTTGAGTGTACTGTCTGTCGTGTCTTGTAGAAAGATGTCCTATGTGTCATCTCTGTACTCTCAGGGCCTAAGAGTTAATAGTTAGTGCTTTTAATGAATCATTTTGAGATTTTTTCTTGATGCCTGAAGGTTCTTATGTTGTCTGTGTTTAGCTTTTAACAAGATAGTTGATGTTGTAACCCTCGAGAAGAGATGGTACAAGATATCTACTTATGAACCAGGACGTAAATGTAATACATTGGTTCTTGTTGAAGGAGTTTTCCTATGATTGGATCTCTTTGGAAAAGGTTTTAATTTTTTAGTGATTTTCAGTAATCTGCTACTTAGGTTTAATTCCTCTCAATCAATAACAATTTGCTTGTCGGTCATTACAATTTAGTGGTATCAGAGCTCTAGGTTCACTGAGTCTACAGAGACATAAGACTAAGGTGTTGAGTCTGTTCTAAGTATACCCAATATCTCTTATAGTGCCTTCTGCTTATGCATAAGAAGATATATAACTCAAGGATGTTTGGAGAACATGAGGAACACGTTACTAAGAGCAATGTTGCTGCACGAGTAGAAGGTGCCGAGGATCGGGCAAGAGAAGAAACAATGCCTGAGAATCCCC
The DNA here is from genome assembly GCA_963693085.1 of Alisma plantago-aquatica. Classification (NCBI taxonomy): domain Eukaryota; kingdom Viridiplantae; phylum Streptophyta; class Magnoliopsida; order Alismatales; family Alismataceae; genus Alisma; species Alisma plantago-aquatica. Next base: position 361,510,645 of record OY856409.1, on the reverse strand, counting down.
ATGTTGGTGAAGTCATGATGAGAATCCCAACTTTTTATACACTTTTTGGGAAATTCATGACTACAATGATGCATATAACGGACTGGATGCCAGCACCGGCACCTAGGGAACCAACTTCCAATGAGGGATATCGATCTAGAAAGACTTTTGAACGATTACGTCATGTGGGAGCCATAGAATATGCTGGCACATCTGACCCAACAAATGTTGATTTCTGGCTCACTGAGTTAGAAAAGGTCTTTAAGATCCTTAGTATCCCAGATGCTGATAAAGTTAAACATGTTGTGTACCTTTTAAAGGGCGGTGTTGGACATTGGTGGGCTATAGAAGAAATCAAAAAGGAATGATGAAGAGGTTGGTTGGGAGGAATTTTGTCGAGAATTCATCAATAAGTATTTTCCAAGGACATATTTAGATGAAAAGATCTCACAGTTTGAGAAGATTCAATAGGTAGCTATGTCGATAAGTGAATATGAGGTTAAGTTCATGGAACTTTTAATATTTTGTCCTCAAATGGCTGCTACTGAGGAGGAAAAGATTCGATGTTTTGAGAAAGGACTGAATGCTAAAATGTCTATTCCAACATCTTCCCTAGAAAGTAGAGAGAGGTTTGCCACATTTGTGGAATCAAATCGTAGGATAGAAAGATCTATGACAAAGAAACACGAGACAGACCTTAAAAGGAAGTCTACACAGTCACAAGGACCAATGATTAGTGGTACTAAACAACAAATCTTCACCAATTCAACCTCAATATAGTACACCAATGCAAAGGTCATCAAGTCAAGGTTGATCTTGTCATAAATGTGGACAGATAGGACATTTTAGACAACAATGTCCAAGAAGAAACAATGAGGTGACCCAACAGTCAGGGTACAATCTGCAAAACCCACAAGGACCTCAGTCCAGTGGAGCAGATGGTAGAGGATGAAGACAAGTGTCACATTTTGGTCCATCTACTTCTGGTAGTAAAGGACAAAGGCAATAACAGATAACAACTAACTCCATGTTTTGGGTCAGATGAGATGCTAGATAACTTGTAAAAGGTAGACTTGTCAAGATAGAACTTTCTATTTTGAATTATCTTCTGTTCCCTACTATAAGAAAGGTAGTTGTTGTTTAGTTCATATGTATAATCCTTTAAGGAAATGAAGAAGAGATAAGAAGGATGAAAACTTATGTTCAGTTTAATATTCTCTTATATGTTTTGAAGTTTCTCTCTATATATATGGAACATAATATAAAATAAATACATACTACTTAATTTCAGTTCTTGAATACCCTAGCCAGGTATTCATTTATTGAAGGCAAGGTAAGTATGACATATCTAGATTGTTATCTTTTTGATTACCCTGATCAAGTATTCAGTCTGAAACAATCTAAAAGAACCTAAAGAACTAGGATATGTGGCATGTATATTTCCACCATATTTAATCGATATACAAAGGAATTTGACTATGAATCAGAAACAAAAGAAGATGTTTAGTACAATGTATACCCTGGTCTAAAGACCAAGAGGTAACAGTTACTTGATAAGAGGTAACAATAAAAATGATGAACTGAGGGTTTGAATACCCACATCTAGTGATCATGATGATAATGAGAATAAGGAATGATGAGATGTAATCATCCTTATAATTCCTATGTTGATGGTGAGGAACCAAGGATAAAATAAAGGTAAATAACTCATGAACACAAAAAGTTCATCCAATAATTAGAGGAGATGATAACCTCTTTTGATGGATAGACAACCCTGTATAATGATGGGGTGATAAGATGAATATGATCCTTTGCTTTCTTTCCTTTCAGGGACATGGCAATCAAGTGGGTTTTTAGGACACTTGATGTGCACAATTAAAAATGTTTATCTGATGGGTATTGAAAAAAGTATCAGTTTGTCTTGGACTTGGGTTCCAAGAAAAAGACATATATAACAAGTAATGTCTCAGGATGAAATATGAAAATGTGATGTGTTTCCAACACATGTGATGAATACCAGGGTAAGGAATTCTGGTATCAGATAATTTATGTTGACTACCTAGAAGAGGTTAAATGTGAAATCAGTTTAGCTATATTATACAACATGGACATCATATGTTAGGGGTTTATACATTGCATAAACATGACATTGAGATGTTATGTGAAGACTTGATGAGATGATATATGAATAATATATGTCTCCCTTTATCTAGGATTTCGGGGACGAAATCCTTGTTAGGGGTTTATAACTTGTAACATCCCTGACCTGGGTTATGCTTTAACCCTAGGTGTTTTGTTTAAGAAAGATAATTATATGCTTGCTATTATCTTTTGAAAAGTCATTAAGGTTCAAGAGGAACTTATATTTGAATTTTAGTCCATTTTGAACAATGTTGAAATAATGTTTTGCCTATTTTGGACTAAAGTACAAATTACCCAAGTTGAGGGGTTAAATTGCAAATGTTACATGATAAAATGTTTCTCATGTGTTGAAGCATCATGAGAATGAAGATGATGCAGAGGTATGGCTTGGGAAAGCCTGAGTACCAAGAAAGAGCTGATAAAGCAATGTTTATGCATTAAAACCTAGTTTTGGTGTGATGTGCAATTTACCCAAAACCCTGGGTTCAATATGCAAATTACCACTTCAAAATAGTCCCTAATGTTTTTTGGCATCATGTAGACCAAATAAAATGAGAGGGGAGTCTCATTTGTATCATTTTGAAGGAAAGAGAATCTTGATATTAAAATAATCAAGATTTAAGCATAATTGAAACCCTAATTCAATTTAATACAAAAATAATTATATTAATTGATATGCCCTTCAATCAAAATTGAAATGGTTGAAATCCATATATGTGGACGTCCTTTTTCCTTGCAAATGCCACGAAAATATCCAAGTGAGTGAAGAGCCCACTCACATTAATATAAGAAAAAGAAATATCCACTCACTTATGGATATTGTTATTATATTATTTAAGGTGCTTAATTTGTTTTCCTTTAAATCATGGATAATTGAGAAGAGTATTGTAACATCCTAGGATTTCGGGTCTCAGATAACATGATCTTAAAAGGAATGATTGGACTACCCATATCACCAAGGTGCACATCTTTTTCTGGGAGCCCATCACTAAAGAACTCCATAGTTAAGCGTGCTCAGCTTAGAGTAGTACTCGGATGGGTGACCAGTCGGGAAGTTGATCCTGGCTTGCGTGTCAGTGTAGACAAAGTGCGTAGTTAAGGCTAGTGGTGGTCTGTGGGGCTAGTCGTCATTCCTGAAACTCTACTAGAGCCTTGGGCAGTGGGCCCGGGCGTTACAAATGGTACCAGAGCCAATTCCCTCCAGTAGGTGGGGCCCACATGGGCATGGCATGCCAGTCTTGAGCCGTGCGGTCCAGACATGTAGGAAAGGTCTATCGATGGTTGACGTAGCCACCCTTGCACTGGTATTCCGTGATCGGGAGCTGGGTGTCCATGGGCCATTGTGGGTCTGTATTGAAATGGGGAAGAGATTATGAAGCCTTATAGTTGAGCCTTGACGAGGACGTCAAGAGTCTAAGTGGGGGAGATTGTAACATCCCCGGATTTCAGGCCTCTGATAACATGATCTTAAAAGGAATGATTGGACTACCCATATCACTAAGGTGCACCTCCTTTTTCGGAAGCCCATCACTAAAGAACTCTATAGTTAAGCGTGCTCAGCTTGGGGTAGTACTAGGATGCGTGACCAGTCGGGAAGTTGATCCTGGCTTGCACGTCAGTGTGGACAAAGTGCATACTTAAGGCTAGTGGTGGTCTGTGGGGCCAGTCGTCATTCCTGAAACTCTACTAGAGCCATGGGCAGTGGGCCTGGGCGTTACAAGTATGAGGCAAGGAAGATATCCTCGTATCTAAGGAAGAGAAGGGGGAAAGTGGCAAGGAAATGGAGGAGTTATCACCTACTTTCTTTCTCTTAAATGAATTTTCAAATAAAATGCATATTTGCTCATTTATCCATCAGTTGAAAGGGTAATTTCGAAACCACTTTCACTCTGTGCTTGCAAAATGACCAAGGGAGCTTAGGAGCATCAGGAGGATGGCCCCCAACCTGTAGGTAAGCTCCATGGCCTTCCTTCACCTTGATTTCATGGTGGAAATCACAAATCAATGCTTGATTTCTTCTTTTCTTCACTCAATCATCAACTCTTGCCAGGTCTTTCACTCAAAGACTTGAGGACGAGCCTTGGGCTAGTTGAAGGAGTTGTTTACACCATTGTTGACGTGAAGCTCCAAGCTTTGAAGCTCATTTGAAGGAGGGTTATATAACTTGAACCCTTATTCATTGTTATTGAATTCAATTCCTCAATTAGATATGTTCAATTGTTCTCCTTGAAATTCCTTTGATTAATTGATGAAACTTCCATGGAAATGGTAGTAGATTTCAAGGGGTTGAAGCTTGATGATGATGACATCATCCTAAGCACAAATCTCAACATAATATAACTGCAAACAGTTTCATGAAATTTGGCCCAATCGGTTTTGACAAACTGTTTGGTGACCAAACGGTTTGCAAACCGTTAGGAGGATGGGTCCAAAACCATTTGGGCATGTTGACCGAATGGTGTAGTTGACCGTTTGGTGCCTTAAATGGTTTCAAACCGTTTGAACATATCTGAGTTCACCGTTTGGGGTTGGGTTGACCATTTGGATAAATAAGTTCAAAACTGTTTGGAGCCTTAAACAGTTTCAAACCGTTTGGACTTCTAGGTCAAAACCGTTTGGAGCATTAAACGATTTCAAACCATTTGGACCAAGTCAACCAAAACCGTTTGGTGATCCAATGGTTGATATTTGACGGTTGGAGATCTAAGAGTCAATCATTCTTCGATGTATGCAATGCATCCAAAGAGCACCAAAATGGTTTGAAATCGTTTAAACAATACACGAGTGGACGGTCGGTGCTACCCTTCGATGTATGCAATGCATCCAAAGAGCACCAAAATGTATCATAACCTGAAAGATATGTATTGGTGGCTAGGACTGAAGAAGGATGTAGCTGAGTTTGTTATGTGGTGTCCGGTGTGTCAGCAGGTTAAAGCTGAAAATCAAAAGCCCACAGGAACAATGCAACCTTTGCGTATACCGCATTGTAAATGGGATCACATGACCATGGACTTTGTGGTTTGTTTTCCTAGAACAACCAAAGGTCATGATTCCATATGGGTGATAGTGGATAGGTTGACTAAGACATCACATTTCCTTCCTATCAAAACAACCTACACTGTTGAGAAGCTTGCACAAAATTATATAGACGAGATAGTGCGGTTGCACGGGGTTCCAGCTACTATTAATTCTGATATTGGTCCCCAGTTCACGAGTCATTTTTGGGAACGACTACATAAAGCTTTGGGTACGCAGTTAAGGTTTAGTAATTCCTTTCACCGATGTATAGATGGACAATCTGAGAGGACCATAAAAACTTTGGAGGATTTGCTTAGGGCATGTTTCCTTCAAATTGTAGGAAGTTGAGAGCTACACCTGAGTTTGATAGAATTTGCTTACAATAATAACTATTAGAACAGTATTGATATGGCCCCATATGAAGCATTGTATGGTAGATGTTGTAGGTCTCCTTTATGTTGGTATGAAACTGGAGAATATCAACTTTTGGGTCCGGAGATTGTGCAGCAGAAAACTGAGAAGATTTAAGTAATTTGACAACAATTAAATGCTGTACATGATAGATAGAAGTCATATGCCAACAAACGACGATGACTTGTAGAATTCCAAGTTGGAGACAAAGTATATCTCAACGTCTCACCTTTGAAAGGTGTCCTTAGATTTGGAAGGAAGGGAAAGTTAGCTCCTAGATTTATGGGGCCTTATCGAATCATTGAACGGATTGGAAAGGTATCCTATAAGATGGAGTTGCCACCTGAGTTACATAAGTTGCACCAGTGTTCCATATCTCCATGCTGAGAAAGTGTCACCCTGACACAGAGTCAGTTTTGCAACCTATGGAGATTGAATTAAATGATGACATAACATATGTTGAAGGACCTGTGATGATCGTTGATAAAAGAATAAAAACCTGAAAATGAAAGACGTATGTCTTGTGAAAGTTCTCTGGCATCATCGTGGCATTGAAGAAGCTATGTGGGGGCTAGAGGAAGAGATGAGGAGGAAGTACGCTTCTCTTTTTTCTTGATGATTTTGGGGACGAAATCCCTGTTAGGGGTGGATAGTTTGCAATATCCCTGACCTAGGTTATGTTCTAACCCAAGATGTTTTGCTTAATAAAGTTGATTATATGTTTTCTCTAATTTCTTGAAAAGTAATTAAGGCTCAAGAGGAATTATGTTTCAATTTTAGTCCTTTTTGAATAATGTTGAAAAAAAGTTTTGTCTATTTTGGACTAAAGTGCAAATTACCCAAGTTGAGGGGTTAGCTTTCAAATGTTACATGATAAAATGTTCCTCAGATGTTGAAGCATCATAAGAATGAGAATGATGCAGAGTTATGGCTTGTGACAGCCTGAGCACCAAGAAAGAGCTTATAAAGCAATGTGGTGCATTAAAACTTTGTTTTGGTGTAATGTGTAATTTACCCAAAACCTAGGGTTCAATATGCAGAATACCACCTCTAGAGAGTCCCTCATATTTCTTGGCATCATGTAGAGAAAAGAAAATGAGAGGGGCGTCTGATTTGAATCATTTTGGAGGAGAGAGAACCTTGATATTTAAATAATCAAGATTTAAGCATAATTGAAACCCTAATTCAATTTAATGCAAAAATAAATATATTAATTGATGTGCCCTTCTACCAAAATTGAGATGGTTGAATTTTCATAAGTGGGAACGTCCTTGTGCCTTGCAAAGGCCACGAAATATATAAAGTGAGTGGTGAGCCCACTCGCATTAATAAAAGGAATAGTAATATCCACTCAATTTTGGATATTATTATTATAATGGTTAAGGTGCTTAATTTGTGGGGGAGATGTCTTCAAATGAAAGGAATGGAGGGGAGTATGTGGCATCAATTTTGGAGAGTTGAAGGGTTTATTATATCACTGTCTATCTCATTGAATTTCCTTATAAACATTCCATTTCCAACCCAAACGAAACACTTTTTTCGATCCCTTTTTCTTTCCTTGCTTTGGTTGAACAGAAGGGAGCTAAGGAGCAACAGAAGGACGTGCCTCAACTTGTAGGTAAGCTCCATAATCATCTTCAACCTTGATTTCATGGTGGAAATCGAAAATCAATGCTTGATTTCTTCATTCAATCTTCAATCCTAGCCATTCCTTTTCACTCAAAAGCTTGAGGACAAGCCTTGGGAGGTTGCGAAAGCTTCATTCACCATTGGAGACGTGGATCTTGAAGCTTGGATTCATTTTTGAAGGCGGTTTATATAATTTGAACTCTTAAATGTCATTATTGCTTGCAAATTGTTCATTATATGTTAAACCTTTCAATTTTCTCGATTTCCTTTTGATTAGTTGTTCAAATTACCAGAAGAATCACAACTGATTTCGAAGGTTTAAAGCTTGAAGATGATGATGTCATCTTAAGCACAAACCTCAACAAAAGGAAAGGGCAATCGGTTTTTGAAACCGATTGAGTTCATTTGGTTTCAAAACCGATAGAGTTGATTCGGTTTCAAGACCGAATGGGCAATTGAAACCAAGACCAAATGGATAGTTGTATCCAAGACCGAATGGGTAGTTGAACCCAAGATTGAATGGGTAATCTAGTCCAAACCGAATGGGTAATTAAGTACAAGACCGAATGGGTAATTAACAACAAGATCGAATGGGTAATTGAGTCCAAAATCGAATGTGTCATGGATTTTAAGATCGAATAGATAAATTGGACTTCAAAACCATATGGGGTTAATTTCTGATGTGATTGATGAAAATTCAATAGTTCAAATTGATTTGATTATAATTAATTCTACAAGAATGATCAATGGATTACGAACCCCAATCGATTGATTGAAGGATTTCTAATTGAATTAGGTTATTTTCTTGATTGATGGTCCAAACGTTCTCAAGACTGTTTGGAGGCAAATGGTGTCAAGACTGTTTGAGACCATACGGTGTCAAGACCGTTTGGAGGTTAAGGGTTGTGACAGATGATTGGAAATCCAAGGGTGGTAATTGGATGTACTTCAATGGATCAATTAATGATCGATTCAATAGAGCAAACCCTAAAGCCAATCAATTGGGTGGAGGAGACCCTAGTTGATCCAATCGATTTCATGATGGTTTGGACCAAACGGTCCTCAGACCATTTGAAGGACAATTGTTCACAAACTGTTTAGGGTTCGTTCAGTCTCAATAATAAATTGATCAAACAGTTTCAAAAACTTATTGAAGAAGTAAGGCAAGACCGAATGGAGGTCTAGCACCTCAAGATTGAATGGAGTTCAAGGTAATTCAAGACCATTTGAAGGTCTAATTGATTCAAGACATATTAGTACAATAAATTTCATGATTGTTAATGATGTCTATCAAATGTGATTAATTAAAATGGTTGTACCTTCAAGGTACTTAAGTGATTAGTACCTTATGAATGGTCAAATCTTTGATGCTTATGGAAGTAACATCCCGACATACTTAACTAACTCTAAGTGTGTATACCTAAAAGAGGAGTTGACCTAATCTAATTAAGTTTGAGGTGATCAATATCGTAGAAAGGATGAGAGAGAGAGAGGAAATCCAAACATGTAAAATAATCATGTAATGGTTAAACCTCAACACTCTCAACATTAATATAATGTGTAATTAGGGTATGATCCTTAATAAAGAGATCATGAAACCCTAATTGAGAAGGTTGATGAATCCCTAACCCTAATTTAGGGCAATGCTATTTGAAACCCTAATATGGAGTAGTGATGTAACCTTAATCTAGGATAATGATATGTGAAACACTAACTGAGGGTGATGGCATGTGAAACCCTAATTGAGGGTGATGTCATGAGAAACCCTAATTGAGGGTGATATCAAGAGAAACCCTAATTGAGGGTTATGTCATGAGAAACCCTAATTGAGGGCGATGTTATATGAAACCCTAATTGAGGGTGATGTCATATGAAACCCTAATTGAGGGTGATGTCCTAAGAAACCCTGATTGAGGGTGATGTCATGAGAAACCCTAATAGAGGGTGATGTCAAGTGAAACTTTAATGCAATGAAGTGATGTGAAACTCTAACCTAAGGTGATGCTATGTAATGAAATATGAAACCTTTATATGAAATTCTAACCCTGATATAGGGTAAAGGTATGTGAAGCCCTAATCTTGGGTAATAACTTCATAAACCATAACCCTAATTTGGGTAATGGGATGAGTATTCCTATTTGACATGAATGTTGGTATGTATGCCCTGAGAGCCAATCATGGGATGATTGGTGGGATACATTAAGATTGATTTGATAAACATCAAAGGAAAGCTTCCAATTCTTTCTAGTTCAGTCATATGAGATAGTGATAGAACAGATTGAATGTCTAGAGAGTGACATTACTCAATGACGTATGCCTTCAGGTTCAGGACCTAAACGATGAGATCATACGGATGTTAAGAGTTTGTACATTCTTGTTATGTCCCTAGTCGAATGTCATTGTGGAAGGTAGATAGACAACAATGACACACAAGACTAGATTGTAGTGTTGGTTGATGACAAAATCTCATTAGTCATGATATAGAGATATCAAACCAAACACATTGGTACTTGTCAGAAAACAAGTGTACCAGACAGACCCACTGTGAGTTTGACACATGGAACCATGACATGGTAGTCACAGTCAGTACTCACAGTGATGGTGGTGAATGTGATTCTTTGACCTGAAATCACTACACTCAGCACATGTCGTTGGGTACACTTTGACATCATCAAACACAGTCCTGAAACATGGGTTGTTATAAAGGTGATGATTGGGTGGCTTTGACACATGGGGCTTTTGAGGGGTGAGTGATAGATATGGGATTTGTCCCTCCTGAGGGAGTTTGATATCCAAGGCCACTTGATGAGTAGGATTGAGATAGGAGTGCGCATGCATGTGTGAATCAATATGTGATATTGATGTCATACATATCTCGTTCAATCAACTCTGAGATCAAGAAAGTGAATGAACGTTGACAAGATGACTGTTCCATGCCTCAAGTTCATTCGGGATATCAGTGACAAAGGAATTATACATTCACTGTAACACCATTCACGGATTGTAGGATTGAAAGTTGTTCTCCAACTTTATATTTCACTTTGGTAGCATTGATGTGTGACTAGGCTCCTCTCTTTGCTTGTGAAGTCATAAGTGTTATTAGCTTTCACTGCCAATGTGAAAAAGGACCTATAGGGTCACACACATTGGATTTAACCTGGAAGAGGAGTTTTGTCCACAAACAATGTTTAGATTGATTACTAAAGGAGTTTAGTAGTTCAATTAAACACTCAATTGATTGATAGCTCAAAATCATAGTGTTCAAGGTGTTGGACAAATTGATTAGAGTATCGGATTGATTGAAACTGCAATTGACTGATTCTGCACAATCTGCACTCCCAACCGATCGGCTCATGTGATGAACCGATCGGCTTAGCTTAGTGAACCGATCGGCTCATGTGGTGAGTCGATCGGCTCATGGTCAGGGTGAAACGATTGCTACAAGTGTTGAAAGGATCGGTTCAACAGATGCAACCGAGCAAGTTGGGAAAGTAGAATTGGTGAGAATTTTCCTTTCGTTTCACTTTCTCAATTTGATTGGAACAAGGATTCGTTTTTTGATACCAATTAGAAACAAAAGATGGAAAGTCAATCGGGAACTGACCAGGACCACCAACCGACTGGTTCAGAAGTGAACAGACCGGTTGAGGTGTCCCAACTGATCGGTTGAGGTGTCAGCCGATCGGTTCAGGTCCCCAACCGACCGTTTCAGTTGTGAAACGATCTGTTCAGGTTGCGAGTTGGTTGTTTTTGTAGAAAATCTTGAACCCTTCTACTCCTACTTTAGTCCCACATTGCCCGGGATGCAGAACCCTGTCCCATGACCCTCCTATATATATAGAGGTATTGGGGGCTTCTCAAAGTACAACTCAGTGAAACCATTTGCTCTGTGAAGTTGTCGTTCACTCTGGTTTTGGTAACCGAGAGAGAGCCCGAGAAAGTGCTACCCGATAAGGGAGGGACAACAAGGGAAAGACAACTGCAGAAAGCAATTGGTGGCAGGAGAGTGTGTTGGCGACTAGTACGCTGACAGGAGGGTGTGACTCCTTCTAATTCCTTGTGGTCAAGGAGATTGGAGTTCCAGGTGGTCTGTGTGGACTACTTCAGAGGCGGGAGGTTTCTACCGCTCGGAGGACAACTGTCAATCCCGACAGTCCCGGTGAGACCAGGAGTCGTCAGTCCCGGTGCGACCAGGAGCTGCACAGACACCGTCCAAGACCGGAGGTGAAGACCGCACAAGGCGCAAAGTATTGTCTCCGAGCAAGCCTCGGGATAAGGTATGATTCCACAAACCATCCTTTCCGATTATATAGACGTTGATGTGTTTCCTTGTTCCGGGTTTGGGGGAGAAAATTTTTGTTTCCGCTACCTTCTCTGCCTTCCATAAAACCCAACAATGGTATCAGAGCCACGTCAACTGCTCTATACTTTTGGGATTATCGATATGATCGATTTTGGTTTGTCACCTATATTTATTGCATACGATGCGAATAAAATTGGCTTTATGCATGTCCAATCCTAAATCCACAAATCCCAATTTACATATATGATATGTATCATTAATGCACTCGATACGCGTGGCCCTTAAATGAGTTTTGTGGTGGATGTATAGCATGATTATGGCCAATAAACCCTATCTGTGTATGGTTGTATGTGGTTGCTTGCATCTCGGTCTACGCACCGATCTTCCTTCTGCTATTCCTGATGTAACTCGATACAATTTGAGATTTCTTTCCTACCATTTATCCCCTCGAATGTAACTCGAGGTTTCTCTTTTTACAATGTAAAATCGGATAGAATTTTATTTCTTGTTATGTGGAAGAACGGAGGACATCCTGACGATAGCTAAGACGATCGATTCAAGGAGTGAACCGATCAGTTGATGTTCCAGACGATCGGTTCAAGGAGTGAGACGATTGGTTGATGACCAGTTCGAGGAGCGAGATGAGTGGGTGGCAGCCGTGAAGTGATGCACGATGACCAGGTGAACCGATCGGTTGGAGGAGCCAACCGATCGACTGGTGGAACCCAGCCATCTGGCCTTATGGCGAGCTGATCAGTCATGTGATGAATTGATCAAACCCAGAAAGGAAAAGCACATAGTTCATCTTATACAGGTTGCATGTGATGTAGACCTAGATGACCGTGATTCCTCTTGGCTCGAGGAATCACATTAGGATGGCCATAATCATTTCTTTTATCGTTTCACATGTTTTCTGTGGGATATAGCATGTATATGATACATACTGTACATTGTGGTGATTGGATATGTATATGTATATAAAAACCAAATCCCTAATTAAATATTAAGTTTTAGATGCCTTCCAAATGTGACACACGTGAAAATCTTGATCGACCAAGTGCGGGAACGCCCTAGCATGGTGCACCGTCTATCTCGTGGAAGCGTGAAGGATGAATGTGTGGGTCTGCCATAGCAGGGTGCATGATCATCGTGTTTTCTTTGGGTCAGACTTAACAAGGTGATCTAGATGGGATCTAGTACCTTGAGGCATGGAGATGATCATGACAAGGAGTTTCATATGACATCTTATCAAGAGTTGCATATGATGCAATTGGCAAGAGTTCCCTACCTGAGAGATCTAAGTTATGGGTGACAGCCCTAGCTGGTCCATGACTTAGAGGATTTCAGGATCTTTCCCAGTACAAGGTTGTACGCTGCAATCTTCTAAATTGATGGTGAGGGCTATGAATTTAAAGTAAAATAGTGGGAGTGATAATAAATTAAAGGCATAATTATATCGTCAACTTTTCAAATCAATCAAATAAGTCAAAAATGAGTTTTTAGACTAAAATTGCATATTTTCCTTTTGTAGTACAAATGGCAACAAACAACAATCACTTTTCCTTGCGATCAGTCCTTGAAAAGGACAAGCTAAATGGGACAAACTTCCACGACTGGTATAGGACATTGAGAATTGTTCTCACTCAAGAGCGTAAGCTCTATGTCCTTGATACTCCAATTCCAGAGGAACCTGCTCCTAATGCACCAAAGGCAGAAAGGGATGCTTACAAGAAGCATTCTGATGATTCCATTGATGCAAAGTGCTTGATGTTGTGCTCTATGAACCATGAGTTGCAAAGACAACATGAGAACATGGGTGTCATTGAGATGATTCAACATCTTAGAAACATGTATGAAGATCACGCATGACAAAAGAGATACAATGTCTCAAGGGCATTGTTCAAGTGCGTCATGACAGAAGGAGATCCAGTTGGTTCTCACACACTCAAGATGATTGGGTATGTGGAGAACCTGACAAGAATGGGGTTTCCACTGAGCCAAGAGTTGGCTACTGACGTGATACTACAATCGTTGCCAGAATCCTACAGTCAATTTGTGATGAACTATAACATGAACAACTTTGATAGGCCACTTTTAGAGTTGTTGGGCATGTTGAGGTCAGCCGAGATTCAGATGAAGAAGGACACGCCTAAGTCTGTGATGGTGATCATGAGCAAGAAAGGGAAGTCCAAGCGCAAGGGCAAGGGCAAAGCTAAGAAAGGTTCTGATGCTAGCCAGGAGCCCAAGTCGTCTTTAGCTCTCAAGGCCAAGGGAGGCGTGACCAAAAAGGAAATTGCCACCATTGTCAAAAGCTAGGGCATTGCAAAAGGAATTGTCCTCTGTATCTGGAAGAACAAAAGAAGAAGGAGGCGATAGATGTCTCTACTTAAAGGTGGAATGAAAATAAACTTGTAACACTTTTTGAGGTATATGATACCAAGATGTAATGTGTAAAGTACTCAATAAATGGAGAAAGTGTTGCCGCCATAGATAGGAGTACTTTAGTTTATTTTCATCCTAAAAGGCATGTAATACAATTATGAATTTCTAGATCATATTTGCCAATAGATGGAAACACTTTATTTTTTGCATATTGTATGACAATAATGACAATCAATAAAGTTGATGTTTCAATCTTTTAAAGATATGATCTTTGTGGCAATGCCTTGTTTATCTTGTGGTATTTGATATGCATAAGATAAAATGATATCTAAAAGTTATAGATAACTCAAACAGTCAAATTACCATCAATCATGAGAAATTTATTTCTAGTGTCCATATGATGGATAAATCTAGACTCTTTTGGTTGGAGAACCAGTAAGAGACATGAATATCTTAGACATGATTATCAATCTTCACTGTAGGTAGTGGGAGAATGATTATCCTATTAGGTATGATACATGTGATGTATTTACATACCTATTGGAACAAATACTAATACTTCAAATGGTGTTTAGAGAAATACCAATATGAATATCTTGAAGTGTTCAAGATTATCATAGATGAAGTGCAAATTTGGTAAAGTGTTAATTCTTGATGAGATCCATGAATGAAATACTTGGACCAAATGTTTGAGATCCTTATGAGTGATTATTATAGTGTATCATAGTGAACTCATGATTAAGGCATGGTGATGTCTAAATCAAGAAGGAATCATACTCTAAGGAGTTTGAGAATGATTATCAAATAACTGAATTCTTCTTAATAAAAGAATACCATTCACTAATAAAAGAAATTAAGAATCACAAGGGTTGTGAATTCTTATATCCTTACACCTCAATTATCTATGGGATGAGTTGTTCATGTGATGAGTCAACTATCTAGATGAATATGAGGAACCAAATTTTGAGTTACGGTTTATGACCATTACATCCTAAATGACATCCATATGAACCATAAGGTATGACCTTGATGGTAGCACTCATTGGGATGAAATCCATAAGTGTGAATAAGTCTTAAGTGTTAAGACACATGGATAACATTTTGAGAAGGATGATGCTTGTTGATTGCAACTTAATGACTAAGACATTTGGCATATGGATACTAAAACCGCATTCCTATGATCAATAAAACAAGGATGTGTACGTGACACAACCTATAAGGTTTATGAATCCACTAATGCAAATGAAGTCTATAAGTTACAATGGACTAATCAATGTGATTGATTGAGTACAAGAAACTCAAAATTGGATTGTTACTTTGACAGTATAGTCAAAGGGTTTGACTGATATGTCAAAGATAAAGAAGGGATCTGTGATTTAGTGGGAGTGTGTTCATATTCCACATGTTGATGTGAAATGGAAATGTTCTAAAATGGAAATTCAAAAGTGGAAATTATCTTTAAGGAAGATAGAGATGTTTCCTATGTGATAGGAATGGAGATCTATAGAGACAGTTCTCGAAAACCTCTTGACCTGGAAAAGAGAGAGCATACATTGGCAATCTGTATTGTAGGGTTCAGTGTACACAGATTCAATGGGAGAAAATTTGTCCATGTTACATGGAGTTAGTATCCCAATGCCAAGTGTCCAATTCTTATGAAGAATGGGAACACTAAGAATAGATATGGATATATCATGTATGTAATGATCCCATTATCCTGCATGTATGGACATGGCAAGAATAAAATGCATTTATCATCTTGTATGTAGGACATGATAATATGATGTGCTCATCCTAATAACTCGTATGTGGGACATCACGAGTGGATGTCTGTCTACTTCCAGTAAGGGTTACTGGAAACCATAAGAACTTGATAAGTACTTGAGAAGTACTAGTTCTATGGAGATAAGGAAGAGTTTGATGTAAAGAGTTACATTGATGCGAACCTCCGAAAGGAAAGAAAATTAATCACAAAATATATATAGGATATATAAAAGTCAAAGTTTGTTAATAATTGGAAGTGTTCCAATGAAACCATTTCAAAGGAAATGTCGAGTATCTATGTGTTAGAAAACAACAGTGGATACTATATGGATCTGGAAGTTCATGAGATGAACTTATAGATACTCCGGTCATTGATGACAAGTATGGAATTCTTGATCATGCAATGTGGCTAAAGGTTAGCAAAGGAATAGTGGATCGCATATTACGGAAACTCCATCTCATACGTGTGATGTACAACGAAGAGATGTGAGACATGCAATTAATACTGACTTTGGCAACGTGTTTCCATAACTCACTATGTTGGCACAAGAGCACAGTAACATGTGGGTCATGTTTGCAGATCACTATGAATATGATTCAAGGGTGATTGGCTCGCAGTGCAAGTGGGAGTCTGTTGGTATGTATGCCCTGAGAGCCAATCATGGGATGATTGGTGGGATACATTAAAATTGATTTGATAAACATCAATGGCAAGCTTCCAATTCTTTCTGGTCCATTCATATGAGATAGTGATAGAATAGATTGAATGTCTAGAGAGTGACAATACTCAATGACGTATGCCTTCAGATTCAGGAGATGAATGATGAGATCCTACATATGCTAAGAGTTTGTACATTCTTGTTATGTCCCTAGTCGGATGTCATTATGGAAGGTAGATAGACAATAATGACACACAAGACTAGATTGTGGTGTTGGTTGATGACAAAATCTCATTAGTCATGATATAGAGATATCAAACCAAACACATAGGTACTTGTTAGAGAACAAGTGTACCGGACATACCCACCGTGAGTTTGACAGATGGAACCATGACATGGTAGTCACAGTCAGTACTCACAGTGATGGTGGTCAATGTGATTCTTTGACCTAAAATCACTACACTCAACACATGTTGTTGGGTACACTTTGACATCATCAAATGCAGTCCTAAAACATGGGTTGTTATAAATGTGATGATTGGGTGGCTTTGACCCATGGGGCTTTTGAGGGGTGAGTGATAGATATGGGATTTGTCCCTCCTGAGGGAGTTTGATATCCAAGGCCACTTGATGAGTAGGATTGAGATAGGCGTGCACACGCATTGTTCCATGCCTCGAGTTCATTCGGGATATCAGTGACAAATGAATTATACATTCACTATAACACCATTCACGGATTGTAGGATTGAAAGTTGTTCTCCAACTTTCTATTTCACTTGGGTAGCACTGATGTGTGACTAGGCACCTCTCTTTGCTTGTGAAGTCATAAGTGTTATGGACTTTCACTGCCAACGTGAAAAAGGACCTGTAGGGTCACACACATAGGATTTAACCTGGAAGAGGAGTTTTGTCCACAAACAATGTTTAGATTGATTACTAAAGGAGTTTAGCAGTTCAATTAAACACTCAATTGATTGATAGCTCAAAATCATAGTGTTCAAGGTGTTGGACATATTGATTAGAGTATCAGATTGATTGAAACTGCAATTGACTGATTCTGCACAATCTGCACTCCCAACCGATCGGCTCATGTGATGAACCGATCAACTCAGCTTAGTGAACCTATCGGCTCAGGTTGTGAGTCGATCGGCTCATGGTTAGGGTGAAACGATTGCTTCAAGTGTTGAAATGATCGGTTCAACTGATGCAACCGAGCAAGTTGGGAAAGTAGGATTGGTGAGAATTTTCCTTTCATTTCACTAGCCAAATTGATTGGAACAAGGATTAATATTTGATACCAATTAGAAACAAAAGATGGAAATTCAATCGGGAACTGACCAGGACCACCAACCGACCGGTTTAGAAGTTAACCGACTGGTTGAGGTGTCCCAACCGATCAGTTGAGGTGTTAACCGACTGGTTCAGGTCCCCAACCGACCGTTTCAATTATGAAACGATCAGTTCAGTTTGCGAGTTGGTTGTTTTTGTGGAAAATCTCGAACCCTTCTACTTTTGCTTTAGTCCCGCATTGCTCGGGATGGAAAACCATGTCCCATTACCCTCCTATACATATAGGGGTACTGGGGGCTTCTCAAAGTACAACTCAGTGCAACCAGTTGCTCTGAGAAGTTGTTGTTCTTTCTAGTTTTGGTAACTGAGAGAGATCCCAATCAAGTGCTACCTGATAAGGGAGGCACAACAAGGGAAAGACAACTATAGAAAGCAATTGGTGGCAGGAGAGTATGTTGGCGACTAGTACGCTGATAGGAGGGTGCGACTCCTTCCAATTCCTTGTGGGACAAGGAGATTGGAGTTCCAGGTGGTCCATGTGGACTACTTTAGAGGTGGGAGGTTTCTGCCGCTCGGAGGACAACTGTCAATCCCGACAGTCCCGGTGAGACAAGGACTCGTCAGTCCCGGTGCGACCAGGAGCTGCACAGACACCGTCCAAGACCGGAGGTGAAGACCGCATAAGGCGTGAAGTATTGTTGCCGAGCAAGCCTCGGGACAAGGTATGATGCCACAAACCATCCTTTCATGTTGTATAGACGTTGACGCGTTTCCTTGTTTCGGGTTTGGAGGAGAAATTTTTTGTTTCCGCTGCCTTTTCTGCCTTCCCTAAAACCCAACAATGAATTGGGAAATCCCAACCCTAATGAAGAAGTAGTGATGTTACTCTTACATTGCATAGTGCTGAAATATAATTGATATAACTGTTATCATGTGCACTAATCATGCATGTATCATGAGATGATGGACATAGCCAGGTATGAGCTACGATGTTTTATTATTTGGAGTTGTTTTATGGGCCTTATGAGCCATAATATGCTTTGTTTCCTAGTAAGAGGTAACAAGCGGTTAATGGGCTTTAAGAGCCATGTGAAATACTTGTATTGCAAAGTATCATATTTACCTTGGTCAGATGACCTGAAGGTATTAGTTTCCTGATAAGTGGTAACAAGTGTTCTTGATAAGATGTTAAGGGATAAGAATACCCTTGATGTGATAAGAGATTGAGATACCAATGTTTTATAAAGCCTTGAAAAGGACTTGATAGAAATAGTACTCTTTCTCTGTAGCATTTGTTATAATGATTTATGCTTGAAAACTTGACTGATGCTAAAAGAACATAGTAAGGTACTTAATTAATCAAGTGAAATCTTATCGTGTAGATCCCTGACCATAGATCCATCATCGTCAGTAACTAGTGATGGTGAAATAGGTTTTCATATGGGAACTCCTGGAGGGCATACTATTGAGTATGTGGGGGTTATGGACGTGAATATCCTTACACCCTAATGGAGGAATTGATATGAGGTAAACATTAAATCTCTCAATCCTTCATTATATATGCCGGGATGGATGTATCACTAATCTCTCGAATGTCGGGATGGATGTATCACTAATCTACTGATGATGTTAATGCAAGATCGATGTGAGATAAATATGCAATCTCTTGATTGCAAAGAGAGTACAATATGCCTCTATAACTCTATAGCGATGTTGCCAGTATACCCTGGAAAGCTATTTAGCGGAGACACAAGATGTCATGCATTTGGTCCTCACACTGACTGAGGAAGATGAGTTCATGGGAATGTGGCTCATCTATTGACCTATGTATGGTACCGATTTCGATTTCACAATGGTCAGTTGAAGTATGAGCGGTATACCTCATCTCCTCAGGGCTTAAGTATGATTGTCAAATGTGATCAACTGTGTAGCGTATTTGCTTAAGGTTGAAAGACAAGAATCACTGGCTGATGTTATCTTGCTTAGTATATCTTAGATGAATAAATGTTATACATGTTCTTCATATTCCTTATTCGTAAATAGCATATTGTTTTATCAAGTTACAAGTTGAATTACTTGAAGAAGAACATTGCTCTAATATCATTAGTTAAATGATTTATATGCTGTTGAATATTTATGATTCTATTGCTCATTTTTATTCCATTAATTTGCAATAATAATATTTCTGGCGGAGAGTTATATCTCTCGTTGGGGCAATTTCAAGTTTCTCACTCCCGTGGGATCCAACTTTTTAGGTAAACGTAGAAGAAGAAGCAGAAACCCTATAGCAGGTGAAGAACAACAGAAACAACAGTAGGGACAACAGTGACATACAGGTGGAGACACTGACTGTCATGCTTGTAAATAGAGTCCTATGTTTCATCTCTGTACTCTCAGGTCCTCGGAGTCAGTAGTTAGTCCAATAAATCGATCTGATATTTTGGCTTGATGCCTCAATGTTTTATGCTGCCTATGTATAGTTTTGAGCAGGGCAGCTGATGCTTGTAATCCTCGAGAAGGATAGTATAAGAGATGTGCTTGTGAACCGAAATGTAATTGAATTACTTTGGTTCTTTCTGAAAGAGTTTTCCAATGTATGGTTCTCTTTGTAAAAGGTTTTAATTTTTAGTGATTTTCGTTAATTACACAGCTAATAAATGCTTCTACTTAAGTAAATCATGGTTTTGAGATTCATATGCTACAATATATGTAAAAATAAAAAAATGAAACATGCCTAGCCCCCCCTAGGTTGCCCTTGTATGGGAAGGACAATCTAGCCGCGTAGAAGGTATGACTAGTAGGAATCTTATGTGATTTTTTTATGTATTGTTTAATGGTATAAATTAAGTAAAATATATGGTTTACAATGTGTGTGTGTGTATATATATATATAATTGAAGGTTTGATAGATGTTAATAGGTAACTAACTTTAATTACTTGTGCAATATGTATGGTGATTGATTAGTAGATAATTGTGTTGCTAAAACCATGTGATCATGAGTTTACATATTTTGTGCTTGACATGTATCGAACAAGAGGTAGTAGAATTAAGTTCAAATAATATAAATCATAGCATAGGTTTCCATATTGTCAATTTCGTACTAGTATCCACCGCAATTTTATTCTAGCATTTGGGGGGTCGATCCATTCTTGAATTTCCTTTCTAAAAATAATAACAAAATTTGTGATGTAGACGCATCATTGATAATTCAACATGTTGTTCTTGTAGCACATGGAGAAGCATACTTTGACTTATGAGAACCTATTTAGATGACTATATCTCCAAATATAAACCTAAGAATTAGAAATCCTAATCTTATTTATATGGAATATAAGTAATAGATAATTTGAATTAAATAATTGGAATTTTTTGGATCAAAATAGTTGTAGAGGGGGGTCAATAGAGCTAAAAAGCACTTAAACTAGATTCGTTAGACCTTCAAGTTACTTTAAGAGACACTATTACAAATATGGAATTTTAATGTACAACTAAGCATACATAGCAAGGATCCATAAAAAAAAGCATACATAGCAAGGATGAGAGAGAATGAAAAAGATTAAGAACAGGCTATGTAGAATGGTTCCATGCTCCAAACTAGGAGTAATTTAGTCCACTACCTATAGAGGTCAAGCCCTAGGATTTTTCAGCCATTGCAAACTTATATTCCATTATGAGACAGACAATATGACCTTCCTTTTGTAGGAAAAGGATACCTAACCTTCCTTTTAAAATAAAAAAAGGATCCCATAATACTTACAAGGTCTTACCTATCCTTCGAGCAAGAGTCTCTAATGGCAAGAAACACTTTTTCTGCACATTTCGTACAGTGCAGTCGGTCGAGTTTCCATAAAGGTAACTCGATAGATACCACTTTGCAACAAGCTCATTTTGAGTTGTCGGCGGAGTTTATCCTGGATGAAATTTGAACTAGGGATTAAAATTTGATTGTCTGTATAGAGGGACAGTCGAGTTTATCCTGAGGTAAACTTAGTCAAACCTAGACATTTCCAAGACCCATCCTAGGTTTTGATCGAGTTTATGAGAGGGAACCTTGACCAATCAAGCAGCCTGTGATGCATTTTAGAAAATGTCACTAAAGTGCTTAAACATTTATATTAAGTGTTCCTGATTTTTATCATCTTAATTACAAGTCACAACATCAATTCAAATGATTAAAAAAATGTCCTAACTGATTTAGGGCATATTCCACAAAAGTGCATTTGCATTGATTTAGCTTGTATTGGATCAAGTTGGAACTTGATTGATGATCCTTTTCTTGTACCTAATACTTGACATCAATCTAACGTAGATGTATTAGGTACATATGAATGGAATGGTTAAGTCATCATCAAAATATGGACAATGTATAACTGTTAGGTCAACATTTTCCCCCTTTTGGAAGATGACAAACCATTCCTCGACATATTGAAAAGGACTTGGCAATCAAATATTTACCTTGTGAATTGCAAGGGGATGCATGAATGACCAATTGCAATCTCTCCCCCTCAACTCATTATTACATTTTCCTATTTGGTCAGTTTCTCCAAAAAGCAACCATGCACATATACACTATTGAGTCCTCTTACAAGTCACATAATATTGTATAAAAAGACTAGAAAATGATCACAATACAATATTACTTATTCCCGTTTTTCATATTAAAAAGGAGGTGGGTAGAAGAGCTAAGAAACACATGTCTTATCTGTAGGCACAAACTTCTCAAGAAACCACCTAAGCACCAAATAGAATCAAGCATAGAGAACAAGCAATCTAGAGTCATGATCAAAATATGGAAGCACGTACTAAGAAAAGGATCATAGTATAAGATTACTCAATCATAGTATAAGATTAGATTGCAACAAAGGCATGTCCTCTCTATATGAAAACTACAAAATAGAAAAAAAACAAGATATGAAAATAGTACGCCTCAAATACAGTGCTGAAATGTTCAATACATAATAGTCTACAAAAAGATATAAAATATGAGCACCAATAGACTAGGAACTAAACATCTAGGGTATCTAAGTCAACTTCCGCATCATTTTCTCCATCTAAATGACAGTCTTCATCTCCATCTAAAGGTGTATTTGGGGTAGTAGGTTTAGCCTCACCATCATCTCCATCATCATATGAGCCTTCATCACCATCCTCACTTTCATCATCATCATCATCATCATCATCATCATCATCATCATCATCATCATCATCATCATCATCATCATCATCATCATCATAACCCACATCATCTTCATCATCCTCTTCAGCCATCTTCATGTCCTCATCAAGCATAAAGGAGTGAGGACCGTGCCATTTGCAGTTTTTCTCTACTCATGAGATGCCACACTCAAGTAGAGCCTTTTCTTGCTCATAATTGGGTACGAAAAACCCAATCATAGCTAGCCAGAAAAGTAGAAACAAGGTTAACAAGAAGAGAAAGAGGCTGAGAGGTAGTAAGAGCAGATCCACCATCAGAGGTAGTGGGCACAATAGAAGCATCATGTGGAGGGGCCAAATAGAACTGACTTTATGCATAGGAGGCATAGTCAACATCACGGTAGGGATGGTAGGTGGGATAGGAATGGGTCATGATAAGTTCATGTTTGACATGATTTGAACTAGATCCAAATGGAGGTTCTCCTTAACCTAGAGGTTATATGCATGTTGGTGTATCATATAACCCATTAGAGTTTCATTAGATACCGAGAACGAGGCATGTTAGGTCTAGGAGGAGGTGGGGGCCTGTATGGAGGTGGAAACACTAGGTGTGGTAGAGGAGGTAGGGTGAAATGACTTCTTGATAATGGTTTTGCTGATGTAAACACCTTTCCTACTTGCTTTGTAACCTAGCTCATAGAAAAAGGATTTTTTTAGTATGGTGAGAAAAAAAAGCACATATCACGTCGGGATAGGGTTGGTGGGTTCAACTACTGTTCTTCCCAGAGTCAAAACAGGTCATGTGGTGAAGAATGTAACGAGCCCATTTGACTTTCACATCATTCAAGAGATAGTACATTAACACAATAGTGTTCTCTGCAATATCGATTTGATTTTTCATTGGGTGGATATTACAGTTGACTACTAGTATAATGAGGTGAGTCTTGATGTAAAGTGAAGAAGAAGGAAGGATGAAATTCTTCCTGTAGGTAACATTAGGTTTCTTCATGAACTTGTGGATGTCATGTAGGGTAAGATCGGGTTCAAAAATTTCCTAGAACTTCATAGGGTCAAGAAGGTAAAGGTGCTGGTGATAGGAGGTCAACCATGTAAATGAGACGTGGGTACCATTGAAGTAAGAATTCAAGGAATCCTCAGAGATGGTATTATTGGTACACCCAATCATGGAGGTTAGGATCACTTGTTGGTTAGGGGGTGGCACAAGAGTAGTTTAGTTCCACATGATATTATCATAGAATTTGTGGACAACTTTTGTGCTATAAAGAGTGTTGGTATATCACAATCAATATATACACAGTGTACTAATGTGTTGACCTTTGAACATACCTCTTTCATTTATCCACTATGTGATTCTAGCAATGAACAAAAGGGAAAAGGATTTCTAGGAAGAATCTCCTTACACCTATTGGTTAATTGCGGTGAGATGGATGAGCTTACATCAAAGGTAACATGTCTTGGAGTAGTGGAGGAAGAACATACTCCAGTTGTTCCATATTGTTTTCATCGGTTCTCTTCCATGGAGATCAAAGGAGTTGAAATCGGAGCCAAATGCAGGAAGATGGAAGGTGTTGCAGGCCACCTAAGAAACTAGGTTGAGGTTGGGAGAGGTTAGGTTGGGTGATCTGGGGCTAGAGAGGGTATGGGAGAGGTTTGGGTAGGCCTAGGGTTTAAGGAGGAATAAGGAGTGGCTATTGCTCAACTTTTCTCTAGTTGAGAGGGAGAAAATCCATCCAACTGCCTATATGTTTTCCGCCCATCAAAATTGTCTATTGAGTTTGTGGTTTGGGAAACTCGACCAACACCACGGTTTTGTTTAGTCCTTGATCTGGTGTCGGTCAAGTTTCTCCCAAATCAAACTAAAACGAAAGAAAGTTCATTCTAATACTCTAGAGTACTATAAAAATTTAGTTTTCTAGCCCATAATGTATTTTGAAAATATTGAGCCACATTCCACTCATCATTGTATACCATTAGCGGTAAAAGATGTGTTTGCAAAAATAGCCAAAACAAGCATAACAAGGAACAATAACAAAGCAAATATAGAACTATCCAGTAAGAGATGATCAAACTATGAGCAAGAAAATATAGGTAAGAGAGCATCTAGCTAGAAGGCATATCAATATCATCAAGACTATTTTTAAGCAATTTTGATCTAATAAAGTAAATTTTGTGAAAATATCTGCAAGTTGATAAACGTGTCCATATGCATCATATAGATATCCTTTTTGGAAATGTGGTCACAAAGGAAGTGATGGCATGCCTCTATATGATTGGATCTACTATGCAATATAGGATTGTAAGAAGGATTGATTGCACTAGTATTATCATAGTAGATAGGAGAAGCATCATAATGAACATTGAAGTTTTGGAGCATTTGCTTCATCCATAGGACTTGGGTACAACAACTCCCAGCTACAATGCATTTATCCATGGTAGTTGAAAGAACCATAGTGCCTTGTTTATTAGAGAACCAAGAAAGTAAGCATGGTCCTAGGAGGAAGTAGGATCCACTTGTGCCCTTTCTATCTATTAAGCACCATGCATAATCCACATCACTATCAAAAGTAAGAGTAAAGTCCCTTCGTTTGGGATATCATAGACCAAAATTTTGGATTTTAACAAGATACCTCAAAGTCCTGTTAACCACTATAAGATGGGATTTTCTAGTGCTTGAATGAAATCTAGCCCACAAGCCAACATTAAACATGATATCAGGTCTAGAGTTGATTAAATATAACAAGCTACCAATCATACCTCTGTAAAGCTTCTCATCTACCATCTCACCTTCCTTATCTCTATCAAGTTTGGCAGCGGTTGACATCTTAAACTCACTTTGCATAATAAAATCATACTCCTTGCAAAGATCAAGATCAATTTCACCAAATATGATCATCAACATATATTTGAATAATCAAAAAGTTGCTAAAAGTGTGTTTAAAAATATATTAGAATCCACTTTACACAATCATATAGCCATTGTCTAGCAAAAAGTTCTTTAATATCTCATACCAAACTCTAGAGGCTTGTTTGAGTCCATAGAGAGCTTTTTGCAACAAATAAACATGGTTAGGAAGTTTTTCATGTTCAAAGCACGTGGTTGATCCAGATAGACTTCCTCCTCTATTCTACCATTTAGAAATACACTTTTAACATTCATTTGACAAGGAAAGAAATAATTATAGCTTGAAAAGGCAAGTAACATTCTAAGATTCAAGTCTACCAACATGATCATAAATTTGATCAAAATTAATACCTTCCTATTTATTATAGACTTGAGAAACTAACCATAATTTGTTCCTTATAATTTTTCCACTTTCATCTAGCTTGTTTCATTAGAGCCACTTGGTGCCAATGATCTCCCTATCATTTTGTCTTGGCACAAAGGTCCACACTTTGTTCTTGTCGAACTACTCTAACTCTTCTTACATAGTTAGGATCCATTCATCATCTTTGAGAGATTCTTTGACATTATTTGGCTAAATTTGTGATATGAAGGAATTATCATCTTGTTCTTTGTTGAACACAGTCAGCGTCTTCACCCTTTCAAAAGGATTGCCAAATATGAGCTCTTTAGGATGTCTTTAGGAAAATAGGGAGTTTGATCCCTTATTTTTCTTCTTCTTTCTCTTCTTCAACTACTACCACCTCTTTTCCTTTGTCATTGATGTTGAGCTCTTTTAATCAAGGAATCACATCATCTACAAAATCATCATATATAATATTCTTGGAAATAGAGGGGTTAGTTTCAACAAATTTAACATTGATAGATTCTTCTATTTTAGATAATTGAATGATAACACTCTATAAGATTTGGTAGTAGTGCTATAGACAATAAAGAAAGACTTTTAATATTTCACATCAAATTTGTCCAGAGAATCCTTGGTGTTTAAAACAAAACAAGGAAAACTAAAACATGAAAGACATTGATAGAGGGCTTTCTACCAAACCATAATACATCGGGGATTTTCTTTAAAGACGGATGAGTGAAAACCTGATATTGCACAAATCATGAGGTGCTAACAACTTCAGCCCAAAACTTCTTTGGAGTATCATAATCTAGAAGCATAGTCCTAGGTATTTCATGTAGCGACCTATTCTTTCTCTCTACAACCCTATTTTTTTGAGGTGTACAAGGAAAAGAAAAATTGTGTGAATAACTAGATTTCTCAGAAAAAAACTTTCAAATTAAACATTTCCAAATTCTCCCCCATGGTCACTAAGGATAGAGACGATTCGGCAAGAAGCTTCATTTTCAACTCGTTTGCAAAAAGTAGAGTAAACCTTGAGAGTATCACCTTTTAAAACTAAAAGAGGTCCATGCATAGAGAGAGTAATCATAGACAATCATGGGGCAATGCTTGCTACCATGAAGCACTTGAGTTCTCATAGGTCTATATAGATCAATATGAAGAAGTTCAAGAGATAACTTGGTATGAAGGACTACTTTGGATTTAAAGGCGGATTTAGTTTGCTTTACTTGTGTACAAGGTTGGCATAGTTCATCCTTCTCAAAGTCCTATTTAGGAAGTCCTTTGACCAATTCCTTTTTTCTCAACTTCTTCAATTGATGCATGTTTACATGACCAAGCCTAAAGTGCAACAAAGATATAGCAATTCTTATCAACAACATGGAATCTACCAAGAATAGGCTTAAAATAATCAAGAACTATAACATGAAGGTTTCCATTTCTAGTTCCCTTATACATTACATTGTTGGAGAGGGAATGTAGAAGCAAGCATTCCATTGAGGTAAATAATACAAGATATCTATTATCATAAAGTTGGCTACCACTAACTAAATTTTGATGTAGGACATCCAGAAGAAGAACATTCTTGATGCATAGTGAATTGCCCACATCACCCTCACCTATCACTTTACATTTGTTGTTGTCACCAAAAGTCACCGATTCTCCTTTCTTCTTTGTGAAGTTGTTGAAGTGGCTTATCTCATTGGTCATATGCTTGGAGGAACCACTATTAGTAATCCATTCTCCTTCTACCTACAAGAAATGAAGATTTTTATGCCCAACTTAAACCTTGGGATCCAAAGTTACCATGGGGACCCGTTTTATCTTCAGGTTGGTCCCATTTTCCTTGTAAGGACAATAAGTAGAGTAATGTCCATCACTCTTAAAATGTTCACAAACCATAGGGTTCTTAGAATCAGATGACTCTACATCGAGGATAGGAGGTCCCTTGATCTTTTTCTTACCCTTGACCTACGTCGTGGCATCTTCCTCATGTCCCAAACCACTAGTACCAATTTGTGTTTTAGAGTGATCTAGACTTCATTGAGAGACTTTTTTCCTTTGACGAACTTTTGGAAGGAGGCTCTAAGATTTTGATTATCATCACTAAGAGTAATAACGGTAGAAGAAAAACTAGCTAAATCATCTTGAGCATGAAGTAGGTCAACCTCTAAATAGAGGGCTTTATTATGATAAGAATCCCTATCACGAGTAATGCTAGCTACCTCATTACTAGGTGATAATGGTCTAGAAGAAAGATCATTTACTTGAGGAAGCAATCTAATATTTTTAGTTCTGAGAATGATATTCTCATCAAGATACATCCCATTCCCATCTTTAATAGCATAACAAGCATGCCTAAGATCATTAAACTTGGTAACAAGTCTATCATTTTCAGTTCTAATTAAGACAAGCTCATCAAGGTGAGTTTGGTTTTCATCATTAAGACTATTTATGTTCATAAGATAAATACGACTCTCTACTTCAACTCCATTGTATTGGAGTTTAAGATCAAGAAACTACCCTTGCAAAGAATCCATAGTATCTATATGCACATTATCATTTTTCTCAAGGAAATCAATTTTACCGTACAAGTCATCAATGATATTCTCTAACATCTTCTTCTTTTATTTTCATTCAGATTAAGAAGAGTACGCAGCATTACACATATCAATGAGGGATTCTTTAGAGAGCTAATTTAAACTTACCTCACTTGCCTCACATATGTCATAACTAGTTGAGGCCATGAGAGCAATGTGACATTCTTCCTCATGTGAGATGGAATCACTAGAAGAAGACTCCTCCCATGAGGCATGGGCAGCATCATTTCTTCCTCTTTCCTTCTTGTCCTTACTCTTATACTCTCCATCCTTCTTGTAGTCCTTCTTCTTAGAGATCCTCTTATGGTAGGACTTCTTTGCCTTTAGGAAGTAATTCTTGTTGTGTCTTTTTTGGGAAAATTCATAGCACCTTGGAGTAGAGGAGGAGGATGGATTTCCCCTGAAGTGCTTCCCCTTGGTGTAGTTAGCTTCTTGATCACTAGGGGCTTTGTCTTCACTTGAGGAAGGATGGGTAGGCCAGCAAGCAAGCTGTTGATGGAGAACAATGGCCTCCACTTGAGCTTTGAATGCATTGTCCTTGATCTTATTAGACTCCTTCTCTTCTTGCTTCTCATATTCCTCTTACTTGTCCAATCTAGGATCATAGGCTTGAAGATTTCCAATAAGCTCTTCATATGCAATGTCACCAAGGATTCTTATTTTTTCAATAGAAGTCACCTTGGATTCCCAACTTTTAGAAAGAGACCTAAGGATCTTGGATTTAATGGTTCCTTAATCCATATGATGACCCAAAGAAGCAAGTCCATTTATGATGGTTTTGAGTCTTGAGTACATCTCAACCACTCTCTCCTTCTTTCCCATCTTGAAGTTCTCAAGGAGAAATTTGAGCATGTATATTTTGGACTCCTTCACTTTCTTGGTCCCTACATAGGTGATGCAAATCTTGTTCCATATATCATTGGTTGTATCCCAATAAGAGATCTAGTAAACTTGGAAGGATGAGGGCTAAACAAATGATTGTTATGGCCTTTACATTCAACTGTGCCTTCTTTAATGAGGCTTCATCTCAAGTGGAAACATCTTTAGGTGGCTCCTTGTATGGAAGGATGACTATTTTCCACATGTTGTAGCTCATTCTTTGCAAGTAGAACTGCATCCTCCTCTTCTAATAGAGGAAGTTGGTGTCGTCAAAGATTGGAGATCTCATGGAGAACCCTTTCTCTAACATCACAAAACCTAGAAGGTTGTCTCCCATATTCTCATCTCATGAGAGATATTTTCTGAGAAAACTTTGGCTTTGATACGATGTGTTGGATCAAAAGGGCTCTCGTGGGGGGTAGAATAGATCTACAAAGCATTTAAACAAGATTTGTTAGAACTTCAACTCACTTCAAGAGAAACTATTGAAAATATGGAATTTGATGTGAAACTAAGCATACATAGCAAGGATGAGAGAGATTGAAGAGATCAAGAACAAGCTATGTAAAGTGTTTATGTTCTCCAAACTAGGAGTATGTCAGTCTAATACCTAGAGAGGTCAATGCCTAGGATATTGCAACCATTGCATATTTATATTCCATTATAATACATATAATAAGACCATACTTTTTTACAACAAGGACCAAGCTTTCCTCTTTAAGGACCAAAAGGATCCAATAAACCTTACAAGTACTTACCTAGCCTTCAAGAAAGAGTCTTTAACAACTAAAAGGGCTTACCCACTTTTGCAAGGAGATGGACACCTTAACCAAGGAGCTACCCTTCTTGCAAGAAGTCTTCCGCATAAGGAATTACCTACTCTTCTCAAGGATCTTCAGCCTTTACCTTCTCCTTCATCAAGGAGAAGTTTTCACCAAATCATTTTGAAATGAGGGATTGAAGAGAAGATTCAGAGCTTCACAAGGATTACAATGAATAAGCTCTCTCACAAATGCCTATCTCATTCATATGGACGTTTAGATTAGTAATAAATAGAGAGAAAGGGCCTCTATGTGGACAAAATCACTCAACTATAGCTAAGAGTATGAGTAGCATTAAGTAGAAAACCTGAAATGAAGTCCAAGGGTCCCTAATTATAGTTGGGGTTGTCCACTTGCCACTAGAAGAACTTGGGAATGAATTCTATTCATTTGGGGGTGTTGCAAAGAATATATTTGTGATTTTTTCAACACTCTAAGGAATTTCTCTACACATTTCATATAGTGTAGTTGGTTGTGTTTCCATAAAGGTAATTTGTCCGATATCACTATGCGACAAGCAAATTTTGAGTTTTTGGTCGAGTTTATCCTGGATGAAACTTAACAGATGGCTAAAATAAATTTGTCTATGTAGAGGGTCGGTCGAGTTTATCCTACAATAAACTCGGCCGAACCTAGACATTTCCAAGACCCTTCCTACGCATCAGTCAAGTTTCTGAGAGGGAAATTTGGCACATTATATGTGGTGATCTTTTTCGACACATATGCATATATGTATGATCTAGATGATCATATAAAGGAAATTATGTATCATTAGAAATCAAATGGAATCAAGAAAGGACCAAATTAATAGAATAGGTGGCTTTCAATATTCAATAGTTGGTGCAAATATACTATTCTCGCTAATGATGTATATAAGGGAGAGTTACATCATAATATACAGATAAACATGGTAAATTGAATGTTGTGGATCTTTTACCTTTAAAGTATTCATACACCCCTTCTAGGAACCTATATGTATATATGGAAATATGATCCTTGATAATATTAGATAAAGTATATGATAATGTGATCACTATTTATGTGATAAATACTATTGTTATATACACTTATATGTAAGATCAATCATATACATAAATCAATTAGAAACTCTAGAAATGAGGAGATTAGGTTTCAATCTATAGATTCCATGATGGAAAGTTATTACAACAAAAAGTAATAATCTTCTCACTATGGGAGAAAATGATTTTTTAACCTAATAAGAACTTAGGAACTGAATTCCAAGCCAAGAAACATCAAATAATCCTATTACATTCTCTTTTGCTAGATTCATGATAAATTGGCATCTTGATCCATGTGTGTACCCTTATATGAAAATGATTGATTAAAATACATATTAAAATCTTGATTCTTTATTGAACTATATATTTACCTCTTGAGTTCATTTACATAAGGTTGCAAAAGTGGTGAACCACTTTTGTTATCCTTTCACTATTGCTGAAGTTTTCCATAAGAAAATTTGAATGTTGAACATTGTTGAGAAATTGAAATATCATTAGATTTTGATATTGGCATAAAAATTCAAAATATTGGATAAGAGATTTGGCACACAAGAATTATAGGGTGGCATCCCCCAAATTTACATAGTGAATAATGGACAATTAGAGGTCCCCTTGTATAGGTAAATCTTGGTGACATCCCCCAAATTTACACAGTGAATAATGGACAATTAGAGGTCCCCTTGTATAGGTTAACCCCATAGACAAAAGTGTCATTCTCTCATAGTGGGGACAATATTATGCACCTAGCCACTGGCGAAGAAAAAATATTAGATTGATTGTGCCAATAGATAAATCACATCATTTTGAATAATTTGATATCTTGATGTTAGTTTTAAAAAAATCATTTCACTTTTAAAAGATTGATATTATTTTGAGAATCTCTTTATTATTTTCTAGTTACCATTTTCAAGTATTGTTCCTTAAGAAACTATCATTGTAACTAGACTATCTTTTATTATTCCCATACTCTACCAAGTCATCTTACCTAGATTTTTTCTTATAACTCTTTATTTTTGAAATAGCTCAATAATTGGATTTAGTACCAACCTAGATGATCCATATTTTCCCTTCATGGGGTCTATGTGTCATTTTGTTCCTTCGGGAACTCATGGACAGGTGATACAAGGATGGACTAGAAGAGATGTGTTGGAGCTATCCTCTATTGAAGACTAGATAGGAATAAATTTTATCCTAAAATGTGTAATATTCTATACAACTTCTGTGACTTTGATGTAAAAGTATGATTGTAATAAAAATTTGTTTGTATTTTTATACTATTTTTTAAATAGTGGATCATAAAGACCGAGTCTACAACTTGGTATCAAAGCTATCAACAGTCGACACTCATGCATGTCTCATGGAAGTTAGGGTTAGATAACTTGTACATTTTGAACTTAGGTAAGTAGTTCACAACCAAACATAGTCTTTCTAGCCATATTCACATAAGATAAAATGAGACAGTTAAGTGAAATCTATTGTCTAATACAACCTTTAATAATATTACAAAGTAAGTGGAACAAGTTGAGGTGTCTAAGGAAGGATGTGTAATGAAGGTTCTGGAATTATTATTGGCGATCCACATAGTTGGTGGTGGGGTTTCATCAGTATTCATACCGACCTAGACAAGGCAAATTCTACTACTTGGGGCAAACTATTAATCATGGACATAATCGTCAACCCAACTTAGAATTTAAGAAAAAGTGTACGATATGTTATGCCAACTATTCAATAAATTAATAGGTGAAAGATGAATCGTTGGATTAGAAACCATAATTTTGGGTTTATGTGTATCCCTTGTTGATAGAAAATGATATTCTTTGTCCCTATTATGGGTGAAGTTACTTTACTAACCCTTAGGTTCCATATTGAGTCAAATAGTTAGTGCGGAAAATGTTGGCAAAGGTGATTGTGACTTACTCATGGCATTGATTTTGTCCATATTTCAATTTTGTATTGAGAAGTGTTTACACTGAAAGATTATTTTTGTTATAATACTACATGTACATAGAAAATTGTCTTATGGAATTTTATCGATGATTTTTCAAAGTAAGTCACAATCAAGGAATTATGAGTAAACCCTAGAGAAGAAACCTAGAGTTGGTGAAGAATATTACATTTTATTTCACATTTATATTTAGATTTCTTGATGAACCCTTTTAACAGGTGGAGAATGGTACCTAGTTAGGCCATGGATATACTAATTTTGAGGAATAAATCCACTTTAAGAGGTGGATAGTTGTTAACATGCTGGATTTTGAGGCTAAATCTATTTTGAGCTATGATTTCTAGTCTCCCCTAACTTGGAGTTACTTACACATATGCTCCTCTATTCCAAGTCATCTTTGGTCTCTTGGATCAATTCTCATGAACTTTGATACTAATAAAGCCTCTACTTGAATACTTATGTCTAAATAAGTCCACTCTCCTCAATTTGAAAATATTTAAAAATTAGTCAGTCGACTTGTGTCCATGAGATACTTTTTCATCATTATGTAAAATTTGAAACCCTTGTGTGCCAATACTTTATTTTATCCTATTATTACAATATTACACCTTATCTTTGTACTATTAGCCTTGGAATCAAATTATAAAAGCATTTCTGAGCATTGAATATTAGTACTTGATGTGCTTATGATAGTAATTAAGTTAGTCATTTAAGGAGAATTATTAATGGAGTTAATATTTTTTTAGTATT
This sequence comes from Alisma plantago-aquatica, assembly GCA_963693085.1. Classification (NCBI taxonomy): domain Eukaryota; kingdom Viridiplantae; phylum Streptophyta; class Magnoliopsida; order Alismatales; family Alismataceae; genus Alisma; species Alisma plantago-aquatica. The sequence continues at coordinate 361,476,630 of OY856409.1, read as the reverse complement.
TAGCTCCATAGATGTTGAACGAGTGCTCAAATTCTCAATGCATTGAGCTTTATAAATTAAGAGTTATTAAATTTTGGAATAAATAGATATATAAGGGTTTTAGAAAGAAACTAATGGGACCTAATGTATGAAAAACAAACACAAATTTTTCTCCTTGTATAGTAACGTCAGTGACCCGAGAGTTACTGAGACCTCAGATCCCCCAATGTCTCTTTCCCATCCTCACCTAACCGGATTCTGAAACTTGACATGTCGTTGCCTCCGCCTTGCTCTCTACTACACACAGTGAGCGCCCCTCTTAAATCAATTACCAACCTTGCCACCTATAAGGATCTGATTCCCTAGGGTTTTGCAAGAGAGACCCACATGTTTAGGATTGACCTCCCTTGTGACAACAAAACTGGAGTACCATACATCATCGCCAACACTGCTCTCTACCTTCCACCACCCTTCGATCATTATCCCTAACCATCATGACCTTGTCACTTCCACCTCATGATCTTGGATTATATTGCATATCTGGAAGTCATGTGGTGAAGACATGCAACTAAGGAAATCCAATCCTATGTAAAAAACATCTTCCTCTCTCTTTTAGCCTACAACAAAACTATTGCATAGGGGCCAACAGACAGGATCAACACTTCATTCTTCTCCCCTCAGTAAGTTGTGGCTGGTCTCGACTCCAACTTCCACCATAGTAACCTCGATGCACGATCGCAAAACCAAAATGGCTTGTTAACACTAGTTCACTACTCTACAAATTTTTGGTTCCATAGAGCCATCGTTGGGTCCACTATCATCCTGGGTGATCTTGCCATCACCAGGATACTCGGATGCATCACGAGTCAAACCACATCATAGGAGCACTCCTTCACACTCTAACCTCACCTTCAAGATAGAATATCTTGGTCCAATCCCTACAGTTATAGAAGGTTTCCCATCCCCCATCATGGAACTTCCCTAGGGCAGGCTTGGTTTCAACAAGAGAATAGGGACATCTAGACCAAAGCCTCAAGACCCTAGAGATCCACGTCCACATAGCTCTAGTGATCTTTCTTACTCTTCACAGAAACTATCTTTCATGTGCCTTGGTTCTGCCTCCACAACCTCATATGTGGCCCAACCCCTAGGCATCCCAGAACCAAGAAGTACAAACATCTATTACTGTAATGGGTGCTGCTTCCCTCACTACCCAACCACACCATAGACCTACGATCAAGTCTACTCCCCTCCTACAACCACACAACCTCATCATGGGTTTCTAGACTCTAGGAGCAAGGAATGGCTGCTCCTCGTGTCCTTCGAGAGGTACCTACATCCCTCACTTAGTTCTTTAATCTCTTTATAATTTATTAAGCTTAGATAAACAACCAGTAACGAGTAAAATTACATTGTAAGAATTCAGAAAGATCTACCTAGCAGGATGTGATTAGGTTAATAACCTACCCTAACCATCAAATACACCCACCCATGACCCATACAAATATTCACATCTTTATTCAATACATAAGGGTATGTAGATGACACAAAGATTAGTAAAATACAAGGTAAATAATTATGGAAGCCATAATTGTATATGTATATCATGAAATAAATATATGGTGATCTTTTTTGACACATATGCATATAATCATGATGTAGATGATTATATAAAGGAAATGATGTATCATTAGGAGTCAAAGGGAATAAAGAAAATACCAAATTTACAGAATTTGTGGTTTTAACTATTCAATAGTTGGTGTCAAATTTACTATTCTCACTAAGGATGTATATAATCGAAAGTTACATTTCAATACAAAGATAAACATGGTAAATTGAATTTAATGACCTTTTACCTTGAAACTTTTAAGATACCCCTTCTAGGAATATATATGTATATATGGAAATATAATCCTTGATAAAATGAGATAAAGTATAAAATAATGTGAGAAGTATTTATGTGATTAATACTATTTTTATATACACATATATGTAAGATCAATTACATACATAAACCAATTAGAAATCCTAAAAATGAAGACAATGGTAATTAATCAAGTGATATAAGGATGGGAATTTAGTACAAAAAAAGTAATAATCTACTCATTAAGAGGTGAAATGGTAATTTCACCTAATAATAATCTGGGAAGTGAATTCCAAGCCAAGAAATATCAAATAACCCTAGTACATTCTCTTTTCCTAGATTCGTGATAAATTGACAACTTTATCCTTGTACATACCTTGATAATGGAAATGATTTATTGGAATAGGTACTAAATTCTCGATTCTTTATTGAACTACTTATCTCCCTCTTGAGTTCATTTACATAATTTTGCAAAAGTGGTGAACCAATTTTATTAGACTTTCCCTCTTGTTGAAGCTTTCCATGACTAAATTTGAATGTTGAACATCACTGAGAAATTGAAATATTGTTAAAATCTGATATTGGCACAACAAATCAAAATATTAACTAAGAGCTTTGGCTCACAAGATTTGGCAGGTCACATTCTGACCTTGTGTAGTGGATAATGGACAATTAGAGGTACCCCAATAGTGGTTACCCCCACAGGAGAAAGTGTTATTCTCTCATAGAGGAGAGAACACTAGGCACCTAGCCACTACAAAAGATAGAATATTAGATTGATTGTGCCAATAGATAAATTGCTTCATTTTGAATAATTTGATATCTTGATATTAGTTTGTATAAAAATCATTTTGTTTTAGAAATCTTGATATTAGTTTGAGAATGTATTCGTTGTTTTCTAGTTACCATTTTGAATTATTATACCTTCTCAAACTAGAATGGTAACTACACTATCCTTTGTTGTTCCCATACTCCACCTAGACATCTTACCTAGATTTTATCTCATAACTCCTTTTTTAAATTAGCTCAGTAGTTGGATTTTGTACCATCCTGGTGGATCCATATTCTGCCTACATGGGTTCCATGTATGGTTTTGTTCCTCTGGAAACTCATGGACAAGTGATATAACGATGGACTAGAAGAGACATGTAAGAGTTTTTCTCTGTTGAAGACTATATAGGATTAAATTTATTATAAAATTTGTGATCTTGTGTAAAGCATCCATGAATTTGATGTAAAAGAACGATTGTAAGAAATTTTTTTTGTATATCTGATATTATTTTGTAAATATTTGATTGCAAAGATAGAATCTTTACAATCCTCAAACTATTGGTGTTCAAGTTTGACCTTCATACTTCTATGTCTCATCTTAGGGGGTGTATCAAGACATCAATGGCATAGTATCTAGTCATATAGATAAAGTCTAGAAACTTTAGTAGTTTCTCTTTAATTAAGCATTATTTATGATGAGCATTTGGTGTATTATATCTCGGCATGTCTTCAATCCTAGTGTAGTCAGTCAATGTAGTAACTAATTGAATGGACATTGAACGTTATATATTGTAATGACAAAAGGCATATGAATATAAAGGGAATCATTTTCTCATATCTCACTTCAAATTGAATTCTGAGATGGTTATCATAAAAGTGGATAAATATAAGAATCGACACATGAAGCACACACCTATGCAGATTGGGAGGCCATGCCAACCTTAATAAATTTTTAGACCAACATTGGAACAGGAGCATGTTGTTCAAAAAAACTAATTCCAAACTTCTCAATGTTTTAGTTACATGGGAGAAGTTGCAAAATAAGAAAGACGGAAGAAGTAAAGACTACCTAATGAATAAGATCAAGTAGTCCCAACATCAATTAGCATTATCCCACAATTTAAAAAAAAACGAATGATTAATATGTAAATTAAGTTAGATGAAATCCTACAAAAGGAGGAATAGGAATGAAAACAATGTGTCTGTGATACCCCAACGCATCACAAAGCGAGATTACTCAAAATAAAGATCAGAACTATACTAAAAACTAGGTTACCAAAAACACGAGAAATTCAAACATATTCCTTATGAGCATAAAATTTGAAACTTATCACATATGATTCCACAAAATCCACCTGTATATATATATAACACTTGTCCAAGGATTATTACAAAACATTGCCCAATGTCTCACATGCCACAACTTATACATATGATAACATGTTCACATGCATACATGCCATATTTGTACAACAAAGGCATATAGACAAAACATCGTCTCGATATATAACAACTACAAAAGTCCCCTAAGGACTTGAGATTATAGGATGACACATAGGACTCTGCTACAAAATACAAACAACTCATCCTACCTTTACTCAGCTACTACTTCTCTTGCTGCTCAACCTCAACCACACGATATCTACCTCATCCCCACGACCACCTAAAATATGTCGAAACCCACGGGGTGAGACCAAATGTCCCACCAAGACATATAACTCTACTCCAATGTCTATTAAAAGCACATGTAGATTAAAGTATATAGATAACATACTTATCAGGTTGAGCAGATTCAGTTAAATTATATGTATATTACCGAAAATGCAGATTAAACAAACTAGGCAGTTATCATTGAGCAGTAGGAAAATTAGTACATTAAAAAAGAATATGAAGAACATGTATAATAGTTGATTCTATTACCACATTATAATTTAAGGAATCAATACAAAGATAAGGAAAATAGGTCATCCAATGTTATATATTTTTTACTTCAAGAAAATACACTAATCGATTGTGTTACGTCTTTTATTATTCCCTAAGAAGGTGTGGTATACAACTCATACTCCAACTGACCACTTCTAAGTCAAAATCAGTGCCATACAAGATCTAGGAGGAGCCAAACTCGTATGATCTTTTCACACCCTTGGTCAGTCTCACTCCTCTGCCGTGACATATAAAGTCCAACTGATGAATGCACATTCATCATGGAATTCAATTATCATTTTGGGACAAATTCAACTCAATACATTCAATTTCATTTACTAAATATCAATATCTGCAAAATTACTTAACTTGTCCAACTATCATGATTTTAACTGAATTTATGTTAATTTGATGCAGGGCTTGACAAGGAAGAACAATCGAATCATTTTGAGTGGGACCCACCTTTCTCATCCTGGGTTTCAACCATTCGGTCCTGGACAAACTGTTTCATCCAAACGGTCTTGCCCATATGGTCATGCGCGATCGGTTTCATCCAAACGATCTTGCCCATACAGTCATGCGCGACCGGTTTCATCTAAACGGTCTTGCCCATACGGTCATGCGCAACCGGTTTCATCCATTCGGCCTCAAGACCATATGGACATACTCACCGCGAGATCGTTTGGACAGTACCAGTCAGCGAGACTGTTTTGAGGCCAGCGTTGCAAGACCGTATGGAGGTCTGCGCCAAATTGTTTGGAGGATTGGATACACGAAGACCGTTTGGTCACTTGCGTGAAAACCGAATGGAGCGTGAAGACCGAATGGAGCTCCAAACCGTTTGATGGAAAATGGATAAGCCAAGACCGTTTTGGCTGCGTAGCTTGCATAAAAAACCGATGAGGATCGCATGCATGTAAGACTGGAAGAGCATGCATGCGTGAAGACCATTTGCAAAAGTGAACAAGTGAAGACCGTTTCAAAAGGCTGATTACACAAGACCGTATGATCACGTTGGTATCAAAACTGTTTGTTGCACAATGCCAAACCTTTTGGAAAAAGTTACGAGCTGCAACTCGTTTGGGAAAAGTTGCATGCAATGAAACCGTTTGGAAATAGATCTTGCAAGACCATATAGAAAAGGGCACGAGACTGTTTGCCCAGCTGCTGGAGTATGAAGACCGGATAGAACTTTTCTTACCAGACCATTTGCTAAAGCAATACCAAAACCGTTTGGAAATGACATGCATGCAAGACCGTATAGAAAGTATTAAGAGCAAGACCGTTTGCATGAATAAATCATCGTAGACTGAATGGACATATTCGAAGACCGTTTGGGCACCTGCTGAAATGCAAGACCGTTTGCACATGTGACAGAATGGACTTCAAAATCGTTTACTGTATGGAATCGTTTGGATGAGACAGCATGCAGACCGTTTGTTGCATGAAGATTGTTTGCTACGTAATGGTATGAAACCAAATGAGCAATGCAAACTGAATGGAAAAGGTAGCAGCAAAACTGTTTGTTGCATACGTGAAGACCGTTTTCATGCAAACCAGATGACCCAAAGTCAGTGTGTAGATCATTTGAATAGCCAAAGTAAAGATCGTATGAAAAGATAACCGTATGATTCACCAAGACCGTTTGAAGGAGATTTTTAGTAAACCATTAGGGCACAAAAATATCTTCATGACCGTTTAGACTGGAAACACACCAAAAATGTGAGGACCAATCCAGTGCCTATAAATAGGACTAGTAGGGTCCTCATTTGAAGCAATCGGTTCCGGGACGCCGACAGACAATCTGTACACAAGACCGATCCAGATCCAGTTCCATCCACACCAGTTTCACTCCACCAACTACCCGTGTTGCAATCAAGGAGACCGAGAAGAGAAGGAAGATGGAGTGAGAGAGACTGTCTGGTCTGTCTTGGCGTCTCCCGTTTCATGTCCAGATCTGCTCCGACACGACGTAGAAGACCACATCATCTTCATCGAGTTGCGACTACCTTCTACACTGTGCTCATGGAGGATTTCTCTCTCTTTCTTATCCTTCTTGTTTCTTGCATCATGAGCGAGTAGTTCCTTTTCGTCGGGGTGCGGGGAATAGCCCCTCTGCCCATGCAATCATGTTCTTTTGTCAAACTTTCCATGGCAATGTATATAACTTTTCATTTTATTGTTAATCGTTATGTTCGTAGTTTGATTAATTGCTTGCTTTCATCTTTGTTCTTCCTATGTTGTGAGAACTTCTATATGTAAGATTGAATGTCGCGTAACAGGTTGACTCCCAAACTAGAAATAGAATGAGAGTCCTTGTGGTCGTATGTGTATGATCTACAAGGGGACGGGCCATCTAGCCTTTTGTGACACTTCCGTATACCTAACACTTGTATAGGGGGTTCACAGCCTTAGTTGGATTTTGTATCTTCTTGTTAATCGTCGAGGTTTGCTCGTATATTAATTGCCTGCTTGCTTATCGATTAATGTGGGTGACTCCCAAACTAGAAATAGAATGAGATTTCTTTGAGGTCGTAAGTGTATCATCCGTGAGGGGACGAGCCATCTAGCCTTCGGTGACGCTTCTGTGTGCCTAACGCCTGTATAGGAGGCCCACAACCTTCGTTGGATTTTTGTATCTTCGGAGCCGTAAGTAAGTGATCCAGATGATGACGAGACATCTGATGCCTAAGGTGATTCTTACGCGAACCTAATGCCCGTATGGGGGTTTTGCAGCAGCTCCATTTAGATCGTTATATCTTGCCTAGATTGTTTGCGGTTGAATGTGTTTGCATGTGTAAAGGTGGTGAAACCCGATACCATCCCAGCAATTCCATATCATTGATCTAAATCCAACTTTAATTCAACTTTTACTTTCTTGCATTTAGTTTAATTAACCTCAACCAAAATCAATCGTTTTAAATATTAGTCTTACTTGATCTAGATTCGACTGACAAGATTCTTAAAAATGTTATCTTTTAGGTTTGATCCTTAACTATACTGTGATAAGACTTGTTCGCTTCTTGGTGGTATTATTCCACATTGGTTTTGGTAAAAGCTCAGGGATTTCAACCCCGAGTGAGTTTGTTAGTGCGATAAAATCCCACGTCAAATTTTGGCGCTGTTGTCGGGGACAACAAAATCAGTTAGTAAAATCTAGTTCTTTTAAGGCTAATCTAGGATTTTTCTTTTTCTTTTTGAAAACAATCGATCATCTACTTGAATTTGACTCTACTTTGTGTATCTCATTTGCAAAATCGTTTCTATTTCAGGTACAACCCAAGGCATAGTGTATGCACCATTCGGATAGCCCCTGACTCACACCTAGCTCTGATCCCAAGATAGACAAAAATTTTCATCATCAGATCTGAGAAAACCAAGCAAGGATGGCTCAGGAAGAGGAAGTAGCCTGAAGAGTGGCTCAAGCCATCAATGCACAGAGAGAGAGGCTTATGCAAGAAGCCAGGGTTGCGGTTCAGCAGGAAATCCTAGCAGCACAAGCAACTGAACTACAAAATGATCTTAGAGAGTTCTCAATCCCGAAAGCTACGAATGTTCATCATCCAGTGCAACCTCCTCCCATCAATGCTGCCAATTTTGAGATTAGGGTACTTTGGATCACCTTGCTTCAAAACAACACTTTCTATGGCAAACAAGGAGAGGATAGTCGGGAGTATCTTTTGAGGTTTATTGGTCTATGTGCTATGACAAAGCAAAATGGAGTATCTGATGATGCCATTCGACTCCGTCTCTTCATGAATTCCCTTGTCGATAGAGCCATAAGTTGGTACAATTCGTTGCAAAGTGAAATACCCATCACCACCTAGGAACAACTCCAAAATGTGTTTCTAGTAAAGTCCTACCCTCCATCTCTCACCTATGAAATTAGAGGGTGAATAAAAAATTCCACTCAAGTCCCTAGAGAAGCTCTAGCTGAAGCATGGGATAGATACAAAGAGTTCCTACGCAAGTGTCCACACCATGAAATTCCTAAGAACCAACTCAATGAGATCTTCTATAGGGGTGTGGACGATGATATCAAGAGATTTTTAGACTCCTCATCTGGAGGAAATTTCATGCGTCAATGTTATGACAACGCATGGAGGGTTGTCACTCTTGGAGCTGAAAACCAAGCTAATTGGGGTAGCTCTGTAGGCTAAGGAGTATTGAAAGTAGTTATGGCTGAAGCTACTCTTGAGTACAAATCTATCGATGAAACCCTAAAACTCTTAGTTTCCAAGCAAGATCATATCGAAACATCCCTTGTTGCAATTGGAAGAGGACGTCCACCCCTTCAACAACCGGAAAAGATCAAGTCCACTTCAGTATTTTGTGAAGCATGTAAAAGTACCGATCATTTCACTTTATCATGCAATGTTCTTTGTGATGTTGTTCTGAGCAATGTATGTGGCCAAGGAGATAATGGTAAGATGGAAAATCTTAATGCTATCGACACCATTCCGGGTCAAAGTTATTACAATCTGAATCAGAATAGGAATCATCCTAGTTTTCAATATGGAAACCCCTCTGCAGCTGTAAACTCGCATCAATTTGGTTCGAACAATCAACCACGAGGCCCACACAGATTCCAGTATAATTAACAACAGAATTTCGGGAATCAAGAAAATTTCAAGGGAAACTTTCAAAATATGAACTTCAATAATTATCAAAAGTCCTAGAGTCTTAACCAAGTTCCTTATCAACAAGGACAACAAGCAGGTCCAATTTCTCCTGATGACAAGTTATCAGCCATTGAAAAGATGTTGCAAACTCAGCAAACTATGATAGCTAACCAGCAAGCCCAGTAGAAGGCTATAAAATCTCAACTAGCGCAACTCGTAGCTAGCATAAAGCCACCTGTTGGAGTTTTTGCTGGCCAACTAGAGAATAATCCTAAGCATCCTAAACAACTAAAGGCAGTCTCCACCATGTTAGGAAAAGACTATTCAAATCCTCCTATAAAGACACCTGTGGTTATTGCAGATCAAGATGAACCAATGATTGTCCAAGACTCAACAACACCTGAGTCTCAACCAAAAGAACCAATAACAGATGATAAGACAAACAAGGAAAGTCCTGAGAAACCAATTCAGGAAGAAACTAAAACACCAGAATCAGATATCCCTGTATATAAGCCTCGTATACCATTCCCTGCTCATTTAAGGCAAACCAAGCTTGATACTCGGTTCAACAAATTTAAAGAAGCCATGAAGAAGCTTCATGTTGACATACCCTTTCTTGATGCTCTGGCTGAAATACCAGCCTGGACTAAGTACTTAAAGAACTCCTCACAAGGAAATATATAACTGAAGAATATGAGACAGTCAAGTTAGCTAGAACCACTTCAGATATCATCCAGAGTAAGATTCCAAAGAAATAGAAAGATCCAAGATCTTTTGGGATTTCCTACCATATCGGTGATTCTTCACGCAAGAAATGACTAGAAGATCTTGGTGCTAGCATCTCCATCATGCCACTCACTCTTTGCAAAAGGCTAGGGTTTTCCGAACTTCTCCCATCTGGCATGACCATACAACTTGCAGACAATTCAATAAAACGTCCATTGGGAATTATCGAGGATGTACTTGTCAAGGTAGGAAAAGATTCATATGTTCCGTGTGACTTTGTCATCATGGACATAAAAGAATATGCCAGATATCCTCTCATCTATGGATGTTCGTTCCTTGCTACTACAAGAGTTCTAATTGATGTTGAAGAAGGAACTCTGCTTCTCAGACTTGGTAAAGATACTCTGGAATTCAAAGTTTTTGAAAGTATGCAAAGACCAATCATGTAGGAAGAAGTCTACTTGATTGATTGCATAGAGTAGATGTCACTTCTGATTCAAGAGAATCATAAATCATATGATCCATTATAAGTTGCTCTAACAGATCCATCAGTTGATAAACCTATTGACGAACAAGGAAAGGATTGCATCGAATCCCTCAACTATGCAAAAGAAGATGTTGAAGCCACTTGTGCACAACTCAAAGATGTGGAAGCTATAGACGGAACATGCGAAAAATAAAAAAACCCAGAGATGAAGCCCCTGCCCGAGGGATTGAAGTATGTGATCTCAAAGTTTGCCCAGTTATTATAAATTCTAATCTAACATCTGAACAAGAAGATAAACTCCTGAAGCAACTAAAGGACAGAAAGAAAGCCATCGTTTATAAAATGAGTGACCTCACTGGGGTTAGTAAAGCACCTTGTATGCACAAGATCCCTATGATGGAAGATTACAAGCCAACTATTGAGCATCAACTGAAATTGAATCCAAGTATGAAGGAAGTGGTCCGTCGTGAGGTCATTAAATTGCTCACATCTGGAATAATCTATTTGATATCAGACTCTCCATGGGTGAGCCCAGTGCATGTAGTCCCAAAGAAAGGTGGAAAAACTGTTATATGAAATGAAAACAATGAACTCATCCCCACCCGAACAGTCACAGGGTAGAGGATGTGCATAGATTATAGGAAATTGAACAAGGCAACTCGAAAAGATCATTTTCCAATGCCTTCCCTTGATCAAGTCCTAGAAAGGTTGGATCACCAAGAATATTTCTAGTATCTTGACGGTTACTCTAGATTCTATCAAATACCCATACATCTAGATGACCAAGAGAAAACTACTTTTACCTGCCCATTCGGAACATACACATTTAGAAGAATGTTGTTCAGTCTCTGCAATGCACCTGCAACTTTCCAACGCTGCATGGTTTCCATATTTGCCGATCTCACCGAAACCATTATGGATGTTTACATGGATGATTTTTTCTATATATGGAGATTCATCTGATTCATGTCTAAAACATCTCTCCCTGGTCCTCAAACAATGTGAGGAAGCACAACTTGTGCTGAATTGGGAGAAGTGTCATTTTATGGTAAAGGAATGCATTGTCCTGGGCCATAGGGTCAGTAATAGAGGTATTGAAGTAGATAAGGCCAAGATTGAAGTGATTTCGAAACTCTCTGTCCCTATCAATGTAAAGGAAGTTTGAGCAATCCTAGGTCATGAATGATTCTATAGATAGTTTATAAAGGACTTCTCAAAAATAACCAAGCCAATGGCAAGTTTGTTACTAAAGGATGTTGAATTCAATTTTAACGAAGAATGTGTTAAAAGCTTCAACACACTGAAGCATGCCCTTACAACAACACCCATCATTAGAGCTCCCGATTGGGACCACCCTTTTGAAATCATGTGTGATGCAAGTGATTATGTTGTAGGTGCTATCTTGGGCCAATATATAGAAAAGAAACATTATGTGATCTATTATGCATCAAAGACCCTCTATGAAGCTTAGAGTAATTACGCTACTACTGAGAAAGAACTTCTGGCAGTCGTGTTTTCCTTCAACAAGTTCAGATCCTACCTAATTGGTTTAAAGGTCATTGTCCACACATATCATGCTGCCATTCGTTACCTTCTGGCAAAGAAAGATGCAAAACCTAGGCTAATTAGATGGATTCTCCTATTACAAGAATTTGATTTGGAGATAAGAGATACAAAGTGTATAGAAAATGTGGTAGTAGATCACCTCAGTCGCATCCACACTCTGGATACCGAGAAGATTCTGATTAATGATTCCCTTCCAGATGATCAACTAATGAAGGTCTCAGAAGCTATATCGTGGTACTCAGATTTTGTGAACTACCTTGTTGCTGGGGTTAACCTTCCTCATGTCACCATAAATGCACTGAAGAAATTTATGCATGATGTAAAACAATACTACTGGGATGAGCCGTACCTTTTCAAACTATGTGTTGATGGTCTATATAGACGATGTATCACCGAAGAAGAAGCTCAACTTATTTTGGAACAATGTCACTCAGGACTAGTGGGAGGACATATGAGCTCTAAAAAGACTGCCTTGAAGGTTTTGCGATGTGGATTCTTCTGGCCAACCATATCCAAAGATTCCTATGACTTTGTCCTATCATGTGACAAATGTCAAAGATCTGGCAATATAACAAAGAGAGATGAGATGCCGCTAAATCTATGGCAAGAAGTAGAGATATTCGATGTTTGGGGGGTGGACTATATGGGACCATTCCTATCTTCTCATGGATTTCCATACATCCTAGTGGTGGTGGAACACGTCTCAAAATGGGTTGAAGCCATACCAACCGTCACTAGTGATTCCAAACCAGTCATCAAATTATTCAAGGATATTATTTTTCCGCGTTTTGGTGTCCCACGCACGGTGATATCCAAAGGAGGTTCCCATTTTCTTGAAAGAAGCTTTGAAGCATTGCTAAGAAAGTATGGTGTTACTCACAAGGTAGCCTCACCTTACCATCCACAAACAAGTGGACAAGTCGAGGTTTCTACTCATCAACTCAAGGGTATCTTGGAAAAGATAGCAGGCCGCAATCGGAAAGATTGGTCAGTGAAAATCAATGATGCATTTTGAGCCTATCGAACTGCTTATAAAACTCCCCTCAGGACAACACCTTTCTGATTAATATATGGAAAGGCTTGCCACCTGCCAGTCGAACTGGAACACAAGGCATGATGGGAAATTAAACAACTGAACTTTGATATGAAAGAAGCAGGCCAAGCCAGGATACTGCAACTCCAAGAGCTGGACGAACTCAGGATGACAACTTATGAGAATGCATGAATCTACAAAGAATACACCAAACTTTGCCATGATGGTCATTTGAAAAGAAAAGACATACAAGTGGGAGACCATGTTCTGCTATTCAACTCAAGGATGAAGTTATTCCCTAGGAAACTCTGCTCTCGCTGATCTGGATTGTACATTGTCAAAAGCATCTCCCCACATGGTGCTTTCTCTTTATGGAGCGAAAAGTCAGGTGAATTTGTGGAAAATGGTCAACATTTGAAAAGATATTTCACCACAGCAGACATAAGCACAGAAGCAATAATAGATCTCTCCAATCCAAAGGAACCACCGTGAAGTTAAATATATCACGTCAAGCCATCCACGTAAAACAAAGGCGCTTGCAGGGAGGTAACCCGATAAATAAAATTCATTTTAACTTTGAATTAGAAATTTTTCTCAATTTTGTTTTTACTTTTTAGATAATTTTTCACCAAATAAGAATTGCATCGTGATATTCTATTTTGAGTCCTGATTAATCTTCATTTTTGAGATTTTCATATGGAGGACGCACGTTGATTGCAATGCAACCACATTCAGTTGTCCAACCGACACGAACTTTCCCCTCCATCTCAGATTTAGAGTTTGCTCGGGACAAGCAAATTTCTAAGTTTGGGGTGGAGGGTGGGTGGTACGTATCTTTCTTTTCACTTTCACCCATCTAATTCAGACTTAAGTTTAGATCGTCATATTTTTTATATCATCGCTTTTTTGAGCATTTTTATAAAGATTTTCAAATTTTTAACAATTTTTAAAATTTTCAAAAATTTGAACAAATACATGATGAATTTTTGACACTTCCTGGTTTCATTAAAAGTCACTAACTAACCTGCTATGTATTTTGAGTCATTATATCGTCCTTATTCAAATTAAATCCTCAAAGGACCACTTTTTGAAACTAGCCTTTTGATTGAAATCATTTTGTGAAGCTTATGACTCCTAACATCATGATACTTATGCAAATATGACAAGTGTTTGTCAAACTAATAAGGATCAAACATGTCGTGCTTCCTAACCGGGTAGTGGAACAATAACATGGAATCCCCACTGGATCCACATGAAGCCATTATTTGAGCAGAGTACGATAAAGAGAACGACCTAGTACACGAAATTGTAAATCAAGTTGCATTCTAATCTAAACTCTCTTCTACACTTCTTCCATCATCTTCGTACCCCTCCATCCATCAAAAAGAAACAAAAATAGCCAAAATAGTGCAAAACCCTAAGTTCGGGGTGGCACGCCGCTTCCCTCTATATCTTCTTCTTCCATACCCCTCACAAATTTATAGGGGTGTACCACCAAAATGCAATCTCGAGTCGAATAGAGGAGAGATTTGTACAAAAAAAGATGCCAAAGCGCACACAAAAAGAAATGCAATCTCGAGTCGAATAGAGGAGAGATTCACACAAAAAATGCAATAACTGAGATTGCAAAGAAAATATAAAGAATATCTCGAGTCAATTAGAGGAGAGATTTACTTCTTCCTTCCATACCACTATTCACTCCATTTTCTACCTAATGGCATAATGCATGCCCCCACTATCTAAAAAAAACACCAGCGTCAGATCAGATGCACACTTGTTTTTCTGCGGGTATCTCTGGACTCTTACAAAACTCCTTGACATGTGTTTTGTTGGAAAAAAGTGAAGAGGAAGTGATATTGGAAAAAAAACTTAGGAATGAATATATGGTATGATGTGTTTAGTGGTCTCAGGAGGTTGAGATACTGAGTAATATTAAGTAGAAGGAAAACAATTGTGACGTAAAGATGAGGCAATCACACGAATTGAAAGTATTCATTTGGCGACTGTTTCAGATTTTGTGTTACTCGAGGACGAGCAACGCTTAAGTTCAGGGTATTTTGATGAATGCATATTCATCATGGAATTCAATTATCATTTTGGGATAAATTCAACTAAATACATTCAATTTCATTTACTAAATATCAATATCTGTAAAATTACTTAACTGGTCCAACTATCATGATTTTAACTGAATTTATGTTAATCTGATGCAGGTCTTGACAAGGAAGAACAATCGAACCATTTTGACTGGGACCCACCTTTCTCATCCTGGCCAAACGGTTTCATCCAAACGGTCTTGTCCATACGGTCATGCGTGACCAGTTTCATCCAAACGATCTTGCCCATAATGTCATGCACGACCAGTTTCATCTAAACGGTCTTGCCCATACAGTCATGCGTGACCGGTTTCATCCATTCGGTCTCAAGACCATATGGACATACTCAACGCAAGACCATTTGGACAGTACTGGCCTGCGAGACCATTTTGAGACCAGCATTGCAAGACCGTATGGAGGTATGTGCCAAACCGTTTGGAGGAACGGATATGCAAAGATTGTTTGGTCACTTGCATGAAAACCGAATGGAGCGTGAAGAATGAATGGAGCTCCAAACCGTTTGATGGAAACCGGATAAGCCAAGACCATTTTTGATGCATAGCTTGCATACAAAACCGATGAGCATCGCATGCATGCAAGACCGGAAGAGCATGCATGCGTGAAGACCGTTTGCTAAAGTGAACAAGTGAAGATTGTTTGAAAAGGCTGATTATACAAGACTGTATGATCATGTTGGTAGTAAAACTGTTTGCTGCACAATGCCAAACCATTTGGAAAAAGTTACCAGCTGCAAACCGTTTGGGAAAAGTTGCATGCAATGAAACCATTTGGAAAAAGGTCTTGCAAGACCGTATAGAAAAGAGCACGAGACCGTTTGCCCAGTTGCTGGAGTATGAAGATCGAATAGTGTTGGGTTTTAAGATAGACAGAGAAGTCAGCAGAAACAAAAACTTTCTTCTCCCAAACCCAGAATAAAGGAAACATGTCAACGTCTATACAATAAGAAGGATGGTTTGTAAAGGCATACCTTGTCCCGAGACTTGCTCGATGACATTACCTCGCGGCTTGCACGGTCTTCACCTCCGGTCTTGGATGGTGTATGTGCAGCTCCTGCACCGGGACTGGCACCTCCTGGTCTCACCGGGACTGTCGAGATTGAAAGTTGTCCTCCGAGAGGCAAAATTCTCCCACCTCTGAAGTAGTCTACACAGTCCACCTGGAACTCCATTCTCCTTGTCCCACAAGGAATCAGAAGAAGTCACACTCTCCTATCGGTGTACTAGTCATCGATACACTCACCTACCACCAGTCACTTTCTACAGTTGTCCTTCCCTTGTTGTGCCTTTGTTATCGAGTAGCACTTGCTCGGGCTCCCTCTCGGTTACCAAAACTAGAGAGAACGACAACTTTTTAGAGCAATTGGTGCACTGACTTGTGTACCTGAGAAACCCCCACTACCCCTATATATATAGGAGGGTCATGGGACTTGTCTCTATCCCGAACAATGCGGGATGAAAGTAGGAGTAGAAGGGTTCGAAATTTTCCACAAAAACAACCAACATGCGCAAGCTGAACCGATCATTTCAACCCTGAAACGGTCGTTTGGGACACATGATCCAATCGGTTCATCACATGAGTCGATCGGTTTGTGGTCCTGGACCAACGCAAATTGACTTTCAAATTTGTCTCCAATTAATCAAATATTAATCCTTGTCCAAATCAAATTTGTACAAGTGAAACAAATTGTATTTGCAAAAAAGACTTCTGACTTTCCAAACGATCTCTATTGGTCACATGAGCCAATCGGTTCAACATTTGAGCCGATCGGTTCATTGCACATGAACCGATCGTCTCACTAGTTGAACCCATCGGTTCACCAATCTGAGCCGATCGGGTCATCACGTGAGCCAATCGGTTGGAGCACTAGACTTGTGCAAATCAGTCAATCACAGTTTCAATCAATCTGATAATCCGATCAAATGGTCCAACACCTTGAACATTGTGATATTGAGCTATCAATTGATTGAGTGTTTAATTGAACTACTAAACTCCTTTAGTAATCAATCTAAGCGTTGTTTGTGGATAAACTCCTCTTCCAGGTTGAATCCTATGTGTGTGACCCTGCAGGTCCATTTCACATTGGCAGTGAATGTCCATAACACTAATGACTTCACAAGCAAAGAGTGGTGCCTAGTCGCACATCAATGCTACCCAATTGAAATAGAAACTTGGAGAACAACTTTCAATCCTACAATCTGTGAATGGTGTTACAATGAATGTATAATTCCTTTGTCATTGATATCCTGAATAAACTCAAGGCATGGAACAGTTATCCTGTCAACGTTCATTCACTTTCTTGATCTCAGAGTAGATTGGAAGAGATATGTATGACATCAATATCACATACTGATTCACACATGCGTGCGCACACCTATCTCAATCCTACTCATCAAGTGCCCATGGATATCAAACTCCCTCAGGAGGGACAAATCCGATATCTATCACTCACCCCTCAAAACCCCCATGTGTCAAAGCCACCCAATCATCACCTTTATAACAACCAATGTTTCAGGACTACGTTTGATGATGTCAAAGTGTACCCAATGACATGTGTTGAGTGTAGTGATGTCAGGTCAAAGAATCACACTCACCACCATAACTGTGAGAATTGACTGTGACTACCATGTCATGGTTGCATGTGTCAAACTCACGGTGGGTCTTTCCGATAAACTTCTTCTCTAATAAGTACCTATGAGTTTGGTTTGATATCTCCATATCATGACTAATGAGATTCTATCATCAACCAACACCACAATCTGGTCTTGCGTGTCATTGTTTTCTAACTATCTTCCACAATGACATCCGACTATGGACATAATAAGAATGTACAAACTCTTAGCATCTGTATGATCTCATCGTTCAGGTTCTCAACCTGAAAGCATACGTCATTGAGTATTGTCATTCTCTAGGCATTCATTATGTTCTATCATTATCTCATATGACTGAACTTGAAAGAATTGGAAGCTTTCCTTTGATGTTTATCAAATCAATCTTAATGTATCCCACCAATCATCCCATGATTGGCTCTCAGGGCATACATATCAACAAACTCCCACTTGCACTGTGAGCCAATCACCATTGAATTATATTCATAGTGATCTTCAAACATGTACCACATGTTATTGTGCTTTAGTGCTAACATAGTGAGTTATGGCAACACCTTGCCAAAGTCGGTATTAACTACATGTCTCTCATCTCTTCATTGTACGTCACACGTATGAGATGGAGTTGCAGTAATATGTGATCTAGTATTCCTTTTCTAACTTTTAGCCATATTGCATGATCAAGTACTCCTAACTTGTCATCAATGACCGGAATAACTATAAGTTCATCTCATGAACTTCCAGATCCATATAGTATCCATTGTTGTTCTCTAACACATAGATACTCAGCATTTCCTTTTAAAACGGATTTATTGGAACGTTTCCAATTATCAACAAACATTCATTTTATATATATCCCATATATATTGCGATTAATTTTTCTGTCCTTTTCATAAGTTTGCATCAGTGTAACTCTTTACAGTGAACCCTTCCTTATTTCCATAGAACTATTACTTCTCAAGTACTTATCAAGTTCTTATGGTATTCCAGTAACCCTTACTGGAACTAGACATACATCCACTCATCATGTCCCATATATGAGTTATCAGGATGAGCACATCATATTCTCATTTCCAACATACAAGATGATGAATGCACTTTATTTTGCTATGTCTATACATGCAATATAATGGGATGATTACATACATGATAGATCCATATCTATTCTTAGTGTTCCCATTCTTCATAAGAATTGGACACTTGGCCTTGGGATACCAACTCTATGTAACATGGACAAGTCTTCTCCCACTGAATCTATGCATGTTGAACCCTTCAGTATAGATTGCCAATGTACGCTCTCTCTTTTCAGTTCAAGAGGTTTTTGAGAACTATCTCTATAGATCTCTATTCCTATCACATAGGAAACGTCTCTATCTTCTTTAAAGATAATTTCCACTTTGGATTTCCATTCTATAACATTTACATTTCACATCAACATGTGGAATGTGAATACACTCCCACTAAATCATAGATCTCTCTTTATCTTTGTCAAATCAGTCAAACCCTTTGACTATATCATCAACGTAAAGATCACAGTTTTGAGTTGCTTGTACTTAATCAATCAAATTGATTAATCCATTGTAACTTATAGACTTTATTTGCATTAAAGGATTCATAAACCAGATAGGTTGTGTCACATACACATCCTTGTTTTATTCCTTACAGGAATGCAATTTTACTATATGTATGCCAAATCTCTTAGTCATTAAGTTGCAATCAACAATCATCATTCTTCTCAAAATGTTATCCATGTGTCTTAACGCTTAAGACTCATTCACACTTATGGATTTCATCCTAATGGGTGCTACCGTCAAAGTCATACCTTATGGTTCACATGGAAGTCATTTAGGATGTAATGGTCATAAACCATAACTCAAAATCTGGTTCCTCATTTTCATCGAGGTAGTTGACTCATCACATGACCAATTCATCACATAGATAATTGAGGTGTATCTGTCAAGGATATAAGAACTCACAACCCTTTGTGATTCTTAATGTCTTTTATTAGTGTGGGGTATTCATTATTTAAGAAGAAATTAGTGATTTGATAATCACCCTCTAACTCCTTAGAGTATGACTCCTTTTTGATTTAGACATCACTATGCCTTAATCACGAGCTCACTATGATACATTATCATAGTCACTCATAAGGATCACAAACATTTGGTTTAAGTATTTCATTCATTGATTTGATCAAGAATTAACACTTTACCAAATTCGTACGTCATCTATGATATTCGTGAACACTTCAAGATGTTCATATTGGTGTTTCTCTAAACACCATTTGAAGTATTAGCATTAACTCTAATAGGTATGTAAATACATCTCATCTATCATACCTAATAGGATAATCTTTCTCCCACTACCATTAGTGAAGATTGATTAATCATGTCCAAGAGATTCATGTCTCTTACTGGTTCTCTAACCGAAAGAATCTAGCTTATCCATCATATGGAAACTAGAAATGAGTTTCTCATGATTTATGCTAATTTCATTGTTTAAGTCATCAATAACCTTTAGGTATAATTTTATCTTATGCATACCAAGTACCACAAGATAAATAAGGCATTGCCATAAAGAAACATCAACTTTATTAATTTCTATCATTGTCATACAATATGCAAAAAGTAAAGGGTTTCTATATATTAGAAAATATGAAATTGTAGTTCTCAACTCTATTTCATGCCCTTTAGGCTGAAATAAACTGAAAGGTACTCCTATCTATGGTAGCAACACTTGATCCAATGATGGGTACTCCTTTCATGGTCCTTTCGTAAAGGCCATCACTTCTTTGTAGGTCTTACATATCATATATGTCAGATCTTCATCTTGGTATCATATACCTCAGAAGCGATTTATTGCATGATACCTTAGGTGGAGTTCTCCATCCCCTTCTTCATCTTCTTTTGTTCTTCCAGATATGGAGGGCACTTCCCTCATACACCCTTTCCCCATGTGCCTTGAGGTTGAAGATGACTTGGGTTGCTGGCTAGCATCAGGACACTTCTTAGATTTGCCCTTGCCCTTAAGACTTACCCTTCATTGATCACATTAAACATTAGGGTTCGTCTTTCTTCATAATTGCCTCTATTGTCCTCAACATGTCCGACAACTTTGTCAACGCTTGTCAAAGTTGTCCATGTCATAGTTCATCATGAACTGTATGATTCTCACAACATTATTAGTATCATACCAATAGCCAACTCTTGGCTCAGAGGGAATCCTCCTTAGTCAGGTTTTTCCACATACCCAATCACATTGAGAGTGTGAATACCTTATTGGATCTCCTTCTGTCATGACATACTAGGACAATGTCTTGGAGACATCTAATGTCTCACGTTGTCTCTGCAACTCATAGTTCAGAGAGAACAACAGTGAGCACTCCACATCAATGGCATCCTCGATATGCTTCCATAAGCATACTTTCAACCATTGGTGTGGTGGGATCAAGTTCATCCGGTTCTAGTATAACTAGGACTTAGAGCTTTCACTCTTTGATTGAGAACACTTCTCAACATCCTAACCAGTCATGGAAATTATTCCCATTTATTTTTTGGTCTAAAGGACCAATCATAAATAAAGTGATTATTGTTGATTAGCCATTTATTATACAAAAGAAAATATATGCAATTTAGTCCAAAAACTCCTTTTTGACTTGATTGATTTGAAAAGTTGACAATATAAATTAGGCCTTTAATTAATTATCGCTCCCACTATTTTTGTTCAAATTAATATCCCTCACCATCAATTCAGAAGATTGCAGCGTACAATCTTCTAGTGAGTCAAGATCCTGAAATCCTCTAAGTCATGAACCAGCTAGGGCTGTCACCCACAACTTAGATCTTCCAGGTAGGAAACTTTTGCCAATTGCATCATATGGAACTCTTAAAAGATGTCATATGCAACTTCTTGCCATGATCACCTCCATGCCTCAAGGTGCTAGATCCTATCTAGGTCACCTTGTTATGTCTGACCCAAAGCCAACACGATGAAATATGCACCCTGCTAGGGCAGACCCTCATATTCATCCTTCACGCTTCCACGAGATAGATGGTGCACCACGCTAGGACATGCCCACACTTAGCCGATCAAGGTTTTCACGTGTGTCGCATTTAGAAGGCATCTAAAACTTTAATATTTAATGAGGGATTTGGTTTTTATAGGTACATATACATATCCAATCACCACAATACATAGTATGTATCATATACATGCTATATCCCACACAAAACATGCAAAATGATAAAAGTGATGATTATGGCCATCCTAATGTGATTCCTCGATCCAAGAGGAATCAAGGTCATCTAGGTCCACATCACATGCAACCTATAAAAGATGAACTCTGTGCTTTTTCCATTCTGGGTTTTATCAACTCATCTCCAAGATTGATCGGCTCACCATCAGGCCGGTCGGTTGGGTGCCACCAGTCGATCAGTTGGCTCCTCCAACTGATCGGTTCTCCTAGTCATCGTGCATCTCTTCATGGCTGCCACCTGATCGTCTCACTCCTCAAACCAGTCGTCTGGATCACCAACCGATCAGTTCATGCCTTGAACCGATCGTCTCAGTCGTCGTCAGGTTGTCCATCATTCTTTGACATAACAGGAAATAAAAGATCTATCCTATTTTACATATTCTTTGGGAAACCCCCAGGTACATTCGGGGGGGCAAAGGTAGGAAAGAAATCTCGAGTTATCTCAAGTTACATCAGGAATAGGAGATAGGGAATCGATGCGCAGACTGAGATGCAGGCAATCACATACAACCAAGCACACAAACATAGGGTTTATTGGCCATAACCATGCTATACATCCACCACAAAACTCATTTAAGGGTGACACATATCGAGTGCATTCATATTACATATCATATATGTATATTGGGATTTGTGGATTTAGGATTGGACATGCATAAAGCCAATTTCATTCACATTGTATGCAATAAATAAAGCCGACAAACCAAAATCGATCATATCGATAATCCTAAAGTATAGAGCAGTTGATGTGGCTCTGATACCGCTGTTGGGTTTTAGGGGAGACGGAGAAGGTAGCGGAAACAAAAAAATTCGTCTCCCAAACCCAGAATAAAGGAAATGCATCAGCGTCTATACAATAGTAAGGATGGTTTGTAAAGGCGTACCCTGTCCCGAGGCTTGCTTGGCAACGTTACCTCACGGCTTGCGCGGTCTTCACCTCCGGTCTTTGATGGTGTCTGTGCAGCTCTTGGTTGCACTGAGACTGGCGCCTCCTGGTCTCACCGGGACTGTCGAGATTGACAGTTGTTCTCAGAGCGGCAGAAGTCTCCCGCCTCTGAAGTATACCACCTAGAACTCCGATCTCCTTGTTCCACAAGAAATCGGAAGGAGTCACACCCTCCTATCGGCGTACTATTCACCAACACACTCTCCTACCACCATTCGCTTTTTGCAGTTGTCTTTCCCTTGTTGTGCCTCCCTTATTCGGTAGCCACTACTAAAAAAAGGTCTAACTATAAAAAAAAATTTGTAGTGAAAACCCCATATTTTGTAGCGAAAGGCTTTGACTACATATTTCTATACACATACAAATTGTAGTATATGCTCGTATAGCTAAAGCCTTTAACTATATTTTTCAAATATGTAGTTAAATAATCCATTCTCTACAAATTCATATGTATCCAGAAGCATAGCTAGATATTGTCCTTACATATTTAAATATAGGTATAATTATAGATAAATGTATGCCTACAATTGTATATATAGTCAGTATGTAGCAAAAACATTAAGTTAATACAAATTATATGTAGTTAATGTGTAGGGAAAGGCAACATCTACTGCACACATATATATGTAGTCTGATTATGCACTAGTTACATATGTAGTGCCACATATACATATATGTATAGTTTGATTATTCATGTATTATGTAATTAGTCCATAATCTCTTTTAGTAACAAACTTGTAGTAGTTAGACCACGTTATGATCTTTATGCCAACAAACTTACTTTTATTTATACTTAAATGTCGAATGTACATGGGGAGGACATATACCTTGCCCCTATTACACAATGTGTACAAATAAAAGTATATACATATATCAATGATTCAGTGGTCTACTAACATCTTTGCGAAAGAGTTGTCTTTCTCGGCCAGTTTTAACATCCTTATTGTCTTCTTCTTTTGTTCGAGCTCTTGTTGTTCGGCCAGCATCGTCCAAAAGCACCCTAGATAAGAATATGAAGAGAACCTTCTAAGAAGAGATAGAAGGAATACCGTCCCTATGAAGTTGGTCGCTATGCTTGCAGATGCTGACAGTGGTTGTTCAAATATATACATAGGTCTATGAAATGCAGCCTTCTTAGAGAAGCAAAGAGCCATATCAAATTGCAACATATCATGATACTTTGTTGTGTATGTGGCTGTTGTTGCAGCTATGACTGGGCGGGCCTGGGCTTCAAATGGAGATGCATCATCATGCTTCACAGGAGAGCACATGTTGCACCAGGGCTGTCCTAGATGCTTCTTATACTCTGTATCTGAATTCTTGACGTTGTTAAGCTCAATCTCTAATTCAGGTAACGGAAGTTGCTACGATGGCAAAGCTTTTACTTCTCTTAATCCTGAAAATAAGGTTTTACAAATGGAGAGGCACTAAAATAAGGTAAAGATCATCCAAATAATTCAATAAAGATATCTAAGCATTCATACATGGCATAAATGAAGGTTGCTATGAGAATAAGATGACAGAATTAGTACCTTGAAAAGATGAGAAGTATCTAGGCAGCTCATCCATGTTTTGTTGTAGCCCAAGCATTGTATCGGAGAGTTGTAAGATAGTTCACTTGCACCATTGAGGCTTGTCATGTCCAAAATTTTCAATCTATAACATGCACAATAAGGTCATTCATTTAGATCATTTGAAAGTACAACCCAATAACATTATTAGTTCTAAATTATACCAGATGTACATCCATCATAGTACTCTGTCATATGCAGATTTTA
This sequence comes from Alisma plantago-aquatica, assembly GCA_963693085.1. NCBI lineage: Eukaryota > Viridiplantae > Streptophyta > Magnoliopsida > Alismatales > Alismataceae > Alisma > Alisma plantago-aquatica. The sequence goes on along the minus strand of OY856409.1, from coordinate 361,451,960 downwards.
TGTAAAATGAATATGTTGTTATAATGAAAATCAAACTCGAGACATATCTCTTCAGCAGCAAAGAGAAAATCAAATGCTCAAACATTTGGTCAAAATATTTCATCTTGAAAAGCATGTAGTCCAAGGCTTGAAGAAACATTGACTATTAGTTTCCAATGATTGTAAATCATGTCAAAGCATTATGAAATGCTTCTACAGTAGACTAGGGGAAGTAAACTTGAGAAGAAGACCACTGCAACTAGTGAAAAATTCTTCAATATGAAGTCATCACAAATATTAATCAAATTTCACAGGCTCGGGCTTCTATGTAAAATGAATTTCTACCTTTTGTAAACTCCATGATCCCTCATATGAGTTATATATGAATCTGTAAACTGAAACACATGAACCAAAACAATGCATTGGTTTATGGACAGACCAGGTTTGCTCGCTTTGATTGAAAAATACAAGATTGATTACGCCAAACCCCTAACCTGAGTCCAGGATGCTAGCATTTGTATTGAATGTTTTACAAACTAAAGTAGACCACCCTTCTCAGTAAACCAAACCACAAATACATCAGGTTTGGTTTGGCAATTTTATTCAGTTTTCTATCTAGTCATGGTTATTCTTAATCAATCACATTAGTAGAAGAATATATTTACCGAGCTATCTTAAATGGATATTAGTGTGGGTATTGTACAACAATGGTTATAGGGATATATCAATTTTGAAGACTTAAGGATGTAAATATACACCCATGAATCATGATTTAAAAACATACTCAAATTGATAAACCACTGTTAATAATTACAGAAAGCATGCACACAGAGTCAAAATAGGTAATACATGTTATACCCAATAGCAATTTCAGTTGTCTATTCACTGTTGGTTGTCTAGATGAATGTTTAGTTATGCATCAGATCAATTAGATATTAAATTAAACTTGGCAAACACGCACTAGAACCAGACTATCCAGCCATTCCTGTCTTATTTATAAGTAGCTCGTATTCAAAAATACCATGTAGTATCCACAGTTGTATAGGTACAAAGGCACAGCAGTCATTATCAATTTATCATAGATGGAGAGCCAACTTCAACTGTGAGCATTAGAACTAACCAAAGTCTTACAGAAAAGGTCTATTACAGTGTTGAGTTGGATACCATCCAAAAATATATAGAGATTTTGGCACTTACTGCTTGTATGATGCTTGTGATGGAGATCATGTACATGAAAAAAAATGATAAGGCTTTAATGTAAATCAGTTTCAAAAATATGAACAGGAAAAAAAGATCAAAATTTTGAAGAAGAAAAAGGACTAACCATGGCTAGATTGAAATCAATAAGATAGCCTTTGTTAAGAACCTGAGAGAAGAGGAAATTTCCAGGTTTAACATCTCTGTGTACTACACCTTGAATAGGCAAGCAACAAAAAAGTAAGGAGACTATATCTGAGGAAACTAAACTAAAGGACAAAACATATGTTCTACTTGCTTATGTAGGCTGGCAAAGGCTTTTTACATGTGGGCGATTGCATACTATCTCATACTGTAAGGTCAGAGTGGGATTCCATGAGTGAACTCCAAAAAATAAAGAAGCCATGTTCTACAAAGAACAAGATATTCAATGGATCAACATAGTATTGATGAAAAATTCAAATTATATTGGAGAGTTTAAAATTAAAAATTAAAAGAAGCAACATACTAAATCTTAGCCATGTGAACTGTCAGCATTACAATCTGACAACTCATATTGCAAGGTATCTTTTTGGGTCACATAAGCCTGGGACAAATGCAAGAGAAGCTTGTTCATGCCAATATAGTAATTGAACAAGATAGAGCCCTTGGTTGTAGTTCCAATGTAGCTATGAACGTTGTTGAGAGGGTTGATTGGGAGGAAGATGATGTTGTCCATATGGTATAGTATGTTGCCGAAATAGCTATTGTAGGGAAGCAACAAGTGGTGATGGGTAAGTCCCTTACTGAGGAGGAACCAATCCACATACTTGCTGATGTGGCAGGTTTTTAATCTGTGTTGATGATTGCATTCATGGGTAGTATTGAGAATGCTGCTGAATAGTAGTTTGATTAGGATTGTGACCTGGGTGAGATAAAGCTATATTTGGTTGTTGTGATTACATGGGAACCTGAGTTTGTGATGTTCATACTGGGGCCATTTGATGGAAAACCTAATTTTGCACCTAAGTAGAATGGTGAGGCAGCTACTGTTGAGGGTTCATATACGACCTTTTCTGTGGAACAATGGTTGGAGCTTGTGTCGTTGATGTTGAGGATATGACTAATGCCCTATCACAACATGAGCAAAAGAATTTCATGGTTGAGGATGAGGCTGAGTACTATTTGTGACTATGACTGGGGAAGTGGATTCAGTTGTTGTTGTTGTTGTCCATGTAGTTGAGGAAGCTGTGGTTTAACATGAGTTTGCATCTGTGGTTGTGACATATGAGGGTGTTGTGCTAGGAGCTGATGTTGAGGATGCTATGCAGTTTGAACAGGCTAGCTTCATAATGGTAGGTTTCCCATTTGCATCTGAGGAAGATTAGATAGTGGTTGCTTTTGAGCCTACACATGAGCTTGTTGGGCTCATATAGGAATTTGTTGTTGTACATTTGGTGGTTCCAACATTTGAGGGATCTGAGTCTGAGGTTGGAGTTGAAACTGACTGATAGGGTGAGGCTGGGGTTGGGAATGTGGTTCCTCCTGTGGCTATTGCTGCAGCTGTGAATGAGTAAGGAAGGAGACAAGTTACATCAAAAATTGGTGATTTTCATATATTCAAATCCATCCAAGAAGAAGTAATGGTTGGACTGTATGTACTTGTGACGTCAAATTGATGTAGATAAATAAATCATTAAGGACAAGGAGCAGATTTTACCAATGCAGATCACAAATGAATCCAAGATCATGACATTATCCAAAGGTCTAAGGTTTATTTATGTGGAAGCACTTATAAGAGTCAGAGGGCTAAGACTGCAAAGTAGGATGTAATATCTAGGATGATATCTCTACTGTCAAGTGGTTGAAACTGTCCAACCCTAGGCTACTGTAATATATTAAAACATGTCAAAGCTGCTACAATCATAGAATATACAATCAGTGGTCTCTCATTACTTACAGTTACTAACTACTAATTCTTTTTTTTCTCTTTGTTCTCTCTAAAATAACGATACAATAATGTGTCTGCTAGCACAACAAATCTAGATGTGTAGATTGATGCTAGTAGTTAATAGGTTGTATGATTAAAGCTTATATCCAAATAGATTTGTCATTTGTGATTAGTCACGATGACAAGATGAAAATGGTCAAAGCATGTACATACTTAGTAGGCAAGCTCTGAATGTATCAAGGTGCCAATAATAATTAAGCTCACCATCAATAACACTGTACAAGGAATCTTACATTGCCATTTTGCCAAACTGAAAAAGATATCATTAGACTATCTAAGGTACGGATAAACATAAATCTTCTAAAAAATAGGTTTTGCTATCAAAAATGATAATATCATAATAATTGCATGTCCACAAAACTTATCAGCATTATAACAGGGGCATTCACATATACATTCATCTTTTTAGGTAAAGATCTTTCTTAAGTATAACTCAAACCCATAATATGGTTAGTTGATAGATGATCAAGGTTGTCCTAGACCCTTAACAACCTCATGTCATCTGGCTAGTTGTTATCAGGCCTTTCCCATAAATCTCCTGTAATAAGTCAAGAATCTTGTCATTCTTTTTCTTCATGTATAAGCAGTGCCTTGTTCACAACTTCATGATTGAATCATGGCATAACTATATCATGAATGCACTGGCAAGCTTTGCAACATCACCACCACTATCATACTCCTCCTAGAGTTTTGCTATCTTATCCTTGGCATCTTCCACAACCCAACCAGTGCTGCAACCCCAACATCTCAGGAGCCTCTCACCAAAGTGATGTGTAGAGACAAGGGAAGGGACTATGTGGATAGTTTCATTTCCACTGCAGTTTGGCAGAGATCTGATATGAACTGGAATCCTAAACCCATAGATACATAAAACTATATCACCATAACAAATAAGTCAATAACGAAAAAGATTCCTACCTGAAGCACTATGGTTGATTGCTTGTGTGGCTTCTTATAAGTAGAAGCATGGTTGAGCCATACTTCAAATGCCTTCATCTATTCAGCAAAGAAAGAGCTTGGTTGGAAAAGCAGAAAATGAAGGCCATGTTGAAATGTGGTTAGCAAAAAGTATCTTAAGCATCAAGCTAGACGTGATAAGATGCCTAACATATAAATGTGCATGTCGATGCAAGAATCAAACCTCAAATTAGGCAGTTGGGTTGGAAGCAAAGGAAGATTTTAGCTTCCATATCTCAAGCCTCCTTGTAAGAAATAAACACATAACTACACAATCAAAGAGCTTGGTGTGCAAATCATATTTCAAAAGGTATGAAGTGCGCAAAAAACATATAGAGTTTATGATTAGGATGCAAAGATGAGTAAGAGATGGGGGAACAATTTGTTGAACACAATATTCTCTCTACAAGTATACAATTACAAAATAAACTTGCAACCAACAAGTCTCACCAAAACAACCCCTTATCTGACTGAATAGATCAAAGATTTACATATTCGATATATAAGCAACTAATGACAAGCAAACATCATTATTAATTGCCACCGCCATGTGGGACTACATTCCAAGAAATGGTACATGTCATTGTAGTGAATATTTAGTAAGGGGAGAGGCTGAAAGGTGGATGCTCTGTGCCCTTATATTATAACCTCTAGTAACTACACACGCCACTAGGCCTAGAACAGAAATTCTCTACAAAAAAACTAGTAGAAACTAGAGAATGAACAAATGGAAGGGACAAGTCACATCTGAATTATAAGTGAAATCATGAGTAGTTCAAAGCGGCAATATAGATTATGCTAACTGAATGTTAAAATAGTGGTCCTACTACAAAATAGAGAAAAAAAAGCATGTCAATCTTTGATTATTACAAATTGGAGTAATAAAAGATACAACTTAATTGAAGAAGGTAATAATATTTGTGTCCACTTGAAGCAAAATTAAGGAGTCAAAATCCATGAAATACTCCTTAAGGATGACTAATCATTGACCTCGAGATAAGAGGTTTACATAGTTCATACGTGTAAAAGACATGTGATGCCATTTTAATACACTCTTTAAACTCTAGCAGTGTGACGTTTAAGAGAACAGAGGTTTTTAAATAGCCAAAAAATCAAGGTGTGTTTCTTATGTCAATAAGGCATCCAGTAGGGTGTTAGCGATCAAGATCATCAAAAGGATCTTCATAATGTAGCATGAATTGCGGACAAGAAACAAAATTTACATCAGCTAGCCACACAAATTGAACCAAAGGCGCTCTTCAAATGATCTTAATCATCAACAAAAAATCATTACAGTAGGAGAAGGAAGTGTATGCCAATTTTGATGGTTTTTAAAGCATCTTAGCTCTTCCATAATCAGAATTAGAAACCTGAACCCCATATTTTGTAGTGATGTGCTTTCTGATTGTCCAACTTGCAATAACTTAGGAACTGTATCTTTCCTCCTAAGTACCATTTTATTTTGTTTCACCATCTTATTTTGTTTCACTTTTATGATGTCCCTAATTTTAATCTATCAAAATGATAAAAAGGGTCAACATGATCCATAATGATTCCAGCTTCATAATGTTGGCATGTGTACATTGTATCGAGGCATGCAAATTCAAAAGGGCACAGAGCTAATCTAACTTTTCAATGTCATATTACATGTCCCTGATAACCAACACTCTCATTTTTATACACGTAGCATGTGTAAATTATCAGGAATAATAAATTGTGAGATTGTAAATTATTAAGGACAAGGGTAAGGACTATATCATATAGGAATTTCATAATGTCAAGAAACAAACATGGTGATGAATAGACTACTCAAGAGTAACCATTTAATTTTTTTCATATAGCAGGTTCTTACAACTACAGTAGTAGCTGGATTAATTACTCATTTTCTTGAATCATTGGATGGACCAAGATGTATAAAGCCATTTGTCTCAAGGATCATGGATAATATATGCAAGTTGATCAACCCAAAGTTCACTCACATTGACACAAAGGTGAAGAACATCTAGTACATCGCTTACAATCAACATTAATGTTAAGGAAGCCACAGTTGGTAACTGATCCACTACCAACCGGAAATAACATTAAGGCTATCAACTCTCAAATAAGATGAATTGACAAATAGATACACCGCTCAAAATGGGCACCATTTTTTTTACGTCAATAACATTTAGGCTAACTCCCATGTAACTCCACAGATGTTTCTATAGGAATACAAAGCACTTAAAATGCAAAGGCAGTAAACTAAATCTATAGCTAAGTACCTACCAAAAACCTATAAATGTACAAGTATGTTAAACTATTTGTTCAAATTTGTTCTTTCCTGAACACACAAAACTCGTCAATACTTCAAGAAAATTGGTAGACAAACCATTCACATATAAAGAACTCAAATGCATTACCTGAACAAACCAATCCTAGAAAAATAAGAACTGGTGTCTCCTCAACTGCCTCTTTATTTTCTAAACTTCCTTGCATGATGGTAACATCCAATCCCAAACTCAATTTGATTCAAACAAGCATCCCTACATGAGGAAGAACAAAGTAACACGGACCTCGAGAATTAGTAATTATGTGGCCATTTATATATGTGACCATTTAGAAAATGCCTTCTTCCTTTTTCAGAATGTGATACCCTTATGAAATGAATAGTGCCTCTTGTAACCATATAAACATGGCAATCATTAGCATATTAAGATCACCTTTTATCCATGAACAAATGATAGGATGAGCTTAGCATATTAAGATTGTCATTGCACTTTCTCAATACACAAGCTGATGATATATCGATAGATCAAACAGTGAATAGATGTATAGTAATCAAAAAAATTATAAATATAGACTGAGTTAAGCTAACTCTGAGGACATCCTACAAGGAAGTAGAAACCATAAATATTATCTCATTGTTTATATCGACTGTGACAAAATAAATCATACGACCCAACTACGATAGTGGTGGTTATATTTTAAGCATCAAAGTTTTCATAAAACTTGACCTAAAAATCACACTAAAATGATGGTTTCATACTTACACATGCATCACTAGAAAGCACTATTTTCATATGAGTATTGACCCGACGTTGGATGCTATAATGAAGCAAAATAGAAACCAAGTTATCATTGGAAGCATGTTTGTATAGGGCCTTGTCCTAGACTTCTCAAGGTCATACATAGCATAGTGTATCTCTAATAATATATGGACTTTGCTCCAAAGAATTGATTTGATCACTGGTTTGTCATTATCCTATGGTAGGTCTAAATTTCTAGAAACACTCATATTAGAAATATCTCAGAGTGAATAGACTACATGATGCATCATTCATCAGTTCTAAGTAAATCAATTTGCCTTTAAGGGGTTCATTCCTAGTAGTAGTATTGTTGCAATGACACCATGCTCTTGGGAGAGACCACCAGTAGGAAAATGGGAAGTCAACCTGGATAGATTAGTGATTCAAGGAAAGAAATAATGAGTTGGCTTCTTCTATTGCTCTTTGTTCTGAGGCTTTGTTGCTGGATTTTGTGTTTTCAAGACATACTTTTGAGCAATTTTCCTTTAAAGACTCACCTGATAGCATGTAAATTGTGAACTGGATCATCTAGAACTTTCTATTGTTATAATCTTCCAGCAACTCACATTGAGGTTCTGAAGAAATAATAACAAGTATTGGTGTCTTGTGTAGGACAGATTTAGGTATGTCAATGCACGAGACAAGTCAATGTCAAGTGAACAATTTCTTTGCAAATTGGACCCTAAATTCACCAATACTAAACATTCTACTTTCCCCAAGCCATGAACTAAATTATAGTTATCCATCATTGATTGAGACCTGAGAAGAAGCTGAAACAAAATACAGATCTGAGATAAATCCAACAAGCTAAAGTAAATAGATCGAAATACAAATCTGCATACATCAGACCTATTGCTTTTCATGACCATAGGCTTATGATTGATGGATTTTTTATTTACATAAGTAGCAGAAAAATGATAGAGTAAATAAATCTAAATCTAGTTTCCTATAAGAATAGGGCTAATGAAGAGCAATCCAAATGCGTGCATATTAATTTTCAAGAGATGTTGTGGTTTTATATGAATGGAGAAGAAGCTTACCAAAGTTATCTTTGTACGGACCACAAGAATAAATATATAGTATATAAGTATGCTTTGTTCAACACCATGTTCTATGATTGCATCAAATCATAAAGACTTAAAAGAAGAGTTCCAATTTTATGAGGTTCCCCTATTTGGCATATATAAATCTAGAGCAATCTACTACCAGAGAAAATTGATTTTGTTCTTGAGAAAAATTATAAAATAAAATGAGTAGAGCACCAGATGAAACAATAACTTCAGCTTATCCTCTGACCTCGTCTAAGTTTATATCAAATGAAAATAACATGTAATATGGTATGCTATTTTCTTTCCTTCTCTCTAATAAAAGCATTTTGTGGTCAATCTAAAATGGACTATGTAGTTGTCAGCTTCCCAAATCTTTAGCTCACCACAAAAGAGGACAAAAGCCCCCATTGAGTTATCATTATCACAGATGGATAAAGGAAGAGAATGCAACAGATTTCCATGACAAGGTCATATTGATCCATTGCAAGGTCTGCATGCAAACTATCATGAGTACACATTCGAATGGACGTCAAAGGAGCATGTCAAAACATGCACCACGAGAGTCCTAGACAAATTCTTTTATCTAACAAGTACATCTATGAAGATGAATGAATGCCCTAAAAAATGATTGTGCGCTTTTTAAGAGGATTCAAGTCCAATTAGTTGTTTCACATGACATAAAATTGGGGTGTGTCAGACATTTAGACAACATTCATTTCTAAGTCAAAGAAACATACCTTGAAATTGACATCCAGCTAGCTAGTGAAAGAGCATGGCTTCACATGAGCTATGAATGTTTGCACCAGTAAGCAACATATATCTCGTTGTGGATTCCTGATAAGTACAATGGACATTAATATCAACATGGGGTTTTCATACTAACCATGCATACTACACAGTCTGCATTCTACTAGAGAAAATAGTCCATGATATAAAATGCCCGTATAGGAGTAATAATGATAAAAAGAAGCATGTACAGTCAATGATTACAAGAGGATGTCGGAAAGAAACTCAGAGCATTCACAAGAGAATCCAAGATTCTCTGGTCCATCATAGGCATAACGAAGATGGGAGTCATCCCCCTGACACTAGATTATCAAATAGAGCCAAACGGCTCCTTCTAGAGTTGTTTACTGACAAAGCAAGACCAAGACAGCAAATGGTAAAATATGATGTTGTCTTATATGGTACTAGAAGAACGTCCAAACCAAGATAAGGCCAAGTATCTGTAACAAAATATAGAATGAATCATTAGCCTTGGTGCAGAACGAAAGGAATTCACAATAAGAAACAAAATCTAAGCAGGGAAACGAAACCATGTAACAGAGAGCATAACAATGACAATGTAGATCATTATGTAGTAGACCACCTGTCAATCAACTCCTATATTAGACTAGACAAACACTCAACAAATTCTTCAAAGTAGTATACCACCTGTCAAACAACTCCTATAGTGAGTCAGTGATATCATAGCTAAGAAGCAGCTGCAGACCAGTAGCATAAGCCAGCCATGTATGCACAAAAAAGAAGCATTAGACTGAATCATAAGTTGTAAATAGGTGATGTTTGCATTTCATATCTAAATCAAAATAGAGAAACACATAGACCATCTCGAGCTGCAAGCTAAACACATGTGCATTCAACTAGAATTAACCATTTAGATACGGCAAAGAATGTCGACTTAATTAAATGTTTCTTGACACTTCATATTGTTTCGTGTTCCCTCTATGGAATTTATGCCAATGTACTACCAGCCAGAATCACTGTTTTCAGAACACCAACTATCATCCCAGTACTATCTCCAAATTTTTCTACCTCCTCTATTATCCTTCGCAAGGATTTGTCCTTAGGTCATTTGAGCATGGTCTCTTTGGTGAAGAGGGACCAGAGTCACCATTTTTTGCAAGTACAATGCAAATATATAAACCATAAGAATAGTAGTTGTCTATGCCCTTCAACTTTTCAATATTCACACTAATAAAATGACTATTATCAATAATTAATCTGGTTTCATCATGTAAAAACTAAGCTCATTGGTCAACATTCTTCAAAAAACACATAACACAACTAAAAATGAACTTTAGGACTTTCACTAACTTAAAAAATTTCTAAAGCAAGGTCAACATGACATTCGAATACAACCTTGAATAATATCTTAGATCACTACAATTTCCATCAATTCTAGATATCATATAAACATCAGGGATTAGGGGAAGAAATCAATCAACAATGTTACAGTGAGGAGTCCTATGTGTAGCTCATGATCATCAACCATACTATCCATCCACATTAATGATTCTTTGGATTCTTTGAACTAGAGATTTAGTGTCTAGCATTATTAGAATGCTTCAGTAATGGCTTTTCAAGATCATCTTTGTGCATAGAATTCCCTGATTGAAGGTCATGATTAACAATTATAACTCATCCATGGCTACATTTAACATGAGTTTGATTCCCATGAGAATGTCCAACATCATAATGATGATCTGAATCATCATGGTTGTGTACATCATCATGGACATGGTTGTGGTTGTGACCATTATCATGGCTATGATAATGTCCATGACCATGTCCATGCTCATGTACATGACCGTGTCCATGCTCATGACAAGCAATAGAGCCATAACAATGATAACCACCAATTCAAAGGAAATGATAAAAAACACCAAGAGTCTCTACACTTCACCACTACTATGTAAAAGCATGTCAATATCTTCATAGACAAGAATTCTGCCCAAAAGCCATTCAGCTGAATGGAAACCAGATCCAGGACAATCTTGACGCCGAAGAAATCCATATAGAATTTAGCAACTTTGGAAATTATGCATTGTTACCATGTTTTTTCTGAAATCACAGTAATCCTAGAAAGTCAACAACTGGTACTTGAAATCTATCAGTAAACTTCACTTCTAATATGGATAAGTAGAAGACATATCACAAATCATAACAAGAGTAAAGGGATTGAGATAATAAAGGTAAGGATATATTTGACACAAGGATATTCCTTTTACAACATCTCACTAAGGGCACTAGTCTATTCATGTCACTAGGGAACATTTAGACTAGAGTTTGAAATTTTTGAAAGATTGATCATTGAAGTACACTCATGCAACTTAATAGACATACATTATATGGTTAAAGGCTTGTAGTGTCATGAACGCATGCTAACAAACTTTCAAAAGTGTAGATGTATACTCTTAGTACACCTGCAAAAGCACATCTTTCGAGTTTTGGCTTGAGGCATCTTATGCGATTTTCTACTAGTTCCTTTAATGTTTGTTCGAAGGGGCTTTTGTTGCTGCAGGTTTATGAATCTTCTGATTTGACATGGTTCCTAATGTTGTTTGTTTTCCAGAACCTTGCATTATGTTTTTTCTGTTTTAATTTTTTATTCATGTTATCGTGATCTCTCATTTCTCTAGTTTGCCTCTAGCTATCTGCTTTTATAGTCACTTTTTCTATTTGATCCAATTACTCTTCTTACATATTGTTCACAATAGCCATCTATAAACAACAACCAACTAACTTTATGAGAATTTCCTGAAACTAATTCAATGTGCACATTTCCAACAGTAACAAACACAAGAACCAATCCTAACAACATACTACCAATCTAAGACAAGAAAATATGTATACAGTATACTCATACTTTCTTTTTAGCGGAAGAGAAAACATATCAATAGTTGCTGCAAAAAAATGCTACAACAGCAAGTCAGCCCAATAGGGAAAATTAGGATCAGATATGCATATTGACCAGAGGAGAAAGAACCACTAATGAAACAACATTGTAAAAAACAGAAGCTCCAACAGCTTGAATAGCTGAGAAGCTCAATCAAGAATCCAAAAGGAATCTTTGTTAAGAAGAATAATACTAGCACAATTTCACTAACTCCAGAAAGTAGTCTTCATTATTCGTAGAGAGAAAATTTTAATTTGAATAAAGTTAAAAATCTATTTTGAAGAAGCCAAGAATCCATCCATGAAAACAACTTGTTCCCATTACCCAGTTTGAATTCACTGCTCAGGATTTGGTTCCACGTCCTAGAGTACAAACGTGAGTCAGAGCCTAACAAACCAAACTCAATAATCTCTTTGGCCTTAAGTCAATCATCCATATGCAATTTTGATCCTCTCCCTCAAACATTATTCTTGTCAAAGATTCTTAGAAATTTTATAGAAATGGCTGAGAGAAATAAAATAGATTTATGGTTATGAAGTGATACAACACATCGACGGTCCATGTTCATTAACTAGATGTTTCTTTTATTACAACGTTTTGAACATGATCTACTCTGCAGTAGGGGCTTAATTCTTGCCTCTGTACGTTAATACTTCTAGTTAGATTCTAGATCTAATCTATGCATTGTATTACCTTGTTTATTGTTATTTCTATATGGCAGTTTGCGATTTCTACTGCCTAAGGACTCTTATTTCTCATTCATACACATTTCAACCAAAATATGTTAAAAGGATACAAGCATTCATATTGGTAATAAGTGCGGCATTTGTTTCATTTCTTTAAATTAGTCACGGAAAGACATTATCGGGTCATATTTCTGAACGTCCACTATAAATGAAATATCATGACTTTAATCAAAAAAACAAAATTGTATACTGAATTATCTTCATTAGTTGCATCTGAAATAAAGAAAAAAATTATTATCAATATGGATAATCTTCCATATATCTAGATAAGTGATGGCATTAATTCAAAGTTCAAGCCTGTGTCCCAAAATTATCATAAAGTTTGGAATTTTCTCACAATGTTACATGCCTTGAGAAAGACTCCTCCTAGTAGTCAGCTAATCTTCTGCCCCTAACCTTACAAAGTTACAATTTATTATCTCACAACAAAGTTAGGTAGCATTACTTCCAATGGTAGAGTCTAAAACTCTTTCTTCATTGTTTTAGGATGTGCATCATTTTGTTTCTAACAGCTTCCTCTATTAGCAAAAAATCACCAATATAACGCAGACATACATAGTTTAAACTATTGAATCACCTATATAATGTGGTTGGATTTTTATTTAAGCTTCATGTGTTATCTGTTGGAGTTGGTAATGTATACTAGCATTTAGTTACACATGCGAGCTTCATATCACAATTAAACATTTGGATGAACTACATGAGGAAAATACTAAATTATATTGTAAAGGTTACTTCGAGCATCCTTGACATAATATAACAAATGTCATTTAGAAACCCCACATGGAGTCATTTTAAAGAGCTGGCCGCAGAGGATTTGCAATTTTGCATCAAACAATACATGTCAAACTCACTAGACCAGCACAATATAAGCAAATATTCATGCGATCAATGTGATCTGGCAATTGCAAAAGAATATGTCGGAAGAGAAAAGAATTAAAGACTGCATACCAAAAGAGCAAGTCCAGAAAAGAGAGGGTTATATGGAACTGGGGATGATGCATGTGCATGTACGAATCATCAACTCTTGGGTTGTCTGACCCTGAGTAGGTGACGCTATATCTTGAGCACAAGGTAGTTCATGCCGCAGAGGCTGGGGAATTAGAAGTATGCGACTGTAATCTCCAACAATAAAATACTTGAACGATATGACTCAAATGACTATCTCTCATACTTTACTATCGTGCTAGTAAATCCTTGACCTGAGAATGGGGCTCCTTTTCAAATGAAAAATGACGCGCGCCAACCAATAAATACCACATCGATAGACTTGAGTATCATCCTGGTGCCGCCACGGGCAAGAAGGCACGTACCAGTGACACATTCGTGAGTTGTTCCTATTTCCCCAAAGAAGAGGGTGTCCTGACTGTTGGTGGGAGAAGATCAGCTGACTCAAGGTCGTGGCCGACGGTCGGGCCTGCAGACGACAACGATGATAAGTTCTACATGTGAAGGCAACAAGGCCCTGGGGGTAATGGTTAGGACTTGGAAGAGCGCATGATCAATCCTAGGGATAGGAGAAGAGGTTGTGTGTGCAGGATTAAAGACGAAAGAGGAGAGAGTGCGAATGGTGGGTGGAGATGAGTAGGGGGTGAAATTGTGGAAAATAAGAGCAATTAGGATTTAAGTGAGGAGCTGTGTGCGGGAGATGAAAAGGGAGTCGTGTGTGAATATGAATGTTTTTTGTTTGAGTGAATTACACATAGGACAAGTGGGCATTTACTTATTAACTACATATTTTTAACTATATTCATATTAGTTTGTAAAGATACGTTCTTTTAACTACATATATCATATATGTAACTAGACCAATCGTAGCTAATTCATCCATTTTTTGTAGTGAGCACTTGCTCGGGCTCTCTCTCGGTTACCAAAAGTAGAGAGAACAACAACTTTATAGAGCAACTGGTGCACTGAGTTGTATACCTGAGAAGCCCCCACTACCCCTATATATAGGAGGGTCATGGGACAAGGTTCTCTATCTCGGGCAATGCAAGATTAAAGAAGGAGTAGAAGGGTTCGGAATTTTCCACAAAAACAACCAACTTGCGCCAGCTGAACCGATCGTTTCAACCTTGAAACGATCATTTGGGACACCTGAGCTGATCGGTTCATCACATGAGCCGATCGGTTTGTGGTCCTGGTCCAACTCAAATTGACTTTCAAATTTGTCTCCGATTAATCAAATATTAATCCGTGTCCAAATCAAATTTGTACAAGTGAAACAAATTGTATTTGCAAAATAGTCTTCTAACATTCCAAACAATCTCTGTTGGTCACATGAGCCAACCAGTTCAACATTTGAGCCGATCGGTTCATTGCACATGAGCCGATCAGTTCACCAACCTAAGCCGATAAATTCATCTCATGAGCCAATCGGTTGGAGCAGTAGACTTGTGTAAATCAGTCAATCACAGTTTCAATCAATCTGATACTCCGATCAATCGGTCCAACACCTTGAACACTATGGTATTGAGCTATCAATTAATTGAGTGTGTAATTGAACTACTGAACTCCTTTAGTAATTGATCTAAACATTGTTTGTGGATAAACTCCTCTTCCAGGTTAAATCCTATGTGTGTGACCCTGCAGGTCCATTTCACGTTGGCAGTGAAAGTCCATAACACTTATGACTTCACAAGTAAAGAGTGGTTCGTAGTCTCACATCAGTGCTACCCAAGTGAAATAGAAAGTTGGAGAATAACTTTCAATCCTACAATCCATGAATGGTGTTACAGCGAATGTATAATTCCTTTGTCACTGATATCCTGATTAAACTCAAGGCATGGAATAATCATCCTGTCAACGTTCATTCACTTTCTTGATCTCAGAGTAGATTGGAGGAGATATGTATGACATCAATATCACATTCTATTTCATACATGCGTGTGCACCCCTATCTCAATCCTACTCATCAAGTTCCATGGATATCAAACTTCCTCAGTAGGGACAAATCCCATATCTATCACTCACCCCTCAAAAGCCCCATGTGTCAAACCCACCCAATCATCACCTTTATAACAACCCATGTTTCAGGACTGTGTTTGATGATGTCAAAGTGTACCCAACGACATGTGTTGAGTGTAGTGATTTTAGGTCAAAGAATCACACTCACCACCACTATGAGAACTAATTGTGACTACCATGTCATGGTTCCATGTGTCAAACTCACGGTGGATCTGTCTAGTAAACGTGTTCTCTAACAAGTACCTATGTGTTTGGTTTGATATCTCCATATCATGACTAATTAGATTCTGTCATCAACCAACACCACATTCTAGTCTTGTGTGTCACTGTTGTCTGTCTATCTTACACAATGACATCCAACTAGGGACACAATAAGAATGTACAAACTCTTAGCAATTGTATGATCTCATCGTTCAGGTCCTCAACTTGAAAGCATACGTCATTGAGTATTGTCATTATCTAGACATTCAGTATATTCTATCATAATCTCATATGACTGAACCAGAAAGAATTGGAAGCTTGCCTTTGATGTTTATCAAATCAAAATAAATGTATCCCACCAATCATCCCATGATTGGCTCTCAGGGCATACATATCAACAGATAGAGCTTTGCTTACAAGACCATTTGACAAAGCAATGCCAAAACCATTTGGAAATGGCATGCATGCATGACCATATAGAAAGTATTCAGTGCGGGACCGTTTGCATAAATAAATCATGTAGACCGAATGGACAGATTCGAAGACCGTTTGGGCACCTGCTGAAATGCAAGACCATTTGCACATATACGACCGAATGGACTTCAAAATAATTTGTTGTATGAAATCATTTGGATGAGATAGCATGCAGACCGTTTGCTGCATGAAGACCGTTTGCTACGTAATGGTATGAAACCGAATGAGCAATGCAAACCAGATGGAAACGGCAGCATCAAAACCGTTTGCTGCATACGTGAAGACTGTTTGCATGCAAACCGGATGACCCATTGTCAGTGTGTATACCATTTGAATAGCCAAAGTAAAGACCATATGAAAAGCAAACTGTATGATTCACCAAGACCGTTTGAAGGAGATTTTTAGTAAACTATTTGGGCACAAAAATATCTCCAAGACCGTTCAGACTGGAAACACACCAAAAATGTGAGGACAAATCCAATGCCTATAAATAGGACCAATAGGGAACTCATTTGAGGCAATTGGTTCTGGGATGCCGACAGGATTCCTGTACACAGGTCTGATCCAGATCCAGTTCCATGCACGCCAGTTTCACTCCACCTACTTCCCGTGTTGCAATAAAGGAGACCTAGAAGAGAAGGAAGACGGAGCGAGAGAGACTGTCCGGTCTGTCTTAGCGTCTCCCGTTTCACATCGAGATCTTCTCTTACACGATGTAGAAGATTGCATCATCTTCACCGACCTGCGACTACCTTCTGCACCATGCTCACGGTAGATTTCTCTCTCTTTCTTATCCTTCTTGTTTCTTGCATCATGAGCGAGTAGTTCCTTTTCACTGGGGTGCAGGAACTAGCCCTGCTGCCCGTACAATCATGCTCTTTTGTCAAACTTTCCATGGCAATGTATGTAACTTTTCATTTCATTGGTAATCGTTATGTTCGTAGTTTGATTAATTGCTTGCTTTCATCCTTGTTCTTCATATGTTGTGAGAACTTCTATATGTAGGATTGAATTTTGCTTAACAGGTTGACTCCCAAACTAGAAATAGAATGGGATTCTTCGAGGTCGTAAGTGTATGATCCGCAAGGAGATGAACCATCTAGCCTTCAGTGACGCTTATGTGTACCTAAAGCATGTAAAGGGGGTTCACAACCTTAGTTGTATTCTATATCTTCTTGTTAATCGTCGATGTTTGCTCGTATATTAATTACCTTCTTGCTTTTTGATTAATGTGGTTGACTCCCAAACTAGAAATAGAATGGGATTTCTTTGAGGTCATAAGTGTATGATCCACGAGGGGACGAGCCATCTAGCCTTCGGTGACGCTTCTGTGTGCCTAACGCCTGTATAGGGGGCCCACAACCTTTGTTGGATTTCTATATCTTTGGAGCCATAAGTAAGTGATCCTGATGGTGATGAGACATATGATGCCTAAGGTGATGCTTACGCAAGCCTAACGCCTGTATGGGGGGTTTAGCAGCAGCTCAATTTGGATCGTTATATCTTAGCTAGATTGTTTGCGATTGAATGTGTTTGCATGTGTAGACGTGGTGAAACCCGATACCATCCCAGCGATTCCATATCATTGATCCAAATCCAACTTTAATTCAGTTTTACTTTCTTTCATTTAGTTTAATTAACCTCAACCAAATCAATTGTTTTAAATATTAGTCTTACATGAGCTAGATTTGACTGACAAGATTCTTAAAAATGTTGTCCTTTGGGTTTGATCCTTAACTATACTGCAATAAGACTCATTCGCTTGCGGGTGGTATTATTGCACATTGGTTTTGGTAAAAGCTCGGGGATTTCAACCCCGAGTGAGTTTGTTAGTGCGATAAAATCCCACATCACCAACTACAAAACAACCTAGTCGGCCTTTGTATGTAAGAACAACACTAGTGAAAACAATC
Organism: Alisma plantago-aquatica; assembly: GCA_963693085.1. Lineage (NCBI taxonomy): Eukaryota > Viridiplantae > Streptophyta > Magnoliopsida > Alismatales > Alismataceae > Alisma > Alisma plantago-aquatica. The sequence goes on along the minus strand of OY856409.1, from coordinate 361,433,743 downwards.
TTATGACCACAACTTCACTCCTGTCGAGGTATGACCACAACCATCCTCAAAAGATACCATATACATATATTGTATCACATCATTGAGATACAACCTCGAACATTCTCCTGCCAGGGTATGACCGCAACCAATCATGTGAAATGCAACTACATAATATATGACTCTGGGCTTCCACTACGGGAGAACTCGTTTCACCATCTAGCAAGTAATGACGCTAAAGATGGATCTATGGAACAAGGCAACTACATGATTAGTGTTTCACTTTTTTAATTAATATCATTTAGCATCATTCAAGCTACAATGTACAAACCATAAACAAACTCTACAGGTATAAGGGCATAATACAACCTCAAAAGATATAACATGTATAAGGTGTGAACTTTTCACATCATCACATGATACTTGTAGCACTGCTACTCACAAGGCCATTAACATTATCATACTACCATGCAAGGCCATCACCACAAATACACTGTTGTGGGATATAAATCCCTCATCACATCACTAGAGGATAACACCTCTCACTAGGCTTTAAGCCTTGCCAGGTCATAAGACCATCACATCATTATGATTTCAACAAGCCTCATCAAGGCTCATATACATCACCATATACCAGATAATGATTACCATAGCATTCACATAGCTACAACATACATTCAACCTACAAGGCTAGGTCCATACAAGTAGGAGAGAGAAAGTATAATCACATGCCATTCATCCAATGGTATCAACAAGTATAACATATTTTGGGATTAGAGTTACGGTTTCTCAAAAGTCGATTAGGGTTTCCAAGAAAATAATCACAAAGAGACATTAGGTACATCAACTCCCACTATCTTGGAGCACACAAGGATCAGAACATCATCATTATCTTGATTAATTAACTATGTAAACAACATTCGGTATCAACCAACATTTACATGCACATATGTGACAACCTTACAATGTCTCACATATGTTGTGATCATGTGCTCATGTGAGTGTATAGATCAACCCTCAAACATGTGCCTCAACCACTACAAACCATGTGTCTCGACCATGAACAAACATGTATCTCGACCATGAACAAACATGTGACTCTATAAAGACTAAAGCTTATGTTTTACCCATGAGCAAGCATGTGTCCCATTCATCAAGTCAAGCCATCTCAACAACACATATCCATCTTAAAAATAGAGATTAAACATGATCAAAGTAGGTGGTAAACATTAAAGATACTAAACACAACCAAAGACATGAAAATCCATGCAAGATGAACATCTAAACTCTAAAACCCAACTTCAACATGGAACTTTAAGAAACCAACTAGGTAAGAGAAGGCCAAGCTTCAACCTTAGGAAAACCAACTCATAACTTTGAGAAAACACAAAGGACAAACTATTAACTTGGTGATAAAACCAAAAATTATGTTGCATGTAACATCTTCACTTCATCCATCACTTAGAAAATGAGTTCATGGAATTAGTGTTTAAGAAAAGACAAAAATCTACATGAGTATACTACGAAGTATAAAATCTTAATCCATGATAACTTCATCTAAAACATTAGCATCAAGTTTAAAGATCAAAATAGTAGCATGCACACACAAATAAGATGCAAATAATAGGAGAAGGTAGAGATTTATATAACCCACCTTATGTAGATATCCAAGCTCCAAGATCAAAGGCTCCAAGAGAGAAGAAGATACTCCAACTTGGATCAACACTTCGACCACAAGTTCATCTCAAAATAGAAGAGAACCATGGTCAAAAGATAGCTCAAGAAGAGAGGAAAAGAAACCCTAGGCCAAAAAAAAGAAGAAAGGAGAAAGAGAAGAAAGCTTCCTCTCACTCGGGTACCACCATGTTGAACATTCTGTACGACCCATTTTGATGAGGAGTTTCTCTCAAGATGACCACCATGGATGATCCATAGTATATGGCGATAAGAAGGAAGGTAGGGTTCCAAAGGATAAAATGATCAAGAAGGTAGAACCACTTACCAAGAAGAGAAACCACCAAGAATCACCACAAGGAAGGTGATTAAGTTCCAAAGCACCACATGCAACGTTGATCGACCGCAAAGCACTTAGATTAGTTGTTCTTTGCTCCAACAAACTTCATGGACGATTACCAGAGAGGTGAAAAGAAGTAGGGCTGGGAAGATCACTTGCATGAAAGTGAAAGGGGTTACATACTCAAAGGAGG